>KV006915.1:34902-86940 GCA_001598015.1 Dorcoceras hygrometricum
GGTTCAAGTTATCTTGTTTCCTTTTAATCGTTGTTGTATGTGCTTCGACATCTCGAGTTGGAACGTCTTTTAATTTTAAGGTGTATAAATCATTTTCGCGTTCCCCTATTCCAATTAAACATTCATTCTTGTAAATATTGCAAATCGAATTAGCAAATATACAAGAATATCCATCACTATCAAGCATAGAAACAGAAATAATGTTCTTTATTAATTCGGGAACAAATAAAACGTTTCTCAATAACAACTTAAAATCAGAAGACATAAATAAATAAACATCTCCTATAGCTACTGCAACAACTCTTGCTCCATTGCCAAGCCTCAAGTGGGTCTCACCCTCTCTAAGACGTCGGCTTCTTGTCATCACCTGCAAATCATTGCAGATATGAGATCCACATCCGGTATCAAGTACCCAAGAATTCGAATTAAGAGACATATTTATTTCAATATAGAACATACCTTTCGCAGTTTGCAACTGCTCGAGGTACTCTTGCAGTTCCTCCTCCAATGCTCAGGCTTGTGGCAGTGGTGGCAAACATCCTCAGACTTGTTTGGTTTGGAAGCCTTTGCCTCTGGCTTCTTGGCAGACTTTTCCTCCTTCGTAGGAGCAGAACGCTTCTTGCTCTTGCGCCTAGGCCCCTTCTTCACAGAGGAAGAAGAGCCCATGAGGAGGACGGGTTTGTCCTTCTTTATGGTTCCTTCAAACACTACAAGCATGTTAACCACCTCTTCAAGGGTGGCTGCCAGCTTGTTCATGTTGAAGTTGACCACAAAGGGGTCAAATGCAGCAGGCAGTGAGAGGAGAAGTACATCCACCGACAGCTCATGTGGAAGTGCGATATCAAGGCCCGACAGCTTTTCAACGAGCCCAATCATACGAACCCCAAGCTCACGGACCGAAGTCCCATCGCGCATGCGGCTTGTCATAAGCTCCTTGACAGCCGTGAACCTCTCATGTCGAGAGTTCTCCCCGTACAGTTCTTTGAGATGAAAAAGTATGTCAGCAGCATACTTTGTCTTCTCAAAGCGCCGTTGCATTTCATTGGACATCGATGCCATCACATAGCATCGAGCTTTAACCTCGTTGTCCCACTATTGTTTAAGCGTAACCAGCTCCTCAGGGCTGATATCGACAGGGGCTTCCTTCGGAGGACTCTTCTCTATCGCATAAAGAAGTTTCTCCGAAGCCAATACAAGATTGAGGTTGCGGAGCCAGTCTTGGTAGTTCAGACCGGTGCACCTGTTGCTATCCAGTATAGCAGCGAGCAGGTTTTTCATCGAAACCATTTTATATGCAGTAATACTGAAAAGGAAAGCAGACAAACATCACTAACTATATATAAAATAATCGCTAAGACATAAAACATGGTCGTTAAGTTTAATGATTACCCTTCCACTATTTTAACGATTTCACCACCCTCTAATGAAATCGAGAAAGCAGGTTTCTTTAGTGGGTACACGGAGCCCAATCAAGCGATCATGGACCCGAATAATATCAGCCATCCATGACCCCCAAAAGGTAGTTTTCGATTGCAACCGGTGCAACCTCCATGTATTCACCTCACGTCCAGTAAGGGCTCAATAATATGACGCCGTTTACTATCACGTGTCAAGATGACCCATCAATGTTGAGTCGTGAAGGACGGTCCCCTTAACGTCCCCAATAATATGAGCCAACGTTAAAGGGAGTTCCCACCGACTCACAACAATTGTCAATGATGTAGACAGCTTTCCGGCATACATGACCCCCTCAATAATATGAGCCGGGCCATGTATACGGGTAGCATCGACGTACACCCATTGTTGATGGAAGGTAGGGATAATTTAAACAAATTTAAATTCGCTTTAGTTTATCGAATAAACATTTATCTTGATATTAGTTTTAAATCGTATTTAAAACGAGGGATTTTATTTTGAAAACTTTGGTCTCATGCAGTTATTTTAAATCAAATTTAAAACATGCGGATTCAACTAACTATATATCACATATATATAAACATTGGGATGATCGATCGCGAGAGCTATGCGGTCCGTGGTTGCCAGCCACGGACCTTGGTCCAATCCTAGGGGTAATGCAACATGCAATGCAATCTTATTACAATGCTTCCGGTTTTACAGATCTTCGGTCTTCAATATCCTTGATCGTCATTGTCCACCGTCTTCGGATGTCCTCCCACTAAATCTAGTAATTTTACATTTAAATTTACCATGACATATAAGGGATACATTTATCAAGGGGTGGGAACGGGCCACAAACAGGCCCACTTCAAATGATAATCAATAATATTAATACAACCGAATCACAAAAACCTATCGCATACACCTAACAAATTGGGCACGGCTCTCGATCATCCCAATCATGCAGATAATCTAATTAACATGCATAAATTAAATAATCAAATTCTTTATCTACAAAATCATATTTTAATTACGAAATCGCATTTTATAAAACAGGCCCACTTCAAATGATAATCAATAATATTAATACAACCGAATCACAAAAACCTATCGCATACACCTAACAAATTGGGCACGGCTCTCGATCATCCCAATCATGCAGATAATCTAATTAACATGCATAAATTAAATAATCAAATTCTTTATCTACAAAATCATATTTTAATTACGAAATCGCATTTTATAAACAAAATCGTATTTTGTCGATAAAATCAAATTTTAATCAAAAAAATCATATTTAATATATAAAATCATATTTCAAAATTAAAATCGTATTTTGCAATTTTAATTGTATCAAATTGGGCTTAAAACAATTCTAGGCTCAAAAATCTCAAAATTTCAAAATCGACCAAAACGGGTCCGATATCGAATATCGACCCGAAAACTTCACGGGCTGCCCGGGACAGGCCCAAACTAAACCCTAGAAAACAAACCAGCCGTCACGACATCGCCGGAGCATCGTCGGGCGGCGGCGACCGCCACCATGAAAATCGCGCGCGGCGCAAGGCCACGCACGGCCGCGACAGGCGCGGCGCAATCGCGCAAACCAGCGGCAATAATCGGCCAGTGATCATCGCACGTCCAGCCGCGCACAGCGGCCAAGCATCGCGCAAACAGCGCCCAGCCATGGCGCGTCCAGTGAGCAAGTACCGGCCGACCAGTGTGTGCGCGTGTGGCGGCCGATCATCGTGCATCTCCGCGCGTCAATGGCGGCACATAGCAGCGCGCACGTTGCCCCAATGTCGAGCAACCAGTGTGCATAAAGGATGGGCACCAGCCGGCCAGCAGGTGGCTATTTGCGCAGCCATGCGCGCGCAATCATGCGCTCGTGTAGGGCCGCCGCGCACAACGGCGGCCGGCGGCCAAGTTCCAAAATTTTCTTTTGATGTTCGATTCTGAAAAATTGAATTTGATATAATAAGGCAGAAATTGTATTGATCAGATCCGAACATTGGCTCTGATACCAATGGCGGATCCGGATCCCGCCTCCCGGCGAGGCAGCGGAAGAACAAAATTTGGTCGGGAGACGATCAATACAATTAGAAATCAAACACAATACAAACCATTCATAGGGTGTTTTTCGTTGATTACCTTGCTGGCAACTCGTGCCTGGCTCCAACCGGAATTACAAGAAATCCGGCGCTTCACGGTAGGCGGCGGTAGATTCGTCAATCAGGTCCATGACCGGAAGGGAAACTCCTTAGTCAGCCTGCACTAGAAGGCCTGACGAGATCGGCGCGGACGTATTCTCCTCGAAAGATTGGTCGGAACAAGTTCCGGCGAGGGAGGCGGCGGCGGCGCGTGGCGTGCAGGGTGGCGGCGACGTGAGGTTGGAGGAGAAGTGGGGCGGCCGAAGCTTTTAGGGTTAGGGTTTGTTGTCAAGTGATTTTGTGTGTTATGATAATTAAGCCTAAGTCTACATTAAATAGAATTAATGATGGATTTGGACCGGCCCAACGGGCCCGGGTCCAACGTATGAACATTCGGTTCATCCCCATCACCGTGACTTCATCATAACTCCGATAGCCGATCAGATCGGATCGATCGACTCAGTTTCCAAAACTGAATACTATGATCTGAAAAACCATTTTTCAGAACCCCAGTGCAAAATGACCGTTTTGCCCCTCAACAGCGGGAAATTACGATTTGACCCCTGTTGACTTTTAGGAAGGCGCACTCCCCAAAATCCTCCTCAAGTGCTCAACACATTGAGCTCAGTATCCGTGCGGGAATCTCGAATCCAGTACTTGTGTGACCCTCAATGGTTCAGGGATACAGCTAGCTGTGGGCCCACAACCATTGTGGCTCCGGAATCATAATTCCGGACTTGCCCATCGGATCATGGTAAGAGCGTCTAGCAACATCGCCCCATGATCCCCTAGGTATCACTGATAGTGCCTGCATGAACCAGTTGATCGTGGTTAGCGTACAATACGGTCCTTTCAATCCATATATCCCAATCAGATCAACGACCATTGGTAAATTGAGAGTCGCTATAGATCCGATAGCTATCCATACATCTTGGAGATCGAATAGTGACATCGCGAGTGTAACTAGGTAAACCCATTTACCTAAAACACTTCTAGTACTCTGGCTAGAGATTTATACACTATTATCCCCTCAGATAGCATAGGATATCCACGCATGTCTGCGAACGGTGAATCCTCGACAACGATGCATCGACTCCTACATGCATCGGGGTCGCACCCAATCCCGCCGCCTAATGACCCCAAGTGAGTCGGCAAACGAGTCAAAGTGAGACGCCTATCATGTAGAGTCTCAATGATGTCTCGAGTCGTGAGGACTAATCAGTACAACCAAGATCTCGGACTTATCCACTCGATAAATGGTAACCACTTGGAAAGTCCGAACGAGGGTAGTTCGATAGATCACCAGGTCACTATCTATCTGCATGCTCAGAACATCACAATGTTCCCTACCAATGAAACATGGTACTTCGCATCGCAGATACTAGTCTCGAGCTCGGGCAGCCTTATCCTCATTTTGACGGCCCAATCGACTAGGAACATGTTCAGAATACACAGTGACTATTAGATGTGTTTCATGATAGCCGTCATACCCACAACCACATCTAACATACACTATAATGCATTCTAGGTCTTTACTCAACGCAATTGTTAATCAACGTGAGGACTAATCAGTACAACCAAGACCTCGGACTCATCCACTCGACAAATGGTAACCACTTGGAAAGTCCGAACGAGGGTAGTTCGATAGATCACCAGGTCACTACATATCTGCATGCTCAGAAAATCCCAATGTTCCCTACCAATGAAACATGGTGCTTCGCATTGCAGATGCTAGTCTCAAGCTCGGGCGGCCTTATCCTCATTAGATGTGTTTCATGATAGCCGTCATACCCACTATCACATCTAACATACACTATAATGCATTCTAGGTCTTTACTCAACGCAATTGTTAATCATCATACAACACAATGAAAGTAAAGAATGACATAAACAAATGCAAATATCATATATAAAGACTGTCATATACAAGAGTCTATAAACCCACACGTCACAAGTTGGCTAGTTGGGCATCTACTCTAACAGGCAGACACATCCGTAGCTTAAAATAACATGGTTTAAAGGAAGTCAGTTAAACATAAACTTCTTTCGTAAAAGTTAGATTTGGGAAAAAACCCAGATCTCATCCATATTTTTTTGTGACTTATGGCTTAGAAGCTCTCCTTAGGTCTGTTGGCGCTTGATCAAGCTACATCTGAATTCAGTTAACAATATGAAGGGGCAACTGATTCCTTCGACGACTGCTTACCATTCCAATATGACCGTCTGTTATCTATGCCATAAATAAAAATTAAACATTTTCTTCCTTTAAACTTACATCAGATCAAAATCGGATCAGCCAACATCCGGGTTCGCTTCTTTTAAAACTCATTTCTCATTAAAATTTCACCGAGCATCAGATTTGGCTACTGGGAACATACCACTGGAGTGATAATAGATTTGGTTAACAAAAATAGTACTCGGGTACAAAACAGATCTTAGTATGGTATCACTAACGTTAAAGCAGATGTGACTATGGGAACGGTGTCGTTAGCGAGAAACAAACTTGACTACAGAAATGGTGTCGCTAGCGTTGAAGCAGATTTGGCTATAGAATAGTAGCACTAGCGTGAAACAGATTTGGTTTCAGAATCGGTATCTCTAGCGGGAAAACAGATTTGACTGTAGAAAACAGTGTTTAGGTACAAAATAGACTTCATATGTGAGAAACAGATTTGACATGGGAAAATCATATTTGACTAGCAAATACATCGCTAGCGTAGAAAAACAGATTTGGCTATAGAACTAGTGCTGCAGCATCACGAACGACATCCACAGATACCAGCTCTGCCTATCCAACCGGGACAAAATCCCGATTCAACCAGCATCACCGATTACTCGGAGTCAAGTCCAGACGCCGCCATTCACCAGAAAGAAGAACTTCATAATCGTACATAAATCTCAAATCTGTACTGCTCAGTGTTTTTAAAACAATCATATCTGCATTGAAACATGTTAGAGATTTTTAAAACGGAAAACAATTTTGTTAACCCGATCGTACATTTTCATAACCAAGCAAGAACATAAACGTAGCTATATCTTGGACATAAAACAGGCAAGCAAACACATAACTGAAGAAAAATGATATATGCTTTAATGGTGTAGCAAAGAATCAGCTTGCACTTGCCTGAAACTGGAAACGCGAGGAACAGCTGGTATCCTGTAGAAGATCTCCTCAAGCACCCACGACGAGCTCCTTAGAAATATTTTGAGAGAACAACCGAAATTCTTGGCAAGTAAATGAGCTCTATTCTCATGAAATAATTAATATATGAGAGTGAGGTTTGGAGCAGGTAAAAGTACAATTATTAAGCATGGAACACCATGATCTTCCCTTTAAAATTTGGTAAAAACTCCCTCTCACTATTTTTATTTGTAAACTTGCCATAATATTTAGAAAAGAGGCCAATTGTTCAATGAGAAAAATTTTATTTACGAAATCTGAAAATCTTCTCGAGTTTGTGCTTGGGAAAAAATCTGTCCGGAACCTTCTGCTCCGTGTCTCAAATCTGGAAGAAAAGAAATCAGCTTCAAAATAAAAAAATTAGCTTAAGCTGAAATCTGAATTTAAAATATCGAAATGGCCCTTAAAAAAAATAAAAAGGTTAAAATTGTGGTCCTATGGATTTTGGAGCGCTACTACTCTACTATCCTTATTGAAATTTCGTCCCCAAAATTTACTTACCAAACAGATCTGGGTAACGACTATGCATATCAGCTTCGGTCTCCCACGTAGCTTCTCGTTCTGTTTGGTTAGACCATTGCACCTTAACCGTAGGAATACTACGGTTCCTCAACTTCCTAATCTCTCGAAGAAGAATCTTCTCGAGCCTTTCTTCGTAACTCAGATCTGGTGAATTGGCTTGTAGCTCAGTACGTGGGACGGGTTGGGATATTTCCTCAAAGCTGACACATGAAACACACTATGCACTGAAGACAAATGCGGGGGCAATGCTAAACGATAAGCCAACGTTCCTACTCTGTCCAAGATCTCATAAGGACCGATATACCTTGGACTCAATTTCTCTTCTTCCCAAAACGCATCACTCCTTTCATAGGAGCTACTTTCAAAAACACGTGGTCACCAACATCAGAACTCAGCTCTCATCGTCTATTATCTGCATCACTCTTCTGTCTACTTTGAGCTGCTCTCATTCGTTCTCTAATCTTTCTAACAGCTTCAGCTGTTTGCTCTATCACATCTGGTCCTAGACCAGCTCGTTCTCCTACCTCATCCCAGTGAAAAGGTGTTCTACATTTGCGACCATAGAGGGCTTCATATGGGGCCATCTGTATAGAAGCTTGGAAACTGTTGTTATACGTGAATTTTACCAACGGTAGATTTAAATCTCAGTTCTCTGAAAAATCAACAATACAAGCCCTGAGTAAATCTTCTAAAATCTGAATCACCCTTTCAGATTGACCATCGGTCTGGGGGTGAAAGACTGTGCTAAAGGTCAACTTAGTACCCAAAGCTCTATGTAAACTCTTCCAGAAAGCTGACGTAAACTTCGGATCTCTATCAGATACAATCAAAACTGGAACACCATGCAGCCTCACTATCTCCTTCCCATACAGCTCAGCGTATCTGATCATATCGTAGGTTGTCTTAACTGGTAAGAAGTGAGCTGACTTAGTGAGTCTATCTACTATAACCCAAATAGAATTTTATCCTTGAACAATTCTGGGTAATCAAACTACGAAATCCATAACAATGCTCTCCCATTTCCATTCTGGAATAGACAGGGGCTTCAACATTCCTGATGGTCTTTGGTGTTCAGCTTTCACCAATTGACACGTTAAACATTCAGAGACAAATCTAGAAATATCTGTTTCATTCCCGGCCACCAATACAACTTCTGGAGATCCTTATACATCTTAGTACTCCTCGGGTGAACAGAGTATGGGGCTGTATGTGCTTCTGCCATCAGATCTGATCTCAGGGTGTCTACTTGGGGTACCCACATCCGGCCATGAAATCTCATTACTCCTCCTTCTGAGATATAGAGATTGCTACCTCTCTCTCTATCTTGTTAACCCACTTCTTCAACTGCTCATCTTTCATTTGTTCTTCTCGGATCTGGTCTATCAGATTTGATCAAATGGTGAGATCTGCCAAGATCACAGTACTAGCACTAGGCACCAACTCTAATCCGAGTTTCTCAATATCATAAGCCAATGGTCTCTGGACAGTGAGTTGGGCTAATCCAATATATTTTCTACTTAGAGCATCCGCCACTACATTGGCCTTTCCTGGATGATAGTTGATTGTACAATCATAATCCTTTACCAGCTCTAGCCATATCCTCTGCCTCATATTGAGTTCCTTTATGGTGAAAAAGTACTTAAGGCTCTTATGATCTGTGAATATTTCTGTGAGCCTCTCTGCTCACAATTAGTCTAATCTCATCTTATGGGCGATTAACTAGTAATTACGTTAATCTAATTGTATGTGTAGTTTTTTTTTCAAGAATGCAACGGAAAGCTAAGGAATTCGAAGTATCCTGTAAAAGCTGCTAATTTATAAACAGACTTACGTTTGTACAAAAATCATGCTAAAAGTTCTCGGTCATAACTCCTGACCTATTGTATTACAAAATTAGATACAACAGAGATTAGCAACACTTGTCCACGCGAATCTAAAAGCAGGTACTAGTCCTTGCACTCGTCGCCCAGCTTCTAGGTAGCTAGCTCTCACTACCCTTGCCCAATCAATTCAGCTCTCTTCTCGGTCATAACTCCTGACCTATTGTATTACAAAATTAGATACAACAGAGATTAGCAACACTTGTCCACGCGAATCTAAAAGCAGGTACTAGTCCTTGCACTCGTCGCCCAGCTTCTAGGTAGCTAGCTCTCACTACCCTTGCCCAATCAATTCAGCTCTCTTCTACCTTCGTTACTTCTCTGTTCTGAGATATTTCAATTATCATTTCTAAAGCTTTGTCTCAAGAATTCCCAAGAACTTCACCAATTCAAATTCACGTGTCTGAAATCAACTTCACCAATAAAATTTGCGACTGATACCAACAATTCTCACGACTGGAAGCAGTAGCTACACTCAGTTGCAATGATATCCAGTCGCAAGATTACCAGACTTCACAACCATAACCAGACGTCATAATAACCAATCATAACAATCAGTCGTTGTATCTCTTTAATATCAAAACGATGCCGTGACAACTAATCCAAACGACGCCGCAACATACCAACGGCTGATTCCATATCTCTACTGAAAGAACCCAACAGCTGGTCACGTTAACAAATTCCAAAACGACGACGCGTTGCATACTTCAGCCTTTCTGTTAACAGCTGGTGAACAGTGTCCCATTCAAAAACGTTGCGTTTTAATTTTCCTAAAACGATGTCGCTTCTTATTAGTCGACTGGTTTTTCGAACCAGCAGCTAGTCATCCAGTCGCAAGCAGTTTCCTTCCAAGGAAACGACTGGTTTGTGCCCAATACCAGCAGTCAACTTCGAGATGTTGACCAACACGTGTCGCTTTCCTGTTAACTTTTACACCCGCACAAAAGCTAATACCAGACTTCTCTTTTAAACGCTTCAACTGAGTAGCGAAACGACGTCGCTCATCTAAAACCAGTGATCACTCTTACTAATATCGTTGACTAGCGTTGACGTCTGGATTCCGCTATGCCAGATTTCTCCCGTTAACGCAACTGCTGGTTGTCTTAAAACGATAGCGTATTACACCTATGTTATCAACGACTGGTAAGATTCTACCAGCTTTCTCCAAAGCAACCACGTTTCATTATATGGTCGTGATAACTTACGCAACGCACCGGACTTCACCAAAACGGCGGTGTTTCTCTTCTAAACACTTGGAAAACAGGTTCCTCCCAAAATTCATCAATTCAACTCCGAATCTCAACCATATTTCACCTGGAAGAATTTCAATCCGAAGCATAACATTTCCAGAAGAAATCCGAGAATCCTCAACCAGACTTCATCAAGATCTGGCGTCCAGACATTTAGAATTTACTTAATCGCTACATAATAATCTCGGGCATTACATTTCTCCCCCTCTGAAACATGAGTTCGTCCTCGAACTCATCAGCAGTTTCTATATGCCCATAGGAATAATGAGATAATAGAATCTGAATAAGAACTAACCTCATTGGAAAATATAGGGGAATCGTTGTTTCATATCTTCCTCAACTTCCCATGTAGCTTCTTCAACTTCATGTCGATTCCATTGAATCTTCACCAATGTAATAATCTTTGTTCGGAGTTTTTTTTCTTTTCGATCAAGAATCTGTATCGGCTGTTCAAAATAACTTAAAGTTTCATCAAGTTTAGCTTTCTTCAGCAGGAATAACATGAGATACATCAGGAAGATATTTCCTTAGCATCGATACATGAAAGACATCATGTATACCCGCAAGAGCAGGAGGTAATGCAAGTCGGTAAGCAAGATTGCCTATCTTTTCAATAAATTTCATAAGGACCAATAAACCTCGGAGACAATTTTCCTCGTTTGTCAAATCTGATTTTACCCCTGAAGGGAGAAATTTTCAAGAATACTTTGTCCCCTGTTTCAAAACTCAAAGGCCTACGTCTGGTATTTGCATATCTAGCCTGTCTCTGTTGCGCTGTTCTCATTTTCTGCTGAATCAACTTCACCTTCTCAGTCATTTCTCTAATCAAATCTGGTCCCAATTCAGGTACCTCCGATACATCATCACAATATAATGATGAACGACATTTCTTTCCATACAACGCTTCAAACAGAGCCATTTCAATACTGGTTTGATAGCTGTTGTTGTATGAAAATTCCACCAGTGGTAATGAATCTTGCCATGAAACACCAAAATCCAATACTACTGCTCTAAGCATATCCTCAAGAGTCTGAATTGTTCTTTCAGATTGCCATCGGTTTGAGGATGATACGCAGTGCTCAAATACAATTTTGTACCCAGAGCTTGTTGCAAGCTATTCCAAAAGTGTGAAGTAAATCTTGGATCTCTATCAGATACAATCGATTTTGGTACACCATGAAGTCTGACTACTTCTTTAATGTAAAGATCTGCCATTTGATCATGTCGATATGTCATTCGATATGGAATAAAACAAGCAGATTTCATCAATCTATCGATAATTACCCAAATAGCATCGCAACTTCGGGATGATTTTGGTAACTTCGTTACAAAGTCCATAGAAATGTGGTCCCACTTCCATTCAGGAACTGACAGACTTTGTAATAACCCAGCAGGTTTCTTCTTTTCAGCTTTCACTTGTTGGAAATTCAAGAACTTAGAGACAAAATTAGTCACATCAGACTTCATTTGTTTCCACCATTACTGCTTCTTTAGATCATTGTACATCTTTCTACCTCCAGGATGCACATTGAATCTACTTCTATGGGCTTCATTCAAAATCTGGTGTCTCAATTCTAAAATATTTGGAACAACAAGTCTGTTATTCACATATAAAATATTATCAGCGCTCAATCTATATTCCGACTGATGTCCAGATTTGACCATCTCAACAGATTTCTGGATATCCAAATCCTTCTTTTGTGCTTCTTTAATCCAAATCAATAGTTCGGGTTCAGCTATGATGGCACAAATTCTCATTGGCTTCACATCTGTTTCAAACAAATATCCAGAAATACAACAATCCTCTATTAAACTAGATACACCTATCGTAGTCAAGGAAAAAGCACAAACTTGTCTACTAAGGGCATCGGCTGCTGCATTGGATTTCCCGGGATAGTGTTTAATTTCGCAATCAAAATCTTTCAATAAATCCAGCCACCTTCGTTGCCTCATATTCAATTCAGACTGCGAAAACAGATACTTCAGACTCTTGTGATCAGAGAAGATCTCAAATTTCTCACCATAAAGATAATGTCGCCATATCTTTAGTGCAAACACGATGGCTGCCAATTCAAGATCATGAATTGGATATCGGATCTCATGTGGCTTCAGCTGTCTCGAGGCGTATGCAATCACATGTCCTCGTTGCATCAAAACACACACCAATCCTTGGTGAGAAGCATCACAATACACTACAAAATCACCAGTACCTGAAGGAATTGTCAAAACTGGTGCTGTAGTTAACCTCTTTTTCAATTCGAGAAAACTGTTTTCACACGCCTCTGACCAAAAGAACGGTGCATTCGTTAGTTGAGTTATAGGTTTCGCAATACTCGAAAAATCCTGGATAAATCGTCGGTAATACCCCACAAGACCAATAAAGCTTCAAATTTCTGGTACAGATGTTGGTCTAGGCCAATTAATTACAGCTTCTATCTTACTTGGATCAACTGAAATACCATCTCCTGAAATAATATGACCAATAAATACCACTTTTTGCAACCAAAATTCACATTTCGACAGTTTAGCATACAATTTCTCATCTCTTAGAGTTTGCAAAACAGTTCTGAGATGGTTAGCATGATCGCACACATTCTTCGAATAAATCAGAATATCATCAAGATATTTCTGAAATACCCTGTTCATCAAACTCATAAACACTGCCGGAGCATTTGTCAATCCAAACGGCATAACGATGAACTCATAGTGACCATACCTCGTTCGAAATACAGTTTTAGATATATCCTCATCTCTTACTCTCAATTGATGATATCCGGATCTCAAATCAATCTTTGAATATACTGACGAACCCTGCAACTGATCAAATAAATCATCTATTCGCGGTAAAGGATATTTATTCTTTACCGTTACTTTATTCAATTGCCGGTAGTCAATACATAATCTCATTGATCCATCTTTCTTGCGTACAAATAATACCGGAGCGCCCCAAGGGGAAACACTCGGTCTAATGTATCCTTTGTTAAGAAGATCTTCTAGCTGCTCTTTCAATTCCTTTAACTCAATTGGTGCCATTCGGTATGGTGCTTTTGATATCGGTTGTGTACCTGGCATCAATTCAATACTGAAGTCCACCTCTCGATATGGAGGCAATCCTGGAATCTCATCAGGAAAGACATCAGCGAATTCGCAAACTACTGGTATATCAACCAGATTCAGGCTATTCTTCTTCACATCTACTGCATAAATCAGGAATCCTCTGCTCCTTTCTGTAGTAGCTTAGTCATAGAAATCACATAAATCAAAGGAATTCTGGCTCATGATCTCTTACCATAAAATCTCCATTCATCAATTTTCTCGGGTCTAAATCGAACCACTTTCTGGAAACAATCCACTATTGCCCTATACTTGGTTAACATATCTATGCCGATAATACAATCAAAATCAGACAATCCAAGTACAATACAATCAATCTCAATCTCATGACCTTCAAACTGTAGTATACAATTCTTAACAGCTCTTACTGATAACATACCCCTTCCCAGAGGTGAAGAGATTGCTACTACCTCGGTTAATGATTCAAGGGGCAATGAATGTGTTACAACAAAATGCTCAGAAATAAAGGTATGTGAAGCACCGGTATCAACTAGAACATACGCAGGATAATTACACAGATATCAAGTACCTGCAATAACATCATTAGGAGCTGCTTGTGCTTGCTCTTCAGTCAATGCAAACACTTGTGCTTGCTGTTTAGGAGGTTGACTCACTGTTTGGCTTCCTCCTTGTCTACCTTGTTGTTGATTCTGCGGTTGGAAAGAATATTAGGAGCTGCTTGTGCTTGCTCTTCAGTCAATGCAAACACTTGTGCTTGCTGTTTAGGAGGTTGACTCACTGTTTGGCTTCCTCCTTGTCTACCTTGTTGTTGATTCTGCGGTTGGAAAGAATGCACAGAAGATGATTGCCGTTCTGGCATTGGCGTTGATCTCGATGCCGCAATATTCTGTGAACTCCCTGAACTACGTTGAGGGCAGATTCTGGAAAAATGTCCAGGTTGATTACAAATGCAACAAAGGCCAAAAACTCCTCTACACTGTTCGGTGTTGTGTCTGCCTCCACATTTGGTACAGTAATCACCAGATTTTTGTCCAGCTCCCAGTTTTTTGAATTCACTTGAACTGGAAGAGCTACGGGTACCTGAACGCTTGAATTGTTTTCCTTTTCCTTTAAAGAAATTTTTCTTTCCACTACCGCTGCTGCCGGCATCAAATCAAGGGGGTGGTGGAATCTGTGGATTCTCCTGTGCTACTTTGGCTGTTGATGGCACAAATTGCGCTCTTCGTTGTCTTAGCAATCCAGCTTCTGCTCCTTTTGCGCGATTCAATGCATCGGCAAAAGTATTTGGTCGTCCTGTATTCACCAAGGTGAACACGTCGGGATTCAAGCCATTGATAAACTGGTCGGCTTGCGCTTCATCACTGATAGCAACATGTGGAGCGAATTTAAGTAAACTGGTGAATTTGGAAACGTATTCTTCGATATTCAATTGACCCTGTCTCAAGTTTGCAAATTCTGCTCCTTTATCCTTTCGATACGAAACGGGGAAGAATCTTTGATAGAAAGCTGTTCTAAATACTGCCCAAGTAATCACAGTACCTTGGTTTTCAAGCGCTTTCTTCGTCGTTATCCACTAGCTTTTACCAAGACCATGCAACTGATGTACTATCAATTTTACCCGACGATCATCGGTATAATCCAGCGCTTCAAATAACTGTTCTATATCGTCTAACCAGTTCTCACAATCTATTGCATTTTTGTTCCTGTCAAGGTTGGTGGTTTAAAAGACTGAAATCGTTTCAACAATGTTTCCATCGGGGTTACAGCTGCATTCAATACATCAGTCGATGTACTACCCTGTTCTGTTCGTGGAATATTTCCTGTCTGCCGGGTAGTTGTTCTTCGAGGAGGCATATCTAAAAGTCAAACAGACTTGTTCATAAATCCTCATCAATCAATAACAAGTCAATCTAAATCCCTCCTCTGATCAGCATACACGAATGTACTGCTTCTCAAGAGATCAAGTTCTAATTCATACTTCATTTAATACATGCTACCATTCACTTCAAGAGAATATAACTCTTACAACTCTTCGGTATACTCTTACCATTTATTCACAGTAGTTACGTGATAGGAATTCAAAACAGTAAGACATATACCATGCAAGCATGCAATAAATCAATCAGAAAAAATCGATCTACCCCGCTCATCTACCTCAATAACTTAATGGTTTAGTAGGCTTTGATACCACCTGTTGTGAGGCTCTCTGCTCACAATTAGCCTAATCTCATCTTATGGGCGATTAACTACTAATTACGTTAATCTAATTGTATGTGTAGTTTTTTTTTCAAGAATGCAACGGAAAGCTAAGGAATTCGAAGTATCTTGTAAAAGCTGCTAATTTATAAACAGACTTACGTTTTTACAATAATTTACATGCTAAAAGTTCTCGGTCATAACTCCTGACCTATTGTATTACAAAATTAGACACAACATAGATTAGCAACACTTGTCACGCGAATCTAAAAGCAGGTACTAGTCCTTGCACTCGTCGCGCAGCTTCTAGGTAGCTAGCTCTCACTACCCTTTCCCAATCAATTCAGCTCTCTTATACCTTCGTTACTTCTCTGTTCTGAGCTATTTCAATTATCACTTCTAAAGCTTTGTCTCAAGAATTCCCAAGAACTTCACCAATTCAAATTCTGGTGTCTGAAATCAAGTTCCAAGGATTTCGAATTCAATCTTAGTTATAGGAGTAGGTCTCTGTTTTCTGCAGCATTTTCAATGTGTTCAATTCAAATTCCACGTGTCATGCTGAGTATTTACCTACCAAATGAGGATATACTCCCACCGCTTCAAATACAGATCTTTGCTATAATATATATCGTTAACCAGCTTCTTCCACTAGTGCTTAAAACGTAACAGCTGTTATTCTCGATAATCTAACGTTATAGGGTAAAATTTGCGACTGATACCAACAATTCTCACGACTGGAAGCAGTAGCTACACTCAGTTGCAATGATATCCAGTCGCAAGATTACCAGACTTCACAACCATAACCAGACGTCATAATAACCAATCATAACAATCAGTCGTTGTATCTCTTTAATATCAAAATGATGTCGTGACAACTAATCCAAACGACGTCGCAACATACCAACGTCTGATTCCAGATCTCTACTGAAAGAACCCAACAGCTGGTCATGTTAACAAATTCCAAAACGACGACGTGTTGCATACGTCAGCCTTTCTGTTAACAGCTGGTGAACAGTGTCCCATTCAAAAACGCTGTGTTTTAATTTTCCTAAAACGATGTCGTTTCTTATTAGTCGACTGGTTTTTCGAACCAGCAGCTGGTCATCCAGTCGCAAGCAGATTCCTTCCAAGGCAACGACTGGTTTGTGCCCAATACCAGCAGTCAACTTCGAGAGGTTGACCAACACGTGTCGCTTTCCTGTTAACTTTTGCACCAGCACAAAAGCTAATACCAGACTTCTCTTTTAAACGATTCGACTGAGTAGCGAAACGACGTCGGTCATCTAAAACCAGCGATCTCTTACTAATATCGTTGACTAGCGTTGACGTCTGGATTCCGCTATGCCAGATTTCTCCCGTTAATGCAACTACTGGTTTTCTTAAAACGATAGCGTATTACACCTATGTTATCAACGACTGGTAAGATTCTACCAGCTTTCTCCAAAGCGACCACTTTTCATTATATGGTAGCGATAACTTACGCAACGCACCGGACTTCACCAAAACAGCAGCGTTTCTCTTCTAAACACTTGGAAAACAGGTTCCTCCCGAAATTCATCAATTCAACTCCGAATCTCAGCCAGATTTCACCTGGAAGAATTTCAATTCGAAGCATAACATTTCCAGAAGAAATCCGAGAATCCTAAACCAGACGTCATCAAGATCTGGCGTCCAGACATTTAGAATTTACTTAATCGCTACATAATAATCTCGGGCATTACAATTTCACACTTCTCCCCATAAAGGTAATGTCTCCAGATCTTCAAGGCAAAGACTACAGATGCCAGCTCTAAGTCATGCGTGGGATAATTCTTCTCATGATCCTTAAGTTGTTTGGAAGCATAGGAAATTACTCTACGGTCTTGCATCAGTACAACACCTAAGCCCAACTTGGACGCATCTGTATAAATGACGAACTTTCCTTGATCAGATGACATGGGACTACAGATGCCAGCTCTAAGTCATGCTGGGATAATCTTCTCATGATCCTTAAGTGTTTGGAAGCATAGGAAATTACTCTACGGTCTTGCATCAGTACAACACCTAAGCCCAACTTGGACGCATCTGTATAAATGACGAACTTTCCTTGATCAGATGACATGGTTAGCACAGGGGCTTCTATCAAAGCTTGTTTCAACTTATCAAAGATGAGTTGGAAATCTGGGGTCCGATCATATTTAACCTGCATTCTTGTTAGCGAGGTTAAGGAACAACTATCTTCGAAAATCCTTTAATAAACGCCTATAGTATCCCACTAAACCCAAGAAGCTCCTTACTTCTGAAACAGATTTTGGAATAGTCCAATCACGAACAGCTTCTACCTTGGCTGGGTCAACCTCCAATCCATCCTTGGATATAATATGACCTAAGAACGCAACTTTCTCCAACCACAAATCACACTTACTAAACTTGGCAAACAACTACTTACTCTTCAAAACTTGAAGCACCGTCCTAAGATGGTCTGCATGCTCAAATCTGGTCGAGTATACTAAGATATCGTCTATGAAAACAACCACAAACTGATCCAAAAACGATTGGAAAACTCTATTCATCAAATCCATAAAAGCTGAGGGTGCATTGGTAAGTCCAGAAGGCATTACTAAGAACTCATAATGGCCATAGCGTGTTCTAAAGGCCGTCTTATATATATCGGCTGACTTAATTTTCAACTGGTGGTAACCAGATCTCAAGTAGATCTTAGAAAAGACTATCGATTCCTTGAGCTGGTCAAACAGATCCTCAATCCTAGGAAGGGGATATTTATTCTTAATGGTCAGCTTATTCAGATCTCGATAATATATACACAACCTCAGACTCCCATATTCTTCTTTACAAACAATACAGGGGCTCCCCAAGGTGACGTGCTCGGTCTAATGAAGCCCTTATCCAACAGATCTTGTAACTGTTCCTTTAATTCTCTCATCTCTCATGGAGCAAGGTGGTAAGGTGGTCTGGAAACAAGCACTGCTCCTGGTACTAAATCGATAGTGAATTCCCGCTCTCGGTCTGGTGGTAGTCCATGTATATCTTCTAGGAAAACTTTGGGAAACTCATTCACTACCTTCACATCTGAAAGTTGGGGCTTATTAATCGTAGCTAAGGACGATAGGCTTGCCAAAAATCCTACCCCACCTCTCCTTAAACAGCTTTGACCCTTAAGAGCGGATATTATTCGTGGAATCCTCCAAATCTGGTTGGCTTCAAACGTGAACGACTCTCCTCTGGGTGGGTTGACCACTACTGTTCTGAATTTGAAGTCAATTACTACCCCGTACTTGGTTAACCAGTCCATTCCCAAAATCATATCAAACTCAGGCATAGGTAGCACAATCAAATCTACGGTGATCAAACGCCCTTGGAGCTTAAGTTCAAAATCTCGAAACAGATCATGGGATACTATCTCTTCTCTTTAGGGTACCGTTACGCAAAGCCTATAGTTACTTGGTCAGGTTTGATGGATAACTTCTTAGCAAACTTGGCTGCTATAAAAGAATGTGGTGGATCTGTTTAGACAGATTGTGATTAAGTTTTGAATTACACAAAACATGTTATTGTGTTTCTAACAATTCTACTTGAGTGTACAGATTTTAGGAACGAAGAAGAAGATCAGCAGTAGTTGAAGTCTGTCCAGTCGATGGTTCTCAAAGATAAAGTTCAAAATCTCGAAACAGATCATGGGATACTATCTCTTCTCTTTAGGGTACCGTTACGCAAAGCCTATAGTTACTTGGTCAGGTTTGATGGATAACTTCTTAGCAAACTTGGCTGCTATAAAAGAATGTGGTGGATCTGTTTAGACAGATTGTGATTAAGTTTTGAATTACACAAAACATGTTATTGTGTTTCTAACAATTCTACTTGAGTGTACAGATTTTAGGAACGAAGAAGAAGATCAGCAGTAGTTGAAGTATGTCCAGTCGATGGTTCTCAAAGATAAAGTTCAGCAGCTGGTTTAGTTCTTCATTGTAAACGGCAGCTGGATTAGCAATGGAGACGTCCAAAGTTGAGTCAGCTGTTCGTAATCAGTCGGAGGCCAAGTTGAACCAGCTGGAGCATAGTGAATCAGCTGGAACGATATGAACCAGCTGCAAGCGCTAGAAGAGGAAGATGGACCAGCTGGAACATCAAAAGGGAACCAGCTGGAACATCTAAGTGGACCATCGATGACGATGTCATTGGTGACGACATCTTGTTCAGCAGATGAAATAATCAGCAGATGGTTAGAGTTCAGCAGGTGAAGTTCTAAGGGAAATCAGCAGACGCAGAGATTTGAAGAGTTAGCGTGTTTTGTCAAAGAACGCAAAACGACAGCGTATGTTCAAGACAAAACAACAGCGCTTGATTAAAGAGAAAAGACGGCGTCTTGGACTTACGAAGAATCAGCAGTGACATCACATCCAGCAGGAAGCTACAGTGCAATCAGTCGAGAGCTTTTGAAGTTAGCGATAGTGAAACGATGTCGTTTGAATAAGTTGATACGACAGTGTTTTTCCTTCGCGCTAAAGATTCAGCAGATGGTCTTGCGATTATAAAACCAGCAGGTACTTCTTCTAAGAATGACCAGCAGGCAGCTACAGTACATCCAGACACAGCAGCAGTGAAGTATAATCAACCAGTCGAGGATGCATAGCAAACGATGTAGTTTGAATAAGTTGATACGACATTGTTTGATCTAACCAGTCGTTGGGAAATCCAGTCGCAAGCTTTTCACGACCAACGACTGGACAACCAGCTGCAAGTACATCCAGATGAAAGCAACAGCTCATCCAGACGAGAGCTTCATTGTACCAGCTGTTGCTATGAATCCAGTCGCAAGATGATGTACCAGTCGCGAGCTAAAATGGATCCAGTCGCAGGCTATAGAGAGTTGCATATCCAGTCGACAAAGTATCCAGATGCAGAGTTCAGCTGTTGGAATGCTATCAATGCTCAAATTGGAAAGAATCAATGGCTGAGATTAAGTCGTGCAAATTGCCTGAATTAAGGGAACAAGATGTGTACTATTCTGGGAAATAGTACAATTTACAGAGGAGCATTGCACGCATTTGGAAAGACGACGATTTAGCCGTAACAAGCGTAGAAAAGATTTGGATTCACTGTCTAACGGCTATATTCACACAGAGGCTTATATACTTCGAGAAGCGCCATTGAAGAGTATTTGGTCGCTGTGAAGCTGTCGCAGAAAATACGTTGATTGCACAGTGTACCAGTAGAGGGAAAATGAACAGAAAGACGAAGCAATCGACCGCCATTAGAGAGGAACCTTCACGAGAGTCGATTGCTGAGTTTTAATTAGCTTGTGTAGAGCAATTTCCCTAGTGTGTGAGATGTATTCTTTCGAGAGTTGTGCGTACACTGTAATTCTCACACACAAAGATTCATTCACATTCATTAGCGAATGAATCTCAACCCATTTCACAACAGGTTCCGTCCAAGCACGATGACGTTAAACTTGTGTATGTAGTCAGTCACACAGTTGCGACTGGTGTGCATTTGTGAAGTCTAGGAGTTCTCGCAGCTGCTGGTTGCGGGATTGGGTCTGTACGTGTTGTATAGATCAAAGTCTTCTAGTGGATCCTTCCGAGGTGGAATAAGGGGAGATGTAGGACATTGAGGTCTGAACTTCCAGAAACAAAACATTGCGTATCGTACTTCTTTTATTCATTCAGCACCTGCACTTTTACTTTAGCATCGCACGTAAAACAGATTTCATCACTCACATAATTCAGCACTTGCATTTTATATTTCAGCACTCACGCATATAGTTCAGCACACAAGCACAGTAAGTCTCGAACAGATTTATGTGGAACATAAATCTGTTTGAATTGGTTTTAAAATATTAGGATTCAGTTCTGGTATTTTCCTCATGATTTTTAAATCATACCAGATCTGTCTCCGGTGCTCTTGTTTATTTTAGATGTTCAAGAACATTGAGCTATTGCAGCTCGTTTATAGCAGCGCAAAAAGTTTAAACACTCATTTTAAATCAGCGGCTGCTAAGTTTCCTCTTCGAAAAACAGGGACCAACAATTGGTATCAGAGCAGGTTGTTCTTGAACGAGCACTGATTTTAAAACCTCATGTGCTATGTTTTTAACTGTTTTGAGAAGCTTATTTTATGAAGGCCAGATGTTGTTTAATATAGAACTGGTTTTTCGCTTGATGAACTGTCACGGGATGCGCGAGTTCCGTGCGGATGCCAAGATTCTATTTTCGTTGTGCTGTAAGATCACCTGGAGCGAGGCTCGGTGACAAGCACATGGGACGAGATAGAAGAAGGAAAAATCTGAGCTTTTATCTGTACTGGTTCTTCATATATATAAGTAACTCAGTAGCACTTGTTTATTTGAAAACATTTTTGAATGATCTGATAGTTTTTCAAATGTTTTTTATGCGGATTTCAGCTGGTGCCAAAATTTTGTTTTTAAAAAATGATTTGAGCTCATGTTATAAAAGACAGGGAGAGTGGCGTCACAGTCTTTGACTAATTTGAGTTATGCATCAGCTTCAGTTTCAAAATCATATAGCTCTTGCATACGGTGCTTCCCAAAAGCTGATTTTGTTTTTAAAATTTAAAACTCCTGCTGTCACGTTGTTTTTGTTGTGACAGTATAGGGAGAGTTTTGTTTTAAATATCGGAAGACCAGCAGTTCGATCTCTTTTTGATTCCCACAAAAAGGGAGAGAATTGTTAGAACATGCATCGTTTATTTAAGGTTTTGTGTAAATCAAAAAGGGAGAGATTGATGGATCTGTTTAGACAGATCCTGATTAAGTTTTGAATTAGACAAAACCTGTTATTGTGTTTCTAACAATTCTACTTGAGTGTACAGATTTTAGGAACGAAGAAGAAGATCAGCAGTAGTTGAAGTATGTCCAGTCGATGGTTCTCAAAGATAAAGTTCAGCAGCTGGTTTAGTTCTTCATTGTAAACGGCAGCTGGATTAGCAATGGAGACGTCCAAAGTTAAGTCAGGTAGAGGAAGAAATCCAGTCGCAAGCTACTGAACAACCAGCAGATGGTATTTGAAGTTAGCGATAGCAAAACGATGTCGTTTACATAAGTTGATACGACAGCGTTTTGCCTTCGCGCTAAGATTCAGCAGATGGTCTTGCGATGATAAAACCAGCAGGTACTTCTTCTAAGAATGACCAGCAGGCAGCTACAGTACATCCAGACACAGCAGCAGTGAAGTATAATCAACCAGTCGAGGATGCATAGCAAACGATGTAGTTTGAATAAGTTGATACGACATGTTTGATCTAACCAGTCGTTGGGAAATCCAGTCGCAAGATTTTCACGACCAACGACTGGACAACCAGCTACAAGTACATCCAGACGAAAGCAACATCTCATCCAAACGAGAGCTTCATTGTACCAGCTGTTGCTATGAATACAGTAGCAAGATGATGTACCAGTCGTGAGCTAAAATGGATCCAGTCGCAGGCTACAGAGAGTTTCATATCCAGTCGACAAAGTATCCAGATGCAGAGTTCAGCTGTTGGAATGCTATCAACGCTCAAATTGGAAAGAATCAATGGCTGAGATTAAGTCGTGCAAATTGCCTGAATTAAGGGAACAAGATTTGTACTATTCTAGGAAATAGTACAATTTACAGAGGAGCGTTGCACGCATTTGGAAAGACGACGATTTAGCCATAACAAGCGCAGAAAAGATTTGGATTCACTGTCTAACGGCTATATTCACACAGAGGCTTATATACTTAGAGAAGCGCCATTGAAGAGTAGTTGGTCGTTGTGAAGCTGTCGCAGAAAATACGTTGATTGCACAGTGTACCAGCAGAGGGAAAATGAACAGAAAGACGAAGCAATCGACCGCCATTAGAGAGGAACTTTCACGAGAGTCGATTGCTGAGTTTTAATTAGCTTGTGTAGAGCAATTTCCCTAGTGTGTGAGATGTATTCTTTCGAGAGTTGTGCGTACACTGTAATTCTCACACACAGAGATTCATTCACATTCATTAGTGAATGAATCTCAAAACCCATTTCACAACAGGTTCCGTCCAAGCACGATGACGTTAAACTTGTGTATGTAGTCAGTCACACAGTTGCGGCTGGTGTGCATTTGTGAAGTCTAGGAGTTCTCGCAGCTGCTGATTGCGGGATTGGGTCTGTACGTTTTGTATAGATCAAAGTCTTCTAGTGGATCCTTCCGAGGTGGAAGAAGGGGAGATGTAGGACATTGAGGTCCGAACTTCCAGAAACAAAACATTGCGTATCGTACTTCTTTTATTCATTCAGCACCTGCACTTTTACTTTAGCATCGCACGTAAAACAGATTTTAGCACTCGCATAATTCAGCACTTGCAATTTATATTTCAGCACTGACGCATACAGTTCAGCACACAAGCACAGTAAGTCTCGAACAGATTTATGTGGAACATAAATCTGTTTGAGTTGGTTTTAAAATATTAGGATTCAGTTCTGGTATTTTCCTCATGATATTTTAAATCATACCAGATCTGTCTCCGGTGCTCTTGTTTATTTTAGATGTTCAAGAACATTGAGCTATTGCAGCTCGTTTATAGCAGCGCAAAAAGTTTAAACACTCATTTTAAATCAGCGGCTGCTAAGTTTCCTCTTCGAAAAACAGGGACCAATAGAATGGGTAGCACCTGAATCTATCAATGCTATGGAGGGCATACCAGCAATGAAGATCTTACCCATAACCACCTTCGAATCTGGGTTGGCTTGCTCAGCTGTCATCACAAAAGCTATACTGGTCACCAGCTGCTTTGACTTTGGGTAATTTCTAACAACATGCCCTGGAAAACCACATCTGTAGCAGACATCCTGAACAAGTCTTCATGGATCAGAGTGATTCTTTTGGCACTTGGGACACACTGGCCTATTGTTGGTAGTAGGAACTGCACTAATAGGTTGGATTGGTAGGGGTTTCTGCTCTTGGGTCTCTTGGTTTTTGTTCTGTTTCTTAAACGGCCTATGGTATTTCTGTTGGAAGACCTGTCTCTTTTGTTGTCTCTCTTCTTCCACATCTTTCCAGTCTCTATCAACACGCAGGGCTCTATCCACTGCTTCTCTGTAAGTTCTTGGCGCAGATACCCTAACATTCAGCTTGAATCTAGGCTTCAATCCCTCCACAAAGTGGCTCAACTTCTCCTCGGGATCATTTCCAATAAGAGGCACAAAATAACACCCTATTTCGAACATCCGCACATACTCCTGTACGGTCATACTTCCTTGTTTCAGAGTTAGAAACTCTCTCTTCAATTCAGACCTCTTGTCTGCTATGAAGTATTGTTCGAAGAACACCCACTTGAAGTCTCCCCATGTAAGATTTGCCAAATCCACAGATAACTTGGCTCCTTCCCACCAGATCATAACATCATCCCTCACCATATAGATAGTGCACCTAGGCCTATCCAAATCTGGCATCTGGAGATACTCGAAAATGATCTCCATCGACTTGATCCAGCTCTCAGCAGCCAGCGGATCTGTTGTACCACTCAAATCCTTCGGTTTCTGTCTTCAAAACTTCTCGTATGGATCCTCGTGGTTGGTTCCCCTACTGCTAGAATATTTGTCATTGCCTCTGCCGGTTTGTTCTAACAACAGCCTTAAAAGTTGGGTAATGCTAGCGTTACTATCTGGGCTGGGTTCTTATAAGGGAATACCTCTTCTACCTCTTCCTAAGTCAGACATCTTAATCTATAGCCCGTAATGCACCACAAATGAACATCAGAACATGCTAAATTTAAAAGACAAATGCTCTGTAACATAAAATAAAACTCACAGCTCTGGAGAAACGGTCGACAAAATCTGTCCCAACCGAAAGCGTATGTGTTTATCTCAGGACCATGCTCTGATACCAAGTTGTGACGCCCAAGTCCATGGGTGTCAACGGAGTTGAGTTGAATTGAAATAAAGAAAGAATAATAGGGCTGAATGCGAATATTTTAAGTTGTATTCCTTAAAAAATTAAAATTGAGATACAATTGCAAGTGGCGCCAAATAACAATAAGCGGAAAACAGATTTGGATAACATATTCGGTGGAAATAGCAAAATGTGATATTACAACTACTGGAACTCTATATGAATTCACTATTGTTGTAATGTATCTTATTACAGACTTGAGAAAAGATAAAAAACAACACTATCTATGACACAGAAACGCCGGTCTTCGATAAACACAACACCACAGCTGGATCAGCTCCCGTCGCCCGTCTGCCCCAGATCTATCTCACCTGCACCAATAAAGCTAATGAGCCTAAGGGCTCAGCAAGTAAAAATGGGGATAATAAAATCACTTAATGCAGGCAGACACATCCGTAGCTTAAAATAACATGGTTTAAAGGAAGTCAGTTAAACATAAACTTCTTTCGTAAAAGTCAGATTTGGGAAACAACCCAGATCTCATCCATATTTTCTTGTGACTTATGGCTTAGAAGCTCTCCTTAGGTCCGTTGGCGCTTGATCTAGCTACATCTGAATTCGGTTAACAATATGAAGGGGCAACTGATTCCTTCGACGGCTGCTCACCCTTCCAATATGACTGTCTGTTATCTATGCCATAAATCAAAATTGAACATTTTCTTCCTTTAAACTTACATCTGATCAAAATTGGATCAGCCAACATCGGGGTCCGCTTCTTTTAAAACTCATTTCTCTTTAAAATCTCACTGAGCATCAGACTTGGCTACTGGGAACATACCACTGGAGTGAAAACAGGTTTGGCTAACAAAATAGTACTCGGGTACAAAACAGATCTTAGTCATAGAAAACAGATTTGACTATAGGAATGGTATCTCTAACGTTAAAGCAGATGTGACTATGGGAACGGTGTCGTTAGCGTGAAACAGACTTGACTACAGAAATGGTATCGCTAGCATTTAAGCAGATTTGGCTATAGAATAGTAGCGCTAGCGTGAAACAGATTTGGTTTCAGAATCGGTATCGCTAGCGGGAAAACAGATTTGACTGTAGAAAACAGTGTTTAGTCCAAAATAGACTTCATATGTGAGAAACAGATTTGACATGGGAAAATCAGATTTGACTATCAAATATACCTCTAGAGTAGAAAAACAGATTTGGCTATAGAACTAGTGCTGCAGCATCACGAACGACATCCACAGATACCAGCTCTGCCTATCCAACCGGGACAAAATCCCGATTCAACCAGCATCACCGATTACTCATAGTCAAGTCCAGACGCCGCCATTCACCAGACGGAAGAACTTCATAATCGTACATAAATCTCAAATATGTACTGCTCAGTGTTTTTAAAACAATCATATCTGCATTGAAACATGCTAGAGAGTTTTAAAACGGAAAACAATTTTGTTAACCCGATCGTACATTTTCATAACCAAGCAAGAACATAAACGTATCTATATCTTGGACATAAAACAGGCAAGCAAACACAGAACTGAAGAAAAACGATATATGATTTAATGGTGTAGCAAAGAATCAGCTTGCACTTGCCTGAAACTGGAAACACGAGGAACAGTGGTATCCTGCAGAAGATCTCCTCAAGCACCCACGACGAGCTCCTTAGAAATATTTTGAGAGAACAATCGAAATTCTTTGCAAGTAAATGAGATCTATTCTCATGAAATCATTAATATATGAGAGTGAGGTTTGGAGCAGGTAAAAGTACAATTATTAAGCATGACACACCATGCTCTTCCCTTTAAAATTTGGTAAAAACTCCCTCTCACTATTTTTATTTAAACTTGCCATAATATTTTGAAAAGAGACCAATTGTTCAATAAGAAACATTTTATTTACGAAATCTGAAATCTTCTCGAATTTGTGCTTGGGGCGAAATCTGTCCGGAACCTTCTGCTCCGTGTATCAAATCTGGAAGAAAAGAAATCAGCTTCGAAATAAATAAAATTAGCTTAAGCTGAAATCTGAATTTAAAATATCGAAATGGCCCTTAAAAAAAATAAAAAGGGTTAAAATTATGGTCATATGGATTTTGGGGCGCTACATTTTCTGTCTATGATGAGGATAGTGAGGACAGTCAGGGTCCCAGTCCCTCTGATTGGTAGATGATTGTATATACTGGCAATGCGAGGAGAATAACAGCGAAAATAAAGAAGCGGACTTTACCCAAGCTGGTCGGCAGCAAATCGGTTTTTCTAGACCCCAAGTAGTTCTTGATGCTGATATTAAAGGTGCAAAAAGTCATCCTGTCCCTAGAATCTAAGATTGCTTCCATGGATTCAAAAGCTATATCCTTGGATTCAAAGGTTGAAAGGATAATGGACGCTCAGATATTCATGAAGCTCGACTTCGGCCTCTACAAGCGCGTATTTTATGACAAGATGGACACAATGGCAGTCAACTTTACCTCTTCCCAAACAGCGTTGGAAACCAGCCTGGTTCGTCAATTCACTGAGCATCAGATGCAGGTTGCTAGTGACTTAGATTTTGTCAAGATGCAGCTTGCCGAGATGGTTAATCAACTAAAAGAAATGGGTGATGCCAAAAAGGGGGAATGGATGAGCTGTAAAAAGAGAAGGTTGTTGTGACATAGGGCGGGTTTAGTTTGTCTTGTTTTTGGTTGAGCGGCTGACTATTGTATAAAGTGTTAACAATTTAATAAAATCTCTTTTTCCGGACAAGTTTTGTCATCACCAAAAAGGGGGAAATTGTTGGAGTTAATTTCATAAGTTTTGGTGAAGAAAAATAAATAGAGATTAATCAACTCAGAGATACAAGATCTGAACGGGGCTTACAGTGTTGGATATAAAACCAGATCAGAGCAGAGCTAAGCTGGTTAGGACAAACCAATTTAGTGTATTCAGTTACGTTGGTCGAAGGACAAACCATCTATGGTACTGATTAAAGACAGTTCAGTTCAGATGAACAGATCAGGTGTCTACTCAGAATAGAAATAACTTCAGAAGAATAGAGAAAAAAATTTGTCTTGGAATAGTTGAGAGAACAGCTCGGAGCGTAAAGTGGTATAACAGACCAGCTGGAAGACCAAATTGGACAAAACCAGCTCAGATCAAGGTTTTTTCTTACAGATGCTATCAGATTACAGATATAAGTGATCAAAGAACGTTATCCGGGTTAGAAAAAAACAAGGTCAAGAACATATCGGTTTAGAGCATATTGGAACAAATCAGCTTAAGAACCAGATTGAAGCAGATCAACGCACAGACCATATCAGAAACTCAGCTAAGTAAATACAACTTAGCAAATTGAATTTCAGAATGTTTCGAGGTTACATACAAATTGATGTGATGCGTTTGACCTCTCTGCGTTGATTTGTAGTCGTTGGAACTACTTTGAGCTAACTTCAGATATGCAGAGATTTGGTTTGAAATGAAGACGACACATAGTTGCTAAAAAGGAAAATGCAATTAATGGAGATGTACATACATCGTACAAGCATTTATTTCATCACAGGAATTTCAATTTGGATATATTCGATGTGTCTACTAGTAACATTTATTACCATTGTATCCAAAGGGTATAATAGAAGAGCAGATCAGCTGTGAAGGGGTTACGAGTTACCGACCGATCTACAAATCAACAAACTCACGAGCCTAAAAACTTCTCAAGTTAAAAATAAAGTTCATCTTATTGAACCATCTCACAGCTAGTGGCACACATACACAGACTACTTTATCAATTCATTGTGTCACGAAACATTTGTACACACTCTGTAGTACTAAGATATCATTGTAACATCATAAACAGAGAGTGTTGAGTGCTTGGTTTGCACAACCAACTTAGAGCTGTGTTATTTGTATTTCAAATCAGATCGCGTGTCTGGGTTCTTGGTTGAGACTAGGAGTTCTTGTAGCTGCTGGCTGTCGGATCGGATTTGTACAAGACGTTGTATAAATCAAATCTTCTAGTGAAAATTCTTCTCGTTTAGGAAGAAGGGGAGACGAAGGAGAATTAACTCTGAACTTCCAAAAACAAATCTCTTGATCCCTTATCTTTTACATTTATGCATTTGTCTAACTGTTCAATGTTGAATAGTGTTCCTTCAACATAAAATTAATTTATTACACGGGACAACAACAATCACTGAGAACCCTCCAAGCTGATAACTCGTTTTTGAGGTTTGCATCGAGCAGTAAAATATTTTGAAAACAGTTTTCAAGCAAAATTAGCAAAGGAGTTCATTCAACCACCTCTCTGAACTCCCGAACTTGTTTTACGATCCTAACAATATATAGTTAAGTAAATTATTAAAATTTTACAATATAATCTTGAATTGAAATATTTCAAAAAATATCATTTTCAATACTTCATACTGTAGAGGTAAACTTATTTGTTACAGTTACCGAAAAGACATTTCTCTAATGCATAGATAAAAAGTAAATTGTCAGTACTAGTAATACTTATATCGAAATCAACAATTTAATATTTTATGAATTATGTGATATATCAATTCAACGTGTCTTACCAATAAAATCATGGAACCTGAATAGTAAATATGATAGTGATGATTTAATTTAAATTTAAATTAGAGATATAGAGGCTGTACTTTGAAACTTTATATTTAAATTAGTATTTTTAATAATGGTAGTACCTGGAATATTAACATAAATTCATTTTTCAATAATCCTATTCAAAAGACAGATGGTGTAGTTAACGAACTTTATTATATAGATATAGATAAAAAATAAAATGTCATAATTATAAGTTCTTATATAAAACAATAATTTAAAATGCTATATTTTAAAACATTAAATATGAATTAGTTCTGTTAATAGTAGGTAAAATTATTAAGCGTAGATAGCGAAGAGATATTTTTTATACATAGATAAATAGTAAATTGTAAGTAACTCTTATATCGAAAACAACAATTTAATATTTTGTTTATGTGATATATCAATTCTGTGTGTCTTATTAAAAACAATTGGAATCGTTTTCAATATATATTGTTGTTTTTTAAAATTTTAAATATGAATTAGTTTTGTCCATAATGATAGTACTATAGAGACAAACTTATTTGATGTAGTTATCGAAAACAAAAATTTAATATTTTATTGATCAGGCGATATATCAATTCTATGTGTATTATCAAAAATAAATGGAATAATTATCAATAAATATTTGAGTTGATGCAATTTTTATAAAAAATTCTATTTAATGAATTTTGAAATCATGCATTTAATAATTTCTTAAAGTTATAAAATGAGTTTAGTTACTTTTAAAAAATATTAATAATGAAAAAAATTTATTGATGTCTTTATTTACATTTGTGGTTTTGCCATTAAATTTTCTTGTTAGAAGTAAATTATTTTGAAATGAATCCAAATTAATGTGATTTGAGTTTTACAAAAAATTATATTTAATATATTTAATTCAATACTTTTTATTTATTATCTTCACTTTTTTTATTTTCTCTTGATATTTATTTTTATTTAATTTAAAATTTTTGAATTTGTGTTTAAAATTGAAAGGTATTAAAGTTTGAATTTATTCTAATTTTTACAATATTTGATTTTTTTCTTATTTGTGAATTGAGTAACGAGTGTATTTATATATATTTAATATATTGTTTTTATCGTAAATACATTAGTTATATTTCATATATTATTTTTAGTTATAAAATATAGGTAGGAAAATTAAAGTTCTTATTTTTGACCGACTACTCTGATTTTATATAAACCAGAATACATCAGATACAAACCAGAATACATTATAATCATTAAAATGAAAAGAACCCTAACGTCCAGAGAGGCTTGTCTAGAATTTATGGGCTTGAGCTCGCTGCGCAAACAATGAAGGAAAAGGGACAAGGCGAATGCGAGCCAAGTATGAGCTCCGAGGCCGGCCTCAGCAATCGTAGAACCCATGATGACGTTGGCTATTAAAAAGTTGAAAACCCCCAAGTCGTCGGAAATCGAGAGCAGCGTGATGTTGGCAAGCCAGGCCACCGCAAAGTAGAGGAATGCCAAGATTTCTTCGAACGAGTTTAATTTCAAGTAATTCTGAAAAAGAATGGATCCCACCATTCCAACTGCAAATTTAATGGTTTTCACAATCCTTTTGTTCTTCCACTCTTGTCCAGCAGTGTTAGTACTCAACGGTAGGAGGGATTCAGTACTTCTCCCATGGTCTGACATGTATATCTGCAGCCAAGTGATGAAGGGATCAAGCCAAGAGGAATCGAGAAGTCTGCGTAATAGGTTCCGACAGTGGGAGGTGAAATATCTTTGATAGAGGAGGAATAAAGACCAAGTGATCACGGAAATGTAGAAACCGATGGGGAAAGTATGGCGTACTGCTACAGATAAACATAAGAAGAGAAAAAGAACAAGATGGAAAAAGTTAACAGTGGAGTCGTGGATGAGATGTCCAAAGACAGCTGCAGTCTCTACCAACTGCCTAGAGACGGCGAGAAATGGTTTCGATGTGACCAAGGACGCACGAGAGATTGAATAGAATGTGGACAGAAAAAAACAATATTCAAACAGAGACAAAAAAAGTGGGGAAACTGAGTTTGAGAGCCCTGTTGTCTGTATATCGCAAAATCCAGCAGTCATGTAAGCGAGGGAGCCACCGGCAAGGAGATAGAGATAAAGATCTTCTATCTCAGAAAAAGGAACAGAAAAATATTCTGGCCGTGTATCCATTTTTCCTCTTTTGGTCTTCTTCGTGCTATGATGAGTAATTAATACTTACTGGGAATATTATAATAACCACTTGAATAGTTGAAAATGACCGAATGGGATCGCCAGGTTCACAGCTCCAACCTTGACTCGGGGACAACGTTTCCCCATGGTTTCTTGCACATAAGTTTTACCACATTCATCAGCAGTATAATTATGTCTACACGAATATCATGCTTTTGGTTCTAATTTGTTAGTATATAAGATGATTGTGATAAAAAAAAAAAAGTTATTTTTCATTGAGGTTTGTCGGCAGAGGATAAATGACTTTGAAAGAAATTTTAAGTTGAAAGCTAATTTGCGGAAAATGTGCATGTATTGATGCTTCAAGGAGTTGTTGGCGTTGGTAGGAAGCTATGACTATTGAAATTTCGTGGGAAACTACTTGGAAGATGGATCATAGGCTCTTCCACATATCATCTTACGTTAGCAATAGTTGTGCCGCGTTGATACTTTCTTTAAATTTGTCATATTTTAAAAGACCAGAATTGTAATGAAATGCAACATACAATTTTAAAATATTATAGAATAAACTAGTAACACAATGGATAACTTTCAGTCCTCTTTCATTTTTCCACCAAAAGTGGGTTTGGTCGATGCTACCCACACAGGTACTGCCCACAAATGCATGTGGTCATTCAGCAGCTGACATGTGGCGGAAAATAGTAGAATTAAAAAAAATAAAAAATAAAAACCAGCTGCAAAAAAAAGAAAAACACAGCTGCAAAAAATTTTCATGAGCTGCAAAAACCACCAGCTTGGTTTTTCTTTTTTTTTTTGCAGCTTGGTTTTTTTTTTTTTAATTCTACTATTTGCCGCCACATGTCAGCTGCTGAATGACCACCTGAATTTGTGGGCAGTACCTGTGTGGGTAGCATCGACCAAGCCCCAAAAGTGTGTTAAATAATGGTGTTCTTTCATTAGAGGTTGATTTTTGCCGGTCCAAAAGGGGATAAAAAAACGGCAATTAGCTACATGATCTATGCTCTTTAGCATCCTATAGACAACTTTCTGTGCTATAATAAGAATTCATGCAAATTGTTCACATTAAAGTAACGTTTTGTTTGGTTGAAATTGGTCAAACGGACTAACGAGTATGAGAATTAAAACTTTGTGAACATTTGTACCTTCCCCAATAGTCAATACAGAATATTTATATACACACAAGAATCTATAGAACACAAATTAAAATATGATAATGAATTTAAAGATGAAACATTGGTTAGGAATGTGGATATCCCAAAATAGGACGCCTAAAAAATTAAGCTATGAGGCAATTATATTAGATATATTTTTCTCGGCAGACCAAAAATATTATCTCATTAAGTGATACATATTGATTTGATTAAATTTGATCATGTACATCTTTTTATCTTTATTAAGTGGTTAACTATTGAAAGATTTAGATATTACAATCTATAAAAGTCTTAATCAATAACAATACATAAACATGTATCTTATCGAGATTTTTCATAATCATGGTATATTTGTTGAGACACATATCATCTATAAATAGTGGTTCTTGGTCCCGAATCACACAAACCTAAAAATATTACACCATCAGTTGTGATCTCTGAAGTGGTTAGAAGTTTTTGTAGCAATTTTGGTTCGTTGCTCGTGCAGTTCAAAATTCCACATCATAATCAATGGTTGAAGGTAATTCTGGACCTGTTTTCGCATTCAGTGTTATGTTATTTAGTGCACATGATGAATTCTTACAGTTGGTATCAGAGTGGTTTACCTTTGTCTTGATTTCAATTTTGTGACTATCCGTTCAATTTTCTAAATTATTCAAAAGAAAAAATTAGACAAAAACCTGGTTCTCCTCCATAAAAGTTCACCACTAATCGGAACGCTCGTCCGGCAATTGACACCGGCATCCAAAATCCCATGCATGGGAGACCTCACCCAGCCGCAGGCCACGGAAATGGAGTCGGGATTTGAACAAAAATTCGTACCTTAATGTCGTGCTTCGGGGCCTTACGGAAATTTTCGCATTTTCAAAACTGAGGGCCTCTTTTGGGCGCCGTAGCATTATGATATTTCAAAATTTGGTAATTTTTGACCTCTACAAATTTTATTTTCCAAATTTTTGAATATTTCATGTTTTCGTATCTTTTAAATATGTCATCATGAGTAATTTTCTTATTATGTATACAATTAATTATTATATTTGATTTTATTGATATATAAATAAGGCAGTTTGTTTATATTTATTGAATTTGCCGCCATAATTAGTGAACAAAATAAATTAAATAAATAAAAATTTGGCTTATATATTTTCCATTAATTTGAATAGTAATTATGTTTGGCATATGAATATAAGAATTAATAGAGTTTTTCACAGGCTAGTTTATAATGCTACCGCCTTCGGGTCACTAGTCGTGTTGGGAACGTTGCTCTTTCTAATAGATGGGTTTTAAAGGTGGTCTTAACTCTTAACCCTACCTACCATTCCTGGGAGTACTTCTAGAAATTATTGATTGTGTTAATATTAATATTATCAAATATTATGTAAAGTCAAAATTTTTTGTCCAGTGAAACGTGTAATTTTAAATAATTAAGTTTTATATGAACATTATGCATTAAGTGGATTTGGATTATATTAAGGACATGAATTGTGATTAATTATATGAGACACTAATAAATTTTATACCCACAAGGATTTTTGTTATGTTTAGTGTAATTGATGAAATAATATATCATATATTTTTATTAATTTACCACGGGAGTTTAGAAAATTAATTTGATAGTTTATCAATACTTTTCATAAAATATAATAGTGAAGACTTTAACCCACGTGTTAGTTTTATATCGCTAGATGTTTTCCTATAGTTTACATTGGTAAACATGACTTTATATTAAAACATTAAGTGATAAATATATATATTTATTTAGTCTCTGAAATAAAACATGTTAATTTCTGTGATATACATTGTTTTATCCCTTTGTTATTGTAAAAATCTTATACTGAAGTGATTGTTGATTCGAATTAAGATGAAAACGCTAATAATAATTAATTGGTCCTTGTAGGCATTACCAATGGTATGTAAGGAATCATGGGCTGTGCTTATAGATGCTCTTACCATGATTTGATAGGTTCGATCGGAAATAAGTTCTAACATTCTTATGATAAAAGAGTTGATGCATAGAATGAGGCTAACAGGGTAAGTCTGAATGAGGGACAATGGTTGTCCCGAATCATACAAAATTGTGAACCCAAAGCTAGTTGCTTCCCTGAATCAGTGAATGTCACAAAAGTACTGGATTTCTTGTTCTGTTAAGATAATAGAATTCCATGAGTTAAATTTTGATCAATGATTGAGATTGTAAATAAGTTTACGAAATTTTGAGGATTTTGAGAATGAGACTGAAAAACAGTGAAGGGGAGTAAGCCTGACATATTTAGATTCAGTTGTAGAAAGTTTCATTTTATATCATATTAACGAGCTACTTGAACTCGTAAGATTGAGGATATTTGATTGACGATCTGAATTATAACAAATGACGAGCATGGATTAAAAGTAAGTGCTAACGGGCTTGGAATTTACCAAACACATCTACAGACTTCACTGAGCCCATGAACTAATATAAAGGGAGTGTTTGACATACATGAGTTCGTAAGTTTTCTAGCACACAAGCCAAAAAACCTCTATCCATCTCACCAAAGAATTGGCCAAACCTTCCTTCTCCTGAAGGGGTTCTAGGCTGCCCTTAGCCGCCGATCTCTGCCCTTCTCCGCCGACAATCCTTTTCTTTCTCAGGTATATAAAATTTTATTTGTTTTCTAATGCAAACACATAAAGGAACTTGACCGGATTTTGGAGAACATTAGTTATCGTTCGTGGAGAAGTCCGATCGTGGTCTACCAAGAACGGCTCTCTCTGAATACAAACCATAATAGTCCGAGCCGAAGCCCATGTGCTTTAAGTTACATACTCTGATAAACACCCTATGGATGTTAATTGCACCATACAAGTGCCCAAGTTATTTTGATTGTCAAGAGTATATTTTGAAACATCCGCTTCGTCTTGGGTACGAGAGAACGATATGCCAACATATCAATCATTATCGAGAACAATTATCAATAATCACTAGCTTTCATTGTCAAATATTTTCGAGTGATCTGATTTAGTTGATGATATTCCATGAACATGGAGGTGCTTTTCTTTTTCTTTTGAAATACATGGAGTGTGTGTTATGCATATATTATGCTGTGAAAGTATCAAGTGAAGGACATGACTTTGAAAATTATACACCAGTAGTTCATTCCATGTCACGAAAAAAACTACTACGATAAGCTTCCATAGGCACTATCATTTTCATTCTAATCGTGAGATCTCAAACCTAGTCATATGAGATCCATGTTAACTAGGAACTTTATATAAGGATGTCTGCGTTTAGTTGGTATAATGAGATTGAATCATCTAAACATTGTTGTGACAATTAAAGCATCTGAGTATGATATAAATATATTTCTGGTTGACGCATGATAAATAAAGATGAATCGAAATTGGACAATAGTTTAATGATTAAATAACTAGGTAGGTAGCAAGATGATTTTGATATTTAATTTAACGATGCGAAAAAGGTCTGGGAATCCATGTGAGTCCTATATACAAATTGCAGCAGATATATACCATAGGACAGTATAATGATTAAAATGAAAAAAACTCTAACGTGCAGAGATGTTTGTCTAGAATTTATGGACTTGAGCTCGCTGCGACAACAATGAAGGAAAAGGGACAAGGCGAATGCGAGCCAAGTATGAGCTCCGAGGCCGGCCTCAGCTATCGTAGAACCCATGATGACGTTGGCTATTAAAAAGTTGAAAACCCCCAAGTCTTTGGAAATCGAGAGCAGCGTGATGTTGGCAAGCCAGGCCACCGCAAAGTAGAGGAATGCCAAGATTTCTTCGAACGAGTTTAATTTCAAGTAATTCTGAAAAAGAATGGATCCCATCATTCCAACTGCAAATTTAATGGTTTTCACAATCTTTTTGTTATTCCACTCTTGTCCAGCATTGTTAGTACTCAACGGTGGGAGGGATTCAGTACTTCTCCCATGGTCTGACATGTATATCCGCAGCCAAGTGATGAAGGGATCAAGCCAAGAGGAATCGAGAAGTCGGCGTAATAGGTTCCGACGGTGGGAGGGGAAATATCTTTGATAGAGGAAGAATAAAAACCAAGTGTGCTCGGAAATGGCGGCACCGATGGGGAAAGTATGGCGTATTGCTACAGATGAACACATGAAGAAAACAAGAACAAGATTGAAAAATATAACAGTGGAGTCGTCGATGAGATGTCCAAAGGCAGCTGCAGTCTCTACCGACTGCCCAGAGACGGCGAGAAATAGTTCCGATGTGACCAAGAACGCACGAGAGATTGAATAGATTGTGGACAGACCAAAACAATATCCAAACAGAGACAAAAAAAGTGGGGAAACTGAGTTTGAGAGCCCTGTTGTACTGTATAGCGCAAAATCCAGCAGTCATGTAAGCGACGGAGCTAGCGGCAAGGCAAACGAGATAACCAGTTTCTACTATCTCAGGAGAAGAAAAAGAAAAATCTTCTGGCCGTGTATCCATTTTTCCTCCGCCTTTTTGGTCTTCTTCGTGCTATGATGAGTAATTAATACTTACTGGGAATATTATAACCACTTGAATAGTTGAAAATTACCGAATGGGATCGCCAGCTCCACAGCTCCAACCTTGACTCGGGGACAACGTTTCCTCATAGTTTAATACGACACTAAGTTTTACCACATTCATCAGCAGTATAATTATGTCTACACGAATATCATGCTTTTGGTTATAATTTGTTAGTATATAAGATGATTGTGATAAAAAAAAATTTATTTTTCATTGAAGTTTGTCGGCAGAGGATAAATGACTTTGAAAGAAATTTTAAGTTGCAAGCTTATTTGCCGGAAATGTGCATTTATTGATGTTTCAAGAAGTAGGTTGCCGTTGGTAGGAAGCTATGACTATTGAAATTTCGTGGGAAACTACTTGGAAGATGGATCACAGGCTCTTCCACATTTCATCTTATGTTAGCAATAGTTGTAACTTGTGTCGCGTTGATACTTCCTTTAAAATTTGTCATATTTTAAAAGACCAGGATTGTAGTGAATGCAACATACAATTTTAAAATATTATTTTTTAGAAACTCTTGTAAAATTGTTCGGCATAGAATAAACTAGTAACACAATGGATAATTAAATCTGCATGTTTTAAATCATTAGAACTTTCAGTCCTTTTTCATTTTCCACCAAAATTGTGTTAAAAAAAATGGTGTTCGTTCATTAGAGGTTGATTTTTTACCGGTCCAAAAGGGGATAAAAATGCCGTTAATCGATGTACTAGATACGAGAAATCGTGGGATATCTGTTGTTTGAGCGTCTGTGCTATATTAAGAATTCATGCAAATTGTTAACATTAAAGTACGTTTTGTTTGGTTGGAATTGGTCAAACGGACTAAACGAGTATTGAGAAATAAAACTTTGTGAACATTTGTACCTTCCCCAATAGTCAATACATAATATTTATACACACACAAGAATCTATAGAACACACGTTAAAATATGATAATGAATTCAAAGATGAAACATTGGTTAGGAATGTGGATGTCCCAAAATAGGACGCCTAAACAATTAAGCTAGGAGGCAATTATATTAGATATGTTTTTCTCGGCACACCAAAAATATAATCTCATTAAGTGATACATATGGATTTGATTAAAATTTGATCATTCACATCTTTTTATCTTTATTAAGTGGATAAATACTGAAAGATTTAGATATTACAATCTATAAGAGTCTTAGTCAATCACAATACATAAATAGGTATATTATCGAGATTTGTCTAATCATATTAGATTTGTTGACGACACATATCATCTATAAATAGTGGCTCTTGGTTTCGAAGCACACAAACCCTAAATTATTACACCATCAATTGTGAGCTCTGGAATGTTTAGAAGGTTCTGTAGCAATTTTGGTTCGTTGCTCGTGCAGTTCAAAATTCCGCATCATAATCAATGGCTGAAAGTAATTCTGAATCTGTTTTTCGCATTCAGTGTCATGTTATTTAGTGCACATGATGGATCTTACAGTTGGTATCAGAGTGGGGTTTACCTTTGTCTTGATTTCAATCTTGTGACTATTTGTACAATTTTCTAAATTATTCAAAAGAAAAAATTGACAAAAACCTAGGTTCTCGTCCATAAAAGTTCACCACCAATCGGAACGCTCCTCGGCAATTGACTCCGGCGTCCAAAATCCAATGCCTGGGAGACCTCACCCAGCCACCGGCCACAGAAATGGAGTCGGGATTCGTACAGAAATTCGTACCTTCAGGCCGCATGATTTCAGGGGCCTTACTGAAATTTTCGCATTTTCAAAATTGAGGGCCTCTTTTGGGTGCCGTAGCATTATGAAATTTCAAATTTTGGTAAATTTTGACCTGTACAAATTTTATTTTCCAAATTTTTGAATATTTCATGTTTTGCATATCTTCTAAATATGTCATCATGATTAATTTTCTTATTATGTATGTAATTAATTATTATATTTGATTTCATTGATATGCAAATAAGGTAGTCTGTTTATATTATTGAATTTGCCTTCATAATTAGTGAACAAAATTATAACGTCCCTCACTTCTTAAATTATATTTCATTTAAAAGAGATCATAAATACGGAAAAGAAAATACTAGGAATATTTTTTTTTCGTTATATACTGACTCCCACATGATAGATAATAAAAATATTTATAAATGAAGCAATAATAGTAAGTCATTGTCATAAGATTTCTAAGAATAATAAAAGTCTTAAACAATAAAAATAATCGTGCATGATGACTAAAATTTGACTAAGTCATAAAAATCCCCATGCATAAGAAAAATATATTTTTCTCAAGACAAGTCGACATATGCGAAAAAGACTGAACGTGCTAAGCGGAAACAAGAGGTCGCTGGGTAGGTGCCAAGTCCGACTGCAGTCCGCTCAGGAATCCTGCCCCTCAATCTCGATCTCAGCCTCATCTGCACCATCCAAGCATAGCGAGTCTAAAGACTCAACAAGTACAAAACTGAGATATAACGAGTACTAAATAATACAGGCACATGCATTAAAATATTTCTACTTAAATAGGTTCTTGACTTAAAAGATATGCATTAAAACAATTTCATACTCAAAATAACTAAAATCTTTGCATAAATAAAGTGAATTTATAAAATATTTTTCCTCATGAATTCCGTTCCTCGACTGTGGTTCCTCAACCTCAAGTCGCTTGATCAAGCTAATAAACACTAGTACTATGTTGGAAAGGCACTCCAGTGCTCATCTGAAGCCCAGACCCGCCAGTTGGAAAGGCACTTCAGTACTTATCTAAAGCCCAGACCCGTAATTTTTGATATGGCAAGCGGAACATCTCCCGAACTCATATCCGTCATAGAAAAACTACAACCAAGTCCCATCATTCAAAAATCATTTTTCCTCGTTCTTGCCTCCATCATTTTCTCAAAACCAATAAATAAATAAACTTCATAACCTCATGAACATTCTGCCCATAAATACTTCAGAAATAAACCTTTTCGCTTTAAATATTTAAACATGCTAAAAATCATTTTTTAGGCATTTAATTTTCATAACATGACCAAAAATCTCATAAATTCCAAAAATGCTTAAAAAGAGTTCATAATATACTTAAAATACCTAGTAATGTCATTCATGAATTTTGGCAGCCCCTATGACTCAATTTCCCAACTTTCTCGAAAATTCCCCGAAAGGAACCACTCTGCGCGACAAAATCGTAAAAATCATAAAAAATTCATTTCTTAACTAAATGACCTCCAATTTGGACCCAGATGACCCTAAACCGATGGGATAACTTCTGGAACAAACCTAATTCAAAAACAATGTCTGAGGTGACCACACTGACGCTCACAACCCTACTGGTCGCGCATAGGAACTCATCTGGGAGAGGCTAGGGACACCACTTCGAACCAGCCCCTTCCCTTGACTCCAGCACCCGACCAACCCCTCAAAAAACTCATGGATGACCCTTAACCCCTGCTAACCCCCTTTGAATCGAAACCTAAGCCATACTAGACTTCTCCTCCATTCAAGATCCACCCTTGACAACCCCAACACAACCTCACTCAAACCCACCAACGGCCTTAACCCTCTCCTTCACCAAAGGTCCAGATCTGAACTAGGCTGCAAAATGCATGAATGAATTACATTAAACAGTATGATATGCATTACAAGTGGATTCATCCAATCACCATAACATGAATAAACACACATATATACATATGCTTGAAAGGTACATTCAAGGAAGCTTTGTACTTGCCTTTATTTGTAAAAACTTACAACCAAGAAGTGATGTAGACTTTGAGGAAGACAAGGGACACCACACCAAACCAAGGGAGAAGCCTTAAGCCACCACAAAATTGGAGAGGCAATGGGGGGGATGGAGAGGGAGGCGTGAGTTTTTGTGTTGGGGGAGGGAGGCGTGTGTTCTCGGGGGAGGCTAGGGTTAACAAGTGTTTTGTATAAGGGTGGTAGATTAGTGGGGGTAATTTAGGAATAATTAGGTAGATTAGTGAGGGTAATTTAGTAAAAATTTGATAGATTAGTGGCAAGAGTTGTGTTTTTAAGGAATACTCAAAGTTATATTTAAATTGATAAAAGTGCTACTCCTCCATTTGAATGAAAGTTTGGTGAAAATAAACTCCCCTCCTAGTCTATGATTTTCGAAAATATGGGGTTGGGATAAGGTAAGAAGATTAGATTTTTTTGAAATGTTGCAAGTGTGTATAAAATTTGTCATTTTTTTTGTAGCAAAAATGCTACTCATACAAAAGAATAAAATTCCCAACCCCTCCATTTACTAAATTCTTTAAAACGACTTCGCAATAATATTTTTCATTGAAAACCTCAATACATCGGTGTCCCTGTCGTCTTCCTTCCAGCCTTGCATCATCTAAATACAAACTCAAAAAGGACTGGAAATCCAAGTCAAATAAATCATAAGGCAATAATCATGCAAATAATCAAATAAAACGATAAGGCATGCGATTTAGGTAGCAAAATTCCTAGGCATTACAAAAATAGATAAAAATTTGGTTTATATATTTTCCACTAATTTGAATAGTAATTATGTTTGGCATATGAATACAAGATCTAATAGAGTTTTTCACAGACTAGTTTATTATGCTACTGCCTTCTGTCACTAGTCTTGTTGGAAACGTTGCTCTTTCTAATAGATGTGTTTTAAAAGTGGTCTTAACCCTACCTACCTTTCCTGGGAGTACTTCTAGAAATTATTGATTGTGTTAATATTAAAAATATCAAATATTATGTAAAAGTAAAAAAAAAAAAATTCAGAGAACTATGTAAAACAACACCTTTAATTATGAAAAATTATGTATTAAGTGGATTTGGATGATATTAAGGACATGAATTGTGATTAATTATATGAGCACAATAAATTTTACCCCACAAGAATTTTTGTTATGTTTGTGTAATTGATTAGAATAATATATCATAATAAATTTTTATTAATTTATCCACGGGAGTTTATGAAAATTAATTTGATATTTTTATCAAAAATTTTCATTAAATCTAATAGAGTTAAGACTTTAACCCACATGTTAGTTTTATATAGCTAGATGTATTATGTTAGATCTGTGTAACAGATCAAAGCTGAATTTTGATAAACACAAAAACTGATATTATGTTTCTAACGTTTTTATTAAATGCGCAGGTCAAAGCTGAATCAGCTCAATCGAGAGCTATTAGACGCGAGCTGGTTCAGATCAGAAGAAGAAAGCATTGTAGCAGAACAGCTGAGAGCTGATAGCATCGAACTGAGTACATATTAAGGAGATGTTCAAGCTAGAACAGTAAGGGGACGACCAAGCTGATCCAGCAGAGGACATCCAAGCTGATCTAGCAGAGGACATTCAAGCTGATCAAGCTGAGGACCGCCAAGCTAGTCCAGCAGACATCTAAGCTGATCTAGTTTAGAGCAAAGATCAGCATAGATCAGTTCAGCTTTTTAGTTCAGAGATCTAGTGCAGCGCAGTAAGAACCAGTGTAGAACAGATCAGTTCAGATCAGTTGAAGCACATAATGAATCAACAGAGAGCGGAATCAGTTTAGAGCAGATGTGAACAAGAGCAGATCAAATGAGAAGCGAACAGATCAGAACAGAACAAGCAGGTTAGATCAGATCAGACAGCTCAGAGTTTAGAACAGATCAGATCGGGTAATCATCTCAGTTCAGACAATATCAACGTGTTTTATATATCAGTTCAGTGTGAATAGCTCAGAGCAGAATTTGTTCAGAATAGCTGAGTACGCCTAAGCTGGTATAGTACATAACAGTGTTCAGAATAGATCATCACAGGTAAGAACAGAACAGATCAGCTCAGGGAAGAGCAGAACAAAACAGCACAGAAAGAGTCTGTAGAGAGGCAATCAGCTTAGAGCAGTTTAGAACAGAAGAGACCAGCTGGGAGAGACCAGCTGAGATACTAGCTGAGAGACCACCTCAGAGAATAGATCAACAGAGTCAGATCATAGCAGCTTAGAGAAGAGCCGACCAGATCAAGAGTTTCGAGAAAGACCAGCTCAGACAAATTAGTCTGTACATGTTTTATTCAGAATATCATAAGAAAAACTAACTTGTCTGATCGAGACAGAGCTCAAAGTCTACAATGTCTGCAATGCACTAAATAGCCGAGAGCTCAAGGTCAACAAAGCCTGTAAACGCATTAAATGACGAAGGACACAGTACAACTATGTCAGAACTTTACAGAAGCATTTTCAACGGCTAGGAACTTGTGTCCAACGGATATAATTTGCACAGAGGCTATATATATCAGAAAACAGCAAGCAGAAGGTAAGTGATGCACGAAACCAAAAATAGAAACAGTCAAGAGCTTGTACACTCAGGTGGCAGCTGGTGTACAAGCTGAGCTAGTGTCCAGGTGTGAGCTGGTGCACTGGCCGAGAGCTTAAATGCAAAATCTATAGTCGACTGCACAAACAGGGAAGAATATGAAGATATCAGCTTGAAAGAAGCACTTCCCAGTGTGTGAGAAAATATTCGAGAGAGTGAGCTTACACTGTAAACTTCTCACATACAGATTCACTCACACATGAGAGCCAAAAGCTGAATAGATTAATGAGTGAATCACAAACACACAAATCATTGTAGTCTTTCTCACTGAGATGTAAAAGAAGTGTTAGATAAGTCACACAACCTACGAGCTGATGTGCAGTTGAGCAGCTAGGAGTTCTCGCAGCCGAGGGCTATTGGATCGGGTTTGTACAAGTGGTTGTATAAATCAAATCTTCTAGTGAATCATTCTAGCAATGAAATTAGGAGAGACGTAGGATATTAAGCTTCGAACTTCCAGAAACAAATCTGCAGCGTATTTTCTTTACAGTTTTGTTTACAGCTTTCTGCATCTCGCACTACTTGTTTTAAACCAGTTTTAAGATTTCAATTTTAAGAGAGTATTTTGGGTTCCTTTCCGCATGATTTTTAATCATACCTGATCTATTTCTCGGTGCTAAAATCTTTCAAGAATCTGAGCTATTGCAGCTCATATTTTCACAGACCAAATCGCACGTGATCTAGACCAGCACGCAGTGCTGCTCCTTGCTGATCCAGCTTAGGTGCGATCTGCCTTTTGGTTATTGCACGTTGTTTTTCAAAAACTTTTTTAAATGCACTTAATCTATGTTTTAGATCTAAGAATCGGTGCCTGAGCTGTGTGAGAGCTCAAGACACCCCCTTTTTTGTTTCCATCAATTTCATATAGTTTACATTGGTAAACATGACTTTACATTAAGACATTAAGTGATAAGTATGTATATTTATTTATTCTCTGAAGTAAAACTTGTTAATTTCTCTGAGATACATTATTATATCCCTGAGCTTAAGGGCAATAATTACAAAGTCAGTAAAGAAAGAGTTCTGTTTTATTAGGTTGGATGGATATTGATTATGCCATAACGAAAGATGAACCCATGCCTATTAATGAATACAGTGAACCAATGAGGTTGATATTTATGAGAAGTGGGAGCAATCTAATCACCTCTGTGTTATTTTCATCAAGACGAAAATCTATGCTAGTATTCGTGGTTCGATTGAGGGGCATGACAAAGTTTACTTACAGCAATTGATGAAAACTTTAGATAAGACACTTGCAAGCACCCTGATAATGGAGTTCTCATCACTTAAACTCACCAGTGTGAAAGGTGTATGAGAGCACATCATGAAATTGAGGAACATAGAGCTCGGCTGAAAACATTTGAGGTGGAAATATCTGATAACTTTTTGTGCACTTTATTTTATGAATTCTTCCACAACAATATGGACCATTCAAATCTCTTATAACACGCATAAGGATAAATGATCACTCAGTGAATTATTGACCACATGTGTTCAAGAGAAAGAAAGGTTGTTGATGGAATTGAGTGATAATGTTCTGTTAACGCACAAGAAAAGTCTCCCAACCAAGCCAAAGCCAAGGGTAAGAGAGAAGGAAAGTTTTCATCCCAACCTGACATTAAGAAAGAATCCAAATATTTATTCTGTAAAAAGAAACACATGAAGAATAATTGCACTAAATTTAAGGATTTGCTTGTAAGAAAATTCCTATCTCTTTTGTTTGTTATGAATCTAATATGATAAATACGATTTATAACACTTGATAGACTTATTCTGATTCTACAATACATGTCACAAGTACCTAGAAGAATATTCGGGAAAGAAGCATATATTCATGAAACAGTTATGGTATTCTCCTCAATTTATTTACAAAACAATTGCAATACCATTATGCATGTTCATGTGAATATTAAAAGATATGTTATAAATGATGATTCTTCTATTTTGTGGCATCAGAGACTATGGGGTATCTCCATTGATAGAAGTAAGAGATTAATAAAAGTTAGAGTATTTAATACTTTATATTTTACTAATTTCAAGACTTGTGTTGACTGTTTTAAGGATAGCAAACAAAAATTCTAAATAGGGTGCCAAAAAGAGTACTACATCATTAGGATCATACATTCAGATATATGATATCCAAGTATGGATATCATCTTTTTTTATGATTACTCACGGTACATGTAGTGAAGCATTGGATGTGAGGCTCTCATCCGCTGATAGATTATTTTGAAGTTAAAAGTGCAATGCATAAGGTTCCGTTTGGACACGTTTTATAAAAATATTTTTATAAAAGTGTTTTTAAAAAAATTATTGCAAAACGTTTTGGAAGTTCTTTTAAAGGTAAGTATGTGTTTGGACAACTATTTTATAAAAATATTTTTAAACTTCTCTCGATTTTATTAAAAACTTTTCTTAAAAAATATTTTGCAAGCTTTCGGCTTGTCTCTGAGCTGAGTTACCAGCTCGGAGAATCTCAGCATAATCTGTAGCGTCCGATATCTGATCACGCATACCACATGCGTCAGATAAATGATTTAAATTCTAATAGAGGTTTTAAAATATTAAGGATGTTTTAATTTTGTGATTTAAATGTGTTTCTTGAAGTTTTGTGATTTCAGGTGGATATTCGCTACCGAGTCGCGGAAGGGAGATCGGGGACTATATAAGTGACTTTAAAATATTCTATTATTTATGTTAAAGATTTTGGGAGACAAAATATTTGTGATAAAGTTAAAAATTTACCTTTCGGTGGGACAAAAAAAATTATTTTTGAGCGTTATTTCCACAAAAGCGATTTTTTCGGACAAAAGAGCGGGTAAGCGTTAAATTATATTTTTGTACCAAATTTAATTTTACTCATTTTTCAGACACATATGAATGAAATTAGTGTGCATAATAAATCTTGATGGGCTTGGAAATTTGGGTAATTAAATTCAAGGTTAGTGGGCTTAATTTGCATTAAAACCTAATTAACTCCCACAAACCTCACTCACACGCCTCCATCACTCCCACACCCCATATCAGCCTAATTTATTGCTCCAACAACCCAACCAAAACCGTGAGGGAAGCTAGAGGCTTGCTGGTAGATCGTTTCCCCCGTTTTTCCTCCCCGACGATCGGGTAACGTGTATTCGCAAATTTTCTACATCAAAGGCAAGTTTTAAATCTTCTTTTCTGCCACAATCAGATTATAATATGCATGATTTGATGTATATATGCATGGAAATTGGTTAAATTTCTTGTTCTTTAAGGCATGGCTCGATTCTATGGTGCTATATGTCATATCTTGGTGTTTCTTGACCAAATTTGATTCTTATATGTTGCTGGACGTACAAGGGGATGCTGCTGCCTTTAGGAATTTTTCATACTGATTTTAGGTTGGTTTTGGAAGGTTTATCATGTTTGGAATAAGGGCTGGTTGCCGGGTTGAGTGGTGTGAGGGCTCGATTGCATGTTGCTGCTGGGTAGGGGACTTTGGTTCTTTTGGGTGCTGTTACGAAGAGTCTGGCTTGCTGGTCTGAACAGGGACGTGGTAGAGTCCTCGGAGGGGTCTATAGGAGTGGGTGAGGTCGGTATCAGGACTGCCCAAATGGTCGGACAAGGCTGGTCGTTGTTGTAGTCGTGGGAAGCCACGCGGAGCGTGTTGGGATCCGGATCACGCCCCCCGGCGAGGCAGCGGAAGAACAGAAAAATCATTTGCCGGGAGACGATCAATACGATGAACAATTCACAGATCTATGACATTCATAGGGTGTTTTAAAGGAATACCTTGATGGCACTTGTGCCTGGCTCCAACCGGAATTACAAGAACGCCGGCTCTTCACGGTAGGTGGCGGTAGATCCGTCAATCAGGTCCACGACCGGAATCGATCTCCCTCCAATCAGCCTGCACTAGAAGGCTGAAGGATTTAATCGCCAACGAATTCTCCTCGAAAAACTAGCCGGAACAAGTCCGGCAAGCGGCGGCGGCGGCGCGGCGTGAGGTAGATGAAGAGAGGGGGCGGCGGTTTTGTGATTAGGGTTTAGGGTTTAGAGTCTTGTGTTTATTATGAAGTCTAATCTACATTAAATAGATATTAGTGTTGGACTTGGACCGGCCCAACGGGCCCGGGTCCAACGGATGAACATTCAGTTCATCTCCATCACCGAGACTTCATCGTAACTCCGATCGCCGATCAGATCGGACCGATCGTTGATCTTCTTTCCTTACTTGAAATACTTGCCTTTCTTCATACCAGAATCATAGAAATGTTGCCGTTAGGTGCAGAAATAGCGTCCGGTAGTTTAGCCAGTGATTTAGCACTTGATCGATCTGATTTTAATTGATATCTTCACGTCTAAACTGAATGTTGTATGCTCTGAGTTGTTCGTTGTATGCGAGATCTGAAAGCTTGTGAACTCTGAGCTGTTACATGAAAATCTATAATCAGCTAGCATAGTTCTTGCGGCTTCCTTTAAGGTGCGGTTACGGTGCTCAGTGAGCCCGTTCTGTTGAGGTGATCTAGCCGCAGATAACTCATGCCTGATTTCATTGTGTTCCAGAAATGAGGATAAAGTTCGATTTAAAAACTCAGTACCACGATCACTCCTAATCCGATCAATAGAAGAATATTTTTCATTTTTGAAGACGGTTTAAAATCTTTATCAGTGGTCCGCGGTCTGATCCTTTGATTTAAAATATAACCCAGGTAAACTGGAGTAATCATCAACAATCACAAGGGTATACTTCGTTTTCCCTAAGCTGGATATCTGGACAGGACCAAATAGGTCCATGTGCAAGAGTTCCAAGCTCAGGGAAGAATAGGCCCTTGTTTTTAAAGGTAGATCTGACCTGCTTTCCAAGCTGACAAGCTGAACACAATTTATCTTTTGTAAGACCAAATCTTGATTACAGACTAGATATAGTTTTAAAATTTGTATGATTCATGTGTTTATGCCACAACCAAGCTTTAGAAGAATTTGCAACAAAACAGGTAGGTTTAGTTACCAGCTGTTCTGACCAGTTTACTTTGTAAGTATTTCCCGATCTGTGTCCTTTTAGGACGATCATACCAGCTGGATTCTGAACTGTGCATATGTGTTTGTGAAAATTAACTACATATTCATGATCACATAATTGACTAATGCTTATCAGATTGTAGCACGGATTCTCAACAAGTAGCACGTCATTTATAACTATGTTACCATGGACAATCTTACCATTGCCCATAGTTTCACCCGTTGAGTTGTCGCCGAAGACAATCTTTGTTCCTCTGGAGTATTTTATGTCAGATAGCAGCTTGTGATTTCCAGTCATATTTCTGGAACAACCACTGTTCAGATATCATTCTGACCTTTTGAATACCTGCAATCAGAAAACAATTTTTGGTACCCAATTTCACTTGGGTCCAGATTTTATTTACCCTTTCGGGACTCATACTTCAATTAACTTGACAGTTTTTCCCGTGTATGTGTCCAGTAGGGTGCGTGCTGAGATATTGTGTGATCTTTTGAACCTTGGGCCCTTAACATGTAGATAGCGCACCTTGGCCTATCTAAATCAGACAGTTGGAGGTACTCGAAAATAACCTCCATGGATTTAATCCAACTCTCAGCAATTAGTGGATCAGTAGTCCCACTAAATTCCTTAGGCTTCTGGCGCCTAAATTTCTCTTGGGGGTCGTCGTTACTTGGTCCCCTGCTGCTGGAAGATTGGCCATTGCCTCTACTGTTATTTTGTTCTACCAGCATTCTTAATAGCTGAGCGATGTTAGCATTGTTATCACTCTCTGTTTCTTCTAGAGGAATACTGCTTCTAGTTCTTCCTCGTCCTCTTCCTGACATTCTATATTCTATAGCCCATAATCCACCATATTCATAAATCAGAACATGCTAAAATAAAAGACAATGCTCTGAAAATAAACTCACAACTTAGAAGAACAGACGATGAACTTTGATCCAGCTGATGGTGCATGTGTTTATCTCAGGAACGTTGCTCTGATACCATGTTGTGACGTCCGAACCCAACGGGGCCACGAGAATTGGGTGTATAAAAATTTTCGAATAAAAGAAGGGCTAAAAGATAACTTTTTATAAGCTGTATTTCTTATAACTCAAAGGAAACAAAACACAAGACAAGTTCGAAGATCAGCAGGTACTTAAGTTCGCGCGCTACTGCTAAAACATTTGCGGAAAACAGAGTATTTCATATAACTTTGCAATTGCGGTTTACAACAGCTGTTATTCTATGTAAATATACAACCATTGCTACTGATTTAATACAGTACAACCTAATCAAAACGATACAACTTAGACACGGAAAAACGTAGGCCTTGGATAAACACAACGCCACCCATCTGCTGATTTCAAGTTTCACCTGCTGTTCCTCCACCAGTTGTCGTACCTGCACCATTTTAAAAGCTAGTTAGCCTAAAGGCTCAGCAAGTAAAATCTGAGTAGTAACAATTTCATAAAACGCAGGCAGACATCTGTGCAATGCATATGTTAAGGAACTTCAATATACAATGTCATTTTCGTAAACATTTCAATGGCGGAACAGGGGAAGATAGCCCAGCTTCTCATTTCTTTCAATTTCATTTCAGTTATTCATGGCATATAAGTTCTATGTGGTCCAATTTGCACTTTGATCAAAATGACTCCCGATATCAGTTTTAGCATATAGCTCATATGAAAGGGCAGTCGACATCTAGACAACTGCTCACTCTTCTCCTTGGTGACCGTAACTATCTATGCCATAATCTAAAACATCTTTTGTTCCTTAACAATACTTTCTTTAAACATTCCTGTAAATCATCGGGTTCCATCATTTTAAACATTTGCTTCCCATTTTAAAACTTTACTGAGTATTGAATTCGACTTTGGAAACATATCGTTAAAATGGAACTGGTTGAAAGAAAACCAGTCGCAAGGAATAGTACCAGTCGCAAGACTAATACCTGATGAAATGAATAGTACCAGTCGCAAGACTAATACCTGCTGAAATGAATGATATCAGTCGCAACAAATAGGAACCAGTCGCGAGGTCTTTAAATAAGTATAAAGTGAAACGATGTCGTTGGATGATCAGCAGATGGAATAATAAGACTACCTGCTGATCTTTCTATAACTTAAAGGAACGACGTCGTTAGCACATCAATCAGTCGCAAGGAAAAGTGCTAACACGATTATATAAAAGAATAGTACCAGTCGCAAGACTAATACCAGCTAAAGTGAACAGTATCTAAAACGAATAAAGCAACTGCTGAATTATCACTATGGAATGCATCTGCTGATGAACAGTGCATCTGCTGGTTTTTAGGAAAACTACGCAACTGCTGAATTATAACAAAGGAAATACAGCTGCTGAATTTAAAATCACAATGCAGCTGCTGATTCCTAATCAAAGGAAAACAACTGCTGATATTAACAAGGAAGGATGCATCTGTTGATGAACAGTGCATCTGCTGAAATTTACGAAGACGCTTGCAATATCCAAACAATGATTTCTCTACCAGCCGTCGCCTATTAAACCAGACTTTATACTGATTCAACTAACAACTACTGATTACAAAATCATCAAATTTCGACATTACAACTACAGGAAGAACATTCGTAAACTCTATAACCATACAGCTGCTGAATCTTAACAAGTAGATACAACTGCTGGATACATAACTCAACATTTGTAATATCAAAACAACAACGATGTTATCAGCTGTTGCCTATCAAACCATACCAATGATTCAACCAGCAACTACCAATTACACGGTTATCAAATTCTAATATTACAGCTACTATAAGA
>KV006915.1:110468-133293 GCA_001598015.1 Dorcoceras hygrometricum
TCATCTCCACCGTCTTCGGATGTCCTCCCACTAAATCTAGTAATTTACATTTAAATTTACTATGACAAATAAGGGATACATTTATCAAGGGGTGGGAAAGGGCCACAAACAGGCCCACTTAAATGATAATCAAAATATATTACAAACAGAAATCATATAAAACCTATACGCATACACCTAACAAATTGGGCACGGCTCTCGATCACCCCAAAAAACATGCAGATAATCTAATTAACATGCATAACATAAATAATCTAATTATTTATCATAAAATCATATTTTAATTATAAAATCGCATTTTATAATAAAATCGTATTTTGTCGATAAAATCGAATTTTAATCAACAAAATCATATTTCATTATAAAATCATATCTTATAATTAAAATCACATTTTACTAATTTTAATTGTATCAAATTGGGCTTAAACAATTTTAGGTCCGAAAATCTTAAAATTTCAAAATCGACCAAACGGGCCCGATATCGCATACCGGCCCGAAAACTTCACGGGCTGCCCGGGACAGGCCCAAACCAAACCCTAGAAGAAATCAGCCGTCACGACATCGCCGGAGCTTCGCCGGAGCGGCGGCCGGCCGGCGGCGCCGCCACCACAAAATCTCGCGGCGGCAGCACGCGCAACCAGCGCCCATCGAGCTTCGCTTCGTCCGGCCATGGCGCGCATCATCGAGTGCAACGACCGGCCACCACAGCGCAAAAGTGACGCACGACAGGCGCGACATCGCGCGCTGTTGCTTCGATCATCGCGCAACGGCGGCCAGGCGACGTGCAAGGCCCCTCGCGAGACGCAGCGCCCACATCCAGCCGCCATCGTCGCGCAACGGTTGCGAGAGGCGGCGCCCAGCAAGTCGCACAGCAGCGCGGCCGCCCACTCCAGCAACGCGCAACCCGTGCGCAAAGCGGTCGGCGATGCGCGACAATTCGCGTGAGGAGGCTCCCATCCATGCGCGGCCAGCGCGCATGTACCGCACGCGTTCATGCGCGCGGTGGGGCGCCGCCATGCGCGGCGGCGTCGCGGCGGTTCCAGCCATAATTTTTGATCCTTTTCTGAAAAATCGAGATGTTAGATACAATAAGGCATACTGTATTGATCAGATCCGAAAACCTGGCTCTAATACCACTGTTGGGATCCGGATCACGCCCCCTGGCGAGGCAGCGGAAGAACAGAAAAATCATGTGTGCGAGCGGTGAATTGATGCATCGACTCCTACATGCATCAGGGTCTCACCCAATCCCGACGCCTTATGACCCCAAGTGAGTCGGAAAACGGGTCAAAGTGAGACGCCTATCATGTAGAGTCTCAATGACGTTTCGAGTCGTATACCCACTATCACATCTAACATACGCTTTAGTGCATTCTAGGTCTTTACTCAACGTAATTGTAAATCATCATACACACAATGAAAGTAAAAAATGCCATATGGATAAATGCGAATATCATATATAAAAATTGTCATATACAAGAGTCTATAAACCCACACGCCACAAGTTGGCTAGTTGGGCATCTACTCTAACAGAGCGCCATAGCCGAAGGGTTGTGAGCGGGGGACTTGTGTCGAGTAGTATGGGCTTAAGTGACTAGGAGGGCTGTTCCAGGGCTTGGGATGTGTCTTAGAGGGTCCCTAAGGGGTCTGATCGTGAGCTGGTTGGGTTGGAGAGGAGGTGGAGTCGTGAGGGAGGGGCAATGTGCGTACAATCCCATTGGATGAGAGGAGGTGAGGCTAGGATGAAGTAGGGTTATGTTGTGCGCCTTGCTGTGATTTTATAGTACCTTGTTTCCTCTTTTAGAGATCCTAAACCCTTTAAGGATAGATTATAAGTTGAGTTCATGGGCTGGGAGTTGAGGGTATTTAAGTTAGAAGGCGTACGGGTACGTATAGAATCCAACAAAAGGCAGCTTGTAGCGCTGAAAATTTAGAGGTCATGGCAGCACCCCAAAGGCATCCGAACATAATTTTTATGGCCTGTAAACGTGTTTAAGATGTGTAAAATTATATTTCCTAGGCTCGGGTTGGTTGTGGTGAGTTTTGGGCTTGTCTGGTGACTCGTCGAGACCTTCGGATGTCCGAGTATCCCGTCGAGAAGCTTAGGATGATCCCGATCGATCTTGGCTAAAAACTTATTTATTTTCAAATGCATTGCAAGCATGTTTACGGGCAGCAAGCTTTTTAAAATGAAATGATGAGTTTTATGATGATTTATGGCATGATATTTGATGTTTGATGTTTTAAATGAAAAGAAGAAAAATTGCTTTGAGGAATGTGAGTTGTTGTGACCAAGACGTAGATGAATATGGTGACTACGGCGCATGAGGTCCGTAGAGCCATATTAGAGGGGGATAGTGACTACGGCGCATGAGGTCCGTAGAGCTATTCCAGCCTAGTACTATGGTTTATAGCTTGATCAAGCGAACAGAGGGGTCTCATCAATGAGCAAACTTCACCTAAAATGTTATTTTTGAGGATTTACATTATTTACATGCCATGATGTTATTTTGAGGATTTGAGGTTAAAGCTTATGTAAAGCATTTTGACGATGAGGTATGAAGTTAAAGCTTAAAGTTTAAATTTCTTTTAAAGTTCCGATGTTGAAGTTTAAAAAGTATTTTAGTATCATTATTTTCGATGTATGTGGATGTATATTTAGTACTTTTTATAAAGGTTTGAGCTTGCTGAGCCATTAGGCTCACTAGATCTGATTGTGTGCAGGTGAGAGTGACGTTGAGGTTTGAGGCGATGACGCTTGAGGAGCCCAGGACCTAGGCAGCGCACTCCCGAGACCTATAGCTTCCGCAAAAGACTTTTATGAGAATTTTATTGGAAATTTTGAGGAATGTTTTATTGTTTTTGAAATAAACTCTTTGCGACGTTAAATTTTGAAAAATCGTTGTTGAGTTAATTATTATTTTATCGCAATGTGACATCATGTTTTGAGTTTGGAAACAAAAATATTCTAGTATTTTGGGTCGTTTCATAATCCGTTGTCTCGAGTAACAAAACTTGTTTGTGCGAAATTAACCCGATTCAACAGTGAACAGATTAGAAACTTAAAGTTGTAAAATATTAGGAACAAGAATTTGTTTCTGGAAGTTTGGAGCTGAAACTTCTACGTCTCCCCTTCTTCATATTTAGGAATGATTTCCACTAGAAGAATTGATTATTACATTGACTGCAACAACCCGATCCAATAGCCCGCAAGCTATGAGACCTCCTAGCAATACCAAACTATTACAGACTCTCAATCTGTAAAGACACAACTGAAAGAGTTGCTCTAAGCTGCCTAAGCTTGGAAATCTCTCTCACGCTCTGTGTATGATATGCAATGTAAGCTGAAAACTACAGAGTGTTTTTTCGACAGTTTGTTTGACACAGAAAGTTGATAACAACAAGCTGCGTGTGTGTCACTTTTTATAAGCTGGTTTGAGAAATTTGAACTCTGTGTACAGTTTGTAGAGTTTTCTGTTTCGCGCTTGTATCTTGTGTTCGCATTACTTATATCTCCGAACTGATTGGCTTCTCCAATTTATACTCTTTGGGTCAATGGTAATAAATGTTACCAGTAGGCACGTCGTATAGATCCAAAGGATTTGTCTACAGAGTTTTTAATGCTTGTACTGTTCACGTACATCTTCATCATATGCTTTCCTATTTTAGCATACATTCCGACGTACACAGTTGAAAACATATCTCTGGTATATCTGGAATTTGCTAAAAGTAGTTCCAACGACTACAAAGAAATCCTGAGAAGTCAACACATCAAATCAAGTTAAATGATGTATACGATACCTCAAAATCTGGTCGAGTGTATCCCTTTAGTTGAGTTGTCTTTACTCAGCTTAGCTTCGATCCGATCGCTGTGCTGAACTGTCAGGCCTCGTGCTCACAACAGATAAACATATGCGGAAGCTATCAAAAAGTGGGTAAAATTTTCGCTTTTAGGCCCGACGGTTTGAAACATATCATTTAAAATACGACCATACGTAAAATAAGTTTACCAATTCAAAACAACCAACAACAAAGCATATATAAGTACAACATGTATCAAACTCCCCTACGGGTACAACAACAAAGCGCAGGGCATCCCCCTGGCCAGCTGATACATATATATATATGCTATATGCTACTGGGACACACTAGCCACCTCCTGGGGCACCACCAGCTGGATTAAACCCACGACCAGCTGTAGAACCTGGGTTTCCTGAAAACAAAGCAACAAAGAAACAACCAAGCCCCGGAGGGACATGGGGTTAAACCCCAGTACGGAGAGCAACTATAAATCAGCAATAAGCAGCAAGAATAAAATGCAGATGCTATGCATGAGATGCTGGACAACAACCCAAAGACTCCAACCAGAAAGGAATTCTAAGTACAGCTCGACTGAATCTGCAACAAATGGTGGCCACTGGGTGTGTTCCAAGTGTGGTAGCTAGCCACTCGCCAGGACACAACACCTGAATACCAGATGCATACAACAACTCGGCCTGCTGTTGCCCAACCTATGAACTGTGGTAGTTAGCCACTCGGCGCATAGGGGCTAACATAACCCAGCAGGGAGATGAGAGTGCGGTATTGCCGCTCGCCCTCGCAACCTGGTAAGAAACAGAACAAGAACGACGCAACGATGGCAATGAAACTGGAATGAGATGCAAATCCGTGTATGCACATGCTGGACAATAACAAGCATATCAACATATGCGCAACAACAATACCAACAGCATGTATACAACACATAACACACAACCATCTCACAATTCACCCAAGCTGTCACCTTGCTGAAATTACAAGCTCAACCCGTACCTTAATTTCCTCAAAGAACAAAGCAACTCCGTGCCTGCACAAATCTGCCCAAAACACAATACACAGATTTCAGGGAAAACAGATAAACTCACGGCCAATTTCTCAAGAGCTCACGGCTGGAAATTCAGAAGCACAAACTAGCCTTCACTCCTACCCAATCAACTTAACAGGAAGCTTAAAACGAGGCTAGGAACAAGATCTCAAAGCTAGATCGAAAAGCTACCTGCACAACAAAACTCACGCACGAGAACAGCCACGTCGTGCTTTTGCTCCAGCCAACTATAGCTTCCAAAATGGGTACGAGAAGGAAGAGCTTTCCAAGAGGAGTCCAACGCTACCTCAAACGTGAAAAACGGTGGCCGGAATAAACGGGAAATGGCCGGAGAAGGTCACGGTGAACAGTGACAAGGGTTGAAGAAACAGAGAACGAAAATCGGGAAATATTTCTAAGTATGGGATTTGGTGAAAAGAAACGAAGCCAACGCTTCTAATAATAGACGCAAGAGTTCTGCTAATTTATCCCACCGACCAAACAGCTTTCAAAGCTTCAAATAGTCAACAGATCTCTCAAAACCAACGCAGGCGCTAAAACACACTAAAATCCTCAAAACGACGTCGCATCAACAAAACCGCGGAGAGGTTTGCTTACGCAAGCAGGTCTGGTCACTATACTAGTCGCGCGCAACACAACAGATAAGCTTACATCATCAGGTCTGAACTTTCGAAAGCCAACTAAACAAAACAGATCTCTCCTCCCGCGCTCACTAAACGGCGTCGCACCATAGAAAACACGCTGAACAGATCTCAACCCAATCTCTCAACAGCAACGCTTACGTCATCCACACGACGACAACATACGCTGCTGACGTCATGAGATCTATCAACGGATTTTCACCCAACAGACTCAAGCCAGCAATGCTTACGTCACCTACGCTAAGCAACCACGAAATGCTGACGTCATCAAAGCTGCTAACAGATTTCGCCGAAAGATCACTCAAACCAGCTATGTTTACGTCAGCATCACAGCTCATACCAGCGACGCTGACATCATCAACTCTGTTACTAGATTTCACCAGAATTCGAAAATCTCAAAATTTCAAGAAAGGCTCCAAAAACGATTCTCAACTCGAAAATGCAACCCAAACATTCACAATTAAATCTGAAACACCAGAAATCGCTAAAACACGATTAATTCGACAATTAACCCTTAATACAATTTCCAGGTCTCACATGAACTGCTCTAATCTGTTTGTCTCTTTTTTCTGTACTGTTCGAAATTGTAGTATTTGTTCATTTTCTTCTCTGACGAGATCGCGGTATATAGGACTCTTGTTCTGAACCAATTATGCTCTGAGCTGATTTGTCCTAGCTGGTCACTCAGCTGGTATGATATCACACTTCTCGCTTCGAGCTGGTTTCTTAGCTGACCTGATACAAATTCCGCTCTACCTGTTCTGTCCATATTCTCTCTGCACTTCTAATCTGATCTGATCTGATTCTGTTCTTCTTTCAACTGATAAGCTGATCAGATCTTTCTGCACTTCTAATCTGATCTGAATCTGTTCTGTTCTTCCGAGTTGGTTTGTCCTCAACCAGCCTAGCTAAAATGCCTGAGCTGGTTTGTCCTTAACCAGCTTAGTTAAAATCTCCGAGCTGCTTTGTCCTTAACGAGCTTAGTTCTGATCTAAAATCTCTGAGCTGGTTTGTCTTTCCGATCTCTCTGAGCTGGTTTGTCCTTAACCAGTTTATCTCCGATCTGATCTGAGAAATCAGCGCAGTAAGCTCTGTCCTGATCTGGTCGATAAATATCTGAGCTGATTGATTAATCTTTTGATCTTTTGTCTTCACCAAAACTTAAATTCTCCATCAGTTTGCAAGTTCAGTTTGTATATATAGGTATATCCTTGTTATGCTAGAATGGTTCCCCATTTGTTGAGTGTTTCACCAAACACTCACCCCTTACTTTCTCCACCCAGATAAGGATGAGAACATGTGAAAATGAAGAATAGATGGAAAAATAAGAACAAGACGTGTTTCGGAATCGGTGAAGACAAGTTTAAAATTATTCTGTTTTGAATTTAATTCAGCTTCCAAATTCTCACGACGTTGCCAACTTGATATTTTGATGAGCTTGTTGTTTGCCCTCTAGGTTGGGTACCTTTGTTATCTGTTGCTACCCTATCATGCATTGCACAAGATATAGCGTGTTTCATTTGTACTTCATCTGCCGTTTTATTTTGTTCTTCGTATTGGGGTTTGACCCCTTTTTTCTTTGGGGCTGCTTTGATCGTGTTGGTGACTATTGCATGTTATCCATGTGTGACTTTGATCATGTTGGTAGAACTTCTTTATGTACATATAGTGTGATATGGGAGATTGAATGTTATTATTATTTTGAGTATTTAATTAATTTAACTCATTGTTTTCTGTTTAGGTCAAAAGAAAATTTTAACTCATTTTTAAGCTTTCACGTTTTAAAGTTAATTGGATTGTTACTTTGTGATTAAGAGCATCGAGCCTGACATTGAAACTTTGATTTAATGTAGTAGAACCCATGAATAATAGGAGTCCGTTGGTGGTAACTTCTCCTTCATTCATGAGTAAAATAGACAAAAATAAGAACGAACTTTAAAAGATTGTTTGATGTAGCAGAACTATAATATCCTCATGTGTGGAAAATATAATGTATATATATCGATACAAACAATTGTCAATCAAATACAATCGTAACTAATTGATTGAAAATATTCGATTAAATTTCCATTTATACAAGCTACACCTTTTTAACAAAAAATTCTAATAATTAACAAAATATTAGCCATATTATGATCAGGTCCACCAAATTGTAGAATCTCATCCATAATTATAAAGCAGTCATAATAAACTTTAGCAATTATATACTAAACTAATTAGTTTTTTTTAACTTAAACTGTATCGGAATAAAAATGTCAGCCAATAAAAATAACATATTTTGCAAATAACATATGATAAACTAACGAGCTCTAAATTTAAGTCTCCAGAACTCCGGAAGTAGTAGAGATTGAAATTAAAGATTCACTAGAAATACAAAAACAAAAGATGAAAAGGCATTAAAAATAACCCATAAATTCCAATGAATAAAGAAATACCAATTATCAGAGTTGCTACCCCCACAGCCACCATGAATTTTGGGTATAGCTGGTAACTTGGGTTGCCGTCGAAACTTGATAATACAACCGTTGGTACATTATATATATGATTTAGAATATAGGATAAAATGAATAATAAGAAACAAAATGGAAAGAATGCCCAGAACCATGGAAGGCCTGGACCTTGCCTGATGACTGGCCTAGGCAATGCCAGTGCTTCTGAGCCATCATGCTTTTGACTATTTTGCTTGACAGAAGAAATACATAAACACAATAAACTATCTAGTGATCATACATACCTTGAGACCCGGTGTCAATTCATCCAGTGTGATTGCAAAATAAGCTGCACAGTTCGTACATGAACAGGAACAGTGATACTCGGAAGTTATCGAAACGATGGGTGAAGAAGATGAAAAGAAAGAATTTGTAATTGTGAATTTGCGAGGAATAAAGTTATAAAAAATATTAATAATATAAAATTTCATTTTTTATTAATCCGTGGGCCAACCTGTCCCACCCTCGTCCTATCCTAACACGTGACCCAAACGACCAACCTATTTCGGCTCGTCTCCACACGGGTTATCATTTTAGTAACCCACCCTGCTTATTTTTCATGATGGGACGGGTTAACCCGATGGACTTGGCTCTTTTTGTCGGTTCCTTGTGTACGCTTGTATTCTGGGTTCTCACATTTCTTTTCAAAAACATTGTATATTCAACATCTAAACCACTAAGAAACTGCTAAAATCATGGATTAAAAGCTTGTTAAATTTTACTAAAAACCCAGAGAGTAAATCATGAAACATTGAGTAATTTCTCCAGATCATGAACAAGTAATTAGGTTTCCAGAGAGTGATGCACAAGAAATGAAGCCAAAGAGTAGCCTGAATTCAGTGTTTGAAAAGTAAAGCTGAGTAGCACTTCCGCCACTTCCTACTTTACAGCCTTTGCGCTAGTTCTCGATTTTGCTGAAAATCAACCCACTCTGTAATCTCACATTTTTTTTCTTTTAATAGCAAAAGAACAAAAAAAATAAGAGAAATATAATTAAATCATAGGTTTGGCAGTAGGGTTGTTTCCAAGTATATCCAAAATTTTCTCTCTTCCTTTCTTTCCTCATTAATATTATTGTTCTTTTTTATACATGTAATTTTTAAGGAAAAAACTCCTAAAAAAATAAAGGTTTGGAAGTGGGATTTATTTTGCTTCTAATCTTTATTCCTAAAATGTAACAATGACATTGGAATGAGGAGATCTTCAAAATTATTGACTTGTTGATCAGAAGACAAATATAGTTAAATTATAGAATCGAGACCCAATCTGACTACTTATATTTGAAATTTAAAAAAAAATTAGATAACTTTCATTTATATCTTTTGGAATCAAAAAATATTTTAAGTTCTCTCTTAATTATGAAAGAATATAATATACTCATTTATCGTTGTGATATATATATTTGGTTGACGACTCTCTTCTCTTCATATGAGTGGAGCTGTATAAACCAAAATTATCAGCAAAGCTGTCCGTACTTCTTCCACCTATTGATTGATCATATGGAGTCAGAGCAACAAACCGCCGCCCCTACTACTGGCCGCCGGCTGAAAATCATAGCCGGGGCCGACGACTTCGGCTGTGGCCTCAAAGACGAACTCGTCGCCCACCTCCGCTCCCTCAACATCGAAGTCGATGATCTCGGCACCTCCAAATACTACTCAATCGGCGAAGAAGTTGGCAGTCGCGTCCACCAAGCTGCGAAGAACAATGATGGCATCGAAACCCGTGGATTGGTTTCCTGTGGAACAGGCGCTGGCGTCTCCATCTTCGCGAACAAGTTCCCTGGAGTCTACGCTGCTTTGTGTCTGAACCCCGGGGATGCTCAGAACGCTCGTTCGATCAATAATTGCAATGTTCTCGCCGTATCGGGGATGTCGACCCCCACCACGGTCGCAGTTGATATCCTTTCAACGTTCCTCGACACCCCTTTCAAGTCCCCATGTCCAGCCTCCGGTTCAGAGCCCTGGCCGGAGGAAATCCAGTCCTTTCTAGACAGATCTGTTGAAGAAATGTCGAAAATTGGAGAAAACAATGTCTCTGTTGATCCACCGTGTTTCATTTGCTCGTTGGCTAAATCTCGGCAGAGCAAAGATTTTACCCCGGTCGATGTGATGCCTGGTGGATCTATGAAACTGCTAAGGGAGACACCGACTTCTGCTATTGTGAGGTTTAAGGCCGGGAGTGTAGAGCCGGCACATCACCATACTTTTGGGCATGATTTGGTGGTCATGAGAGGGAGCAAATGTGTGTGGAACCTGAGTAAGGGCGAGAAGTATGATTTGGGTGTGGGGGATTTTCTGTTTACACCTGCTGGGGATGTGCATAGAGTGAAGTATTTTGAGGATACTGAGTTTTTTATCAAGTGGGATGGGCATTGGGACTTGTTCTTGGATGAGGATCTTGCTACCGCCATTGCAGCCATAGAAAGTGAGAACAAATGATGGAAACTTGATGTGTGCTTACTTTGCTGTTATTTTGTATATTTGTGTGTTTGAAGTTTGAATAGTTTCTCTTGATTTTACCGGATTTGAGTCCATTTGATGCCATTGTACTAAAATTGACTGGGCTTGAACTGCTTTATAGGTATGAATCTTGAGAGTGAGTCAATTACTTCAACTTCAAGCGAGCAACTTGTTTGTTTTGTGGTTTAGACTGAGACAAGTAATTATATTTTGTGATGAGATGGTGGAATGACATATGAGCCTAAGCTTTTTTTGCTTTGTTGCTTGAATTACTTTAAAAATAAGATCATGAAGCATGAAAATGGAAGAGGTTTGATCCCAGTGAATGGAGAACTTTGTATTGTCAAAGCTGGGATGGTTTCTAGGTCTTTGGTTGATACTTTCATCCTGTTTGAACCAGTGGATTATGAGTCGTGAATTGTATTTCTTGAGCCTAGAAAATTCCAACTACATAGCTCTGTACGTAGCATGCCCCATGAGTGGCTTGCTACATTCCATTTTTATTAAGGCAAAAAGTGATCTTGATGAAAGCCATGAATATTCAGAAGGATATAATCCGAAATTTGTGGAGAGGATGATGTAGTTGAGGAAGATGACGAAGAGCTTGGTGGTTGATAATGTTAGGCAAAAGAAGGGTAATAACATACACAATGCAGAATAACAAGAAATAATCAGATTGAAGAACAACGTCAGGAACAGAAAGTAAATCGAGGCATGTGTTCTAACATAGTTCTCTTAAAACAGATTCACCTCGTCCCAGTGCTTCCAAAGACCAAGCTACGCGTGGTGTCTGTTTCCCAGGTTACAACGACGGAACTGAGCAGCTAACCGAAAGCACGAGGTTACGCTACATCTGCGAACTGAACCGCATCTGCACTGTATCGGAACGTGGAGAGAATAGAGAGAATTGAGAGTATGGTTGTATCTTGAAATGAGGAATGTTGGTTGTATATATAGGGAAAAGTGTGACTCTTCAGCTCCCTAGCACACCAAAAGACATGTAACGGTAGTCCTTTGGGATGCCTATATTGAATACACAATCAATATAATTGTGTCTTTTCGTGCATGTGAAGAGTCACGAGCATGTGAAGAGTCACGGACCTCATTTCATTCATTCCAACAGATACTGATGCGATGGTGAGGAAGAAATTCTTTTTTTTTTCCCCTTTTAAGTATGTCAATTATTTTAAATGAATGTTTCAATTAAGTATTATTGTTTAATAGTTTGAAAAATATATATATATTGTACTATCTAATACTAATGCAGGAGTAAAATTTACTTCATATATGTATATCATGCTCGAAGGCTTTTAAACACATGTGAATCTTGATCTGGTAGGCATCTTAAATGACTATAATTAGAACCGTCAAAACGGGCTATGTCCATCGGATTAACCTGTCCCGCCATAAAAAATAGGTGGGACGGGCTACTAAAATCATAACCCGTCTGGAGGCGGGCTAAAACGGGTTGGTCCGTTTGGGTCGTGGGTTGTGGCGAGGTGGGGCGAGGCGGGTTGTGTCAGGTCCGGTGCATAAAACAGAGATTAAACAAGCAATCACAACTGCGAAAGCATTAAAAGTGGCTAAAATTTTTCGCTTTGTCTTGACTTAGAAAACATAATTTCAAATTACTCTTATACTCAAAATATTGGTTTTACAACCACCAAAAACTGCACACAACAGCTACGAATACAACAGGTATCAGCATACAAAACCAACAGAAAACCAAATCTAGTTACAACGGTAGCACGGGGCATTCCCCGGCAACAACCAATTCATAGATAGATATACATATATCTGGGACACTCTATTCAATCTCGGGGACATCACCAGCTGACTCACCTCCTCGACCAGCTGAATAACCTGGAAAACCTAAATGACACACAACAACCAAACAGCCCCAAAGGGACAGGGGTCCCCAGTACGGAGAACAGATTAAAACAGCAATTAGATAGCAACAGATATAGATGATTGTGCTATGCATGAGGACAACAGAATACAAGGACGGCAGACTACAATTGAAAAAGGACGTCAAAGGAGCTCAAGAACAACCCAACACACTGTACCAGAAGCATAAGCCAGATTACTCAACCTGCCGTTGCCAAAGCTCATGAGAGTGTGGTAGCTATCCACTCGTCTCATAGCGGCTAACAACTAGATCAGCAGGGAGATGAGGAGCACGGTATTGTCGATCGTCCTCGACAGAAAGCATCCTGGTACATACGGTTTAGCACAACAGCAGACGGCTAACAAGATATGAGATCACAAGGACATTGTGTGTATGCCAATGCAACAGCTTACAATAACAAGCACAGAATAGCAATAAGTAACATCAGCACGATAGGATACACACTGCACACATACCAGCAAGCATACACATATATCCAGGCTTAACCCAAAGCTGTTGTGTATGCCAATGCAACAGCTTACAATAACAAGCACAGAATAGCAATAAGTAACATCAGCACGATAGGATACACACTGCACACATACCAGCAAGCATACACATATATCCAGGCTTAACCCAAAGCTGTAATACAAGCTCAAATCCGTACCTTAGCTTCTGTGCTATAATTACCACAACAAAAGTCCCGAACAACTCAGATCTGAAACCTACTTAGCCAAACGCAACATTTAGCTCAGGGACAGTAAGCACCGAAATATCGTACTGGAAGCCACCAGCTCAACCCAGTTCTATCCTACCTCTTAAACATGATAGCTAGCTCTAAACGAAGCGTAAAGGAGGATCTAACACTTACTCGAATGCACTTCCTGAACGAAAGACCCAATCGACCGGAATACGAACCGATAGCACACTGTAGCTCCTTCGCGTTCACTTTTCTAGCACACCAAAGCCTTCGAAAGAGGTATAGGTAGAAGCGTCTTGGAAAGGAGAACTCAACGCTATCAACCTTGCTAAAAGCTGCGTCGTCTACCGCCGGGAATCGGAGAAGATAAGGTTCGGTGAACAGTAAGGGTTTCGCTACAGTAGAGGGTAAGGTACGCGAGAGAAATATTCTAAGAGCTGGAAAGTAATGGTGTGAAAGTCCTCTATATATATATAACTTAAGTCGATCTGGTGAACAGTAGCCACCGACAGCTCAGGGTCCAAGCTGGTACCAGCTCAGGCATAACCAGCACACTGCCTTCTCTCCCAGCTGGTATACGTCATCCAGCTTGCACTACCAGAACAGATTACACACCTGGTCTGCTATCTCCAAAACGGATCACGACGTACACGGTAGCAACAGATCACAGTTATAAAACAGATTACGCCTTGGCCAGCTCACGCGTACCATCCAGCTAGCGTCTAAACTGATATCGTTAAACGACATCGTACCGCACCTCAGCTTGGGACAACCAGATCACGCGCAAGAAGACCAGCTCGCACACTTTCAGCTCTTGTCTAACCTGATGCCCATGAACGTGCCGGTCTACACTAAAACCACGAACCGGGCCGGTCCGCACAGTACTATCAGATTGCGCCCCTCTAAGCTGGTTCTCCAAAACGACGTCACTCCGTTACCAGCTCAGAATATCCAGCTTAGAGTACCCAGAATAGCTTGCGACAACCATTTATAAACATCAAACCATTCAGCTCGGACCGTTCTACGTCAACTAACCCAGAACTGGTCCACGCACAGACCAGCTCACGCCCGATCCATTACCCAAATTAATTGTTAACCATCCAGACCTCACAGATTGGCCCGCGGGTCATGGAAAAAATAATTATTAAATATTATATAATCAATATTCTTTCAATTTACCATCATATTTGGCTAAAAATTGTATCACACATCCTTATTTATGTATTTTTTATGTATGATGAATTAGTTTTAAAAGATTTGAAGTATTTAAAATGATTTATATGTCGATTTCGGTTGATAAATTTTGAAAATCTAATCTATTTTTACTGATAAATCCAATTTTAATTGATGTATTTCGAATGTGTTAAGTTTTTCTTGAATTCTAGTATTATATGTTTTGTGTACGGTTTGAATACATAATTTTTTCGTATTATTTATATATAATTTATGTAAGTTGTATTTTGGTGGGTTGGCCCGTCAGCCCGGGCGGGACGGGACGAGTTAGGGCTATATAGACCCGTTAGATTGGCGGGCGGGCCCACCCCGCCCCGTTTGAAGGCTAGACGAGGCGGGGTGGGGCGGGCCGTTTGACATACTAACTATAATCATGTCTTTCGTTTAGCTTTTCTACATCATCCTTATAGCTAACTCTACCTCCCTTTTCGTTGCTGGCAAATTACTATGAAAGATGATGTTATTTGCTTGAAACATTTCATTTTTCTTTTCAATTTTAGTTCTTTTTTAAACTGAAGTTTCTTTCGGAGCATTTTGATTGGTAGAGAAACTGTTTCCATCTGTTTTGTTCATTATTTCAATATCGAACTTTGATAAGGTTAAAGAATGTGATTTCGAGGTATAAAATGACTATGTATTGACATCAAAATGAAATGACTGTCTTGACATCAAAATGAAATGACAATGTATTGACATCAAAATGAGATTTAGAATTCCATGGCAGTTTGCAGTTTCCTTGGTGTTTTCGATCCTGCTTCTTTTCTGGCTTCTTCCTCTTCAAATTTAAGTAGCTTGATTTTCATTGCTGGCGTTAGGTTCGCCGCCAACTCTTCAACTTGCTTCGTTTTTTTCCCTGTAGACATTCATGGAACACGATTTCATTTTGCATCTAGGACATCTAGAATATAAGTCTTGGCAAAATAATAGATGAGCCTAATTAGGTGCTGCAACCGCCTGCAGGTCATTGATGGTTCAAATTAGAGCTCATTTCCGCTAGGCCTGGATGAAATGGCCAAAGAAATTCTGACTCTGTGTAGTATGGTTGCTCACAATGAAATACTTGATGGGTATCAACTATCAAACACCACCATCAAATAAACATTTTCATCTGTTCATTTTGAACCAGTCAACTTCCATATGAACGATTTAATCCGACACTACGATTCTCTATCGAAATCTTAATGCCCTGAAAATAAGTGCTAGTTTGCTACACCAGTATCCTTTTTTAAGTGTTTTGGTTGAGTTCATAATCGAATAAGCCTTGGACTTTGGTAAGATGTATATTAACCAAAAAAGGACCCACTCCAACCTTCATCTACAGAATGTTCATATATATCCTTCCAACTCTTTATCTAATTTTGATTTATCTAAGATTTACCTCATCCCTGTTATTCACTGCGGCACAATCCCTTAAACTAGCCCACCCCACAACTCTTCGAGATTTTCCTCAGTCTCAAAAGGTTATCATTTGAGTCATTATGGTATATTTCGAACCCATTCCAACTTGTTTCATTCGGGGTTGACTTGAACTTAAATATGTGAAATGGATACATACAGTTACATTTGTAGTAGCACCCGAGCATACAAATGGTCGATTCATAACCGATGCAGCCTGCGTAGCAGTCATTCAAGCAATCCGCGTGCACCTCGCTCCCCACGAGCAGCAGCAGAATAACAAAGTAAGTCACCACCTTTGTTGAACCCATTTTTAACTCTTAATCCTCCAAGACTTTAATTTCCTGAAATATGTGTGTTGTTTGTTGAACCTTTTATAGTTGCACGGTGTTGGCAAAATCGGTTGGCATCACTACTTTATAGGGATCTTCTTAATGCATAACCTCACCTTGTTTGATACTTTCGTTGGTTGGCCTTTCTTTAGGGGATACTGCAGAATCTTCACCACATTCAACATTCCGGAATGACTCGATTTGTAAGTGGATGCAGATATTAGATGAGATCGAACTATTCGGTTTGGCTTTTTTAATTTTCAAACCAAGAGATTCTTGGAATTTGACGTTTTTTAAATTCCATAGAAATTGTTTCTTATGTCGATCCATTTTGGAGGGAAATAATTAGAATAATTTTGTTGCATTTGTTATTATAGTTTCATGATTAATGTCCTTGAAAATTTGTATAAACGTGTGTGTGCGTGTGCATTGTTTTTCTTTCCATAAAAAAGAAAAGCAATATTGAACAATATAGCTCAAAATCAACAGATGGTTGTTGCCTACATCCAACAAGAGCAAGAAGTGATACATGGAGGTTCCATTCCCGATCATATAGTAATTCATCGTGAACGAGAAATCATCGATCGTAATTTGTTCAATGATTATTTTTATGATAATCCAACATATAACGAAGCTATGTTTCGAAGAAGATTTCGAATGTCGAAATATTCCTTCGTATAGTTGGAGCGGTGAAGAATAATGATGTCTATTTCACACAACAATATCATAGTGTGGGGTGCCTTGGGCTATCGACTCTTCAAAAGACGACAGCTGCATTGCGTATTCTAGCCTACATTTTACCTGCGGATGCTACTGATAAATACATCGAAATTGGAGAGTCAACTGCAATTGAATGTATGCAACACTTTTGTCGAGCTATAGTGGAAGTTTTCTCGGAGCAATACGTGAGGTCACCTACTGCCAATGATATTTCAAGACTACTCTGTATTGGTAACCAACGAGGATTCCCAAGAATGTTGGAAAGTCTTGATTGTATATCTTGGAAGTGAAAAATGTCCAATGATTTGGGCAGGTGAATATGTAGGTCGCAGCGGATCTCCAATGTCTTGGGGATTCTTAGAAACCTTATATATGAGAAAGCTTTATGTCCGAAAAAAGAATAAGAAAAAGAAAATATCTGAATCATTGTTATAACTCGTTTCGCGATCATTCCAATCCAATTTGCTCGCTTTTGGAAGAATCATATTTTGACTAAAAATAACGTTTTAATTGGAATCGAATGACCCATTAACTACTTTTGTGATAAAAACATGTTAAAAGTATTTCCAAATAATAAATATAATTAACGAAATAAATACGATAGTTTACTTAGGAATTAAATGGTTATTTTACAAATTATGTTTAGTTTTATCACTTAATTTTTCAATATAAATTTTTTTCAATAAAAAGATATTTTTTTTAATTTTGGAGTAACGATTTCCTACATCACTATACAGTTTGCTACAGCAGTTAATGTAAAATAATTATTAAGAAAGAATTCTAAGTTTTGATGATAAAGAACTAATCCGGAACAGAACAGAACTCATTAGAGACCAGTTTGAGGTAGAACAAAACTGATTAGAGACCAAAGCCTGTACTGGACATTAGGAAAATCAATTCAAGAGCAGATCAATTGGATGTTCAGATCAAATAGCTTATCAGAGCAGATAAAAGATGAGAGAATCAGATCAAATCATAAAAGCTAAGCAGACCAGACAAATAAGATCTTCAGCGGATCAGATCAGCAGATACCGATCATTTGACTTAATAAGAGTATTTATGGACGTTAGACATATAAGGCAACAATCAGAACGATATCAAAGTTGGTGAAATTCGAGGATTGTCTCACATAGGGAAAAAATATAAGCATTTAATGCATCAGTATGAAGCTTGCAAACTACATTAAATGCTCATTTATTGTCAAATGACGAACGTACAAGGACTCAATGAATGAGAGTGTTGTCCATATTTATTACGGTTGAATCCTGGAGCTATAAAACCATAAGCTTAACGAGAAAAAAAGATCTTCCAGCAATCCCGTCGAATCGATCATGATCTAAGAGATCATTCTAAGCTCTCTAGACATTCAAACAGTCGTTGTTCTTACACTTCATGTCAGGCCTCGTGCTCACAACAGATAAACACACGCGGAAGCTAACAAAAAGTGGATAAAATTTTCGCTTTTAGGCCCGACGGTTTGAAACATATAATTTAAAATACGACAATACTTAAAATAAGTTTCCCAATTCATAAAACAACCAACAATAAAGCATACATAATGTAAACATGTATAATACTCCCCTACGGGTACAACAACAAAGCACAGGGCATCCCCCTGGCTAATTGATACATATATATAAGTATGCTATATGCAATTGAGACACGCTAGCCACCTCCTGGGGCACCACCAGCTGGGTTAAAACCACGACCAGCTGTAGAACCTGGGTTTCCTGAAAACAACGCAACAAAGAAACAAACCAAGCCCCGGAGGGACATGGGGTCAAACCCCAGTACGGAGAGCAATAATACAACAGAAATAAACAGCAAGGAATAAAATGCAGGTGCTATGCATGAGACGCCGAATAACAACGGAAAGCTCGGCCCTCGAAGGAGCTAAGGAACTAAAACATAGCTCCAAGAATTATCAACAACATACAGTGGCCACGGGGTGTGTTCACAGTGTGGTACTGAGCCACTCGCCATGACACAACACCTACTTACCAGATGCATCAACAACTCAACCTGCTATTGCCTCGCCCATGAACTGTGGTAGTTAACCACTCGGCGCATGGTGGCTACGATCCCAGCAGGGAGATGAGAGTGCGGTATTGCCGCTCGCTCTCACATCCTGGTAAGAAACAACAACAATACAACAAGGTACAAAGACTACCAAAACTGGGAAAAGGAATACCATCGTTAACCACTCGGCGCATGGTGGCTACGATCCCAGCAGGGAGATGAGAGTGCGGTATTGCCGCTCGCTCTCACATCCTGGTAAGAAACAACAACAATACAACAAGGTACAAAGACTACCAAAACTGGGAAAAGGAATACCATGCGTGTATGCAACATGCTGGAATGCAGGCATATAACATATGCAACACAACAATAACACAACAGCATACACAATCCTCAACAGGACACAACCAGCAGGCACGGCCATTCCACATACCAGCAACTACAATCATCCAAGCCATAATCTCGCTTTAATATAAGCTCAAATCCGTACCTTATACTGAGCAATAACTAACACTACGAGAAATCCCGAAGACTTTGGTAAAAGCCTGTTAAACACACGGCATACACAACATAAATCTAACAGGTTGCAAATCAAGCTCACGGCTGGGAGTCTCATTCGACCAGCTGTTCAATATACCTCAACAATTACATAGAAAGCTTAAAACTATGGCTAGGAACAAGGTCTCACCGAAAACCAGAACGTAGTTCTACCAAATCGACGCAACACTCGAACGGCAGCAACTTCACGTTCCTCAACTAGCCAATTACAGCTTCTAAAACTGGTACGAAAAGAAGAGCTTCTCGAGAGGAATCCAACGCTACCTCGCACGAGCAAAACAACCACTGGAAACGACGGGAATTCGCCGGAAAAGCTCACGGCTGAACAGTGCTCTAGGGTTCGAAGGATAAGGAACGAAAGGCTGGAAATATTTGCTAAGTATGGAAAATGATATCACCAATTCAAAGACCAAGTCTTCTTATATATAACACTTGCAACGACTGGAAATCAATACCAATAATTGTCCACCGTCAAAATCAGCAGGAACACTACAAACAGCAGACGCAAGGAACCAACTGCTGATTCTCAATCAACGCTACAACAAATCGCAAAGCAAACTAACGGCTGGATCTCAAAACGGCGTCGCGCCAACTTACTCAAACGACGTCGCACAGGATACTACACCAGCAGCTGGGTATCCAGTCGCAAGAACAAAACAATGCAACGCTTCTCTCAGCTGGTTCCAGTCACAACCTCAAAACGCAGCGTTGCAACTAACTCAAACGACGTCGCTCCACTGACGTCATCCAGTCGCTAGCTCTCGCGAAATACCAGCAGCAAGCAACAGCGGCGAAACTCACTCGCAGCTGGACTACCAGTCGCAACAACGAAACGACGACGTTTCCTCTTCGAGCTACAGGAAAGTTGACCCACATTGACATCTACTCCTGCTGAACAACCAGCATACACTCGCACGCAAAGCCACCAGCTGGTACAAGACACAACATCGAAACGACGTTGCGCCAACTAATCTAAACGCAGTCGTTTTGATCCTTAACGCAAATACACTAACGCACCTGCTGATCGCAACACGCGCAACAAGACTTCACGCAAACGACAGCGTTTCAGGAATCTCGCTCTAAAACACGCTTCGAATGGTTTTGCCACCGACCAGCTGCTAGCTCACAAAACCAGCTGATACTCAAAAACACGAAAACTTCCAGAATTGCTCCAAATGCTATATCAGACCCGAAAATGCCAACCAAACCCTCCAACAAAGATTTGACCAGCATGAAACTCCCAAAAACCGATACAATCAACAAAAAAATCTTAATACAAATTCAGGTCTCACATATCTCCCCCACTAAAAAGAATTTCGTCCTCGAAATCACAACAACAACTCTGGAAATAACACAAAAGCAAGCTACAAACAGAACTCGACCAACACCAGGCCAAGAGTTCAAGATAACTGGGCAAACAAATCACAACAACTAAGGAAGAAAAACAGCAAAACTACAAGCTACTGGAAAATATAACCCAACAGCTACTCAAACAGATGCGGCCACTCGCGCTGCATCTTTTATTCCAGCTCCCAAGTAGCTTCTTCCCTACCATGTTTGCTCCACTGCACCATCACCAACGGAATGGTCTTATTCCTCAACTGTTTCTCTTTTTTCCAAGGATCTGCTAAGGGTATTCCTGATAGCTCAACGACTGATCTAGCTCTACCTCGTCAGTTCCAAGCACATGAGACGGATCTGGCTCGTACTTCCTCAACATGGAAATGTGAAAGACGTCATGAAAAGAAGATAACTCGGACGGCAACAACAGACGATACGCCAAAGGGCCAATCCTCTCGACAATCTCATACGGACCAACGTAACGAGGGGCTAACTTTCCCTTGCGTCCAAAGCGCATCACACTACGAAACGGAGAAACCTTGAGAAATACACGATCACCAACCTGAAACTCAAGAGGTCGACGCCTCTTATTCGCATAACTGGCTTGGCGATCCTGGGCAGCTTTCATCCGTTGTCTAATATGATCCACGTGATCTTTCATCTGCTGCACAAAGTCAGGGGTAGATAGCTGCTTCTCCCCCACTTCTTCCCAACACACTGGCGATCTGCACTTGCGGCCATACAAAGCCTCGAAAGGCGCCATGCCAATCGTCACTTGGTAGCTGTTATTATACGAAAACTCAACCAAGGACAACGCGTCTTGCCAACTACCTGAAATCCAACACAACAGCAAGCAACATATCCTCTAACGTCTGGATAGTTCGCTCAGGTTGGCCATCTGTCTGGGGATGATACGCGGTACTCATAGCCAATCTAGTGCCCAAAGCTGTCTGCAAACGCTTCCAAAATCTGGAAGTAAACCTCGGATCTCGGTCAGACACGATTGAAACAGGCACACCATGCAACCTAACAACAAAATCAACGTACAGCTTCGCCATCTTCTTCAACGAGAAGGTCATCCCATAGGGAATGAAGTGTGCAGACTTAGACAAACGGTCTACAACTACCCAAACAGCATCGCACCCTCGGTTGGAACGAGGCAAATGCGTTACGAAATCCATCGCAATGTGCTCCCAATTCCATTGGGCACCTCTAAACTCTGCAACAGACCACCAGGTCTCATCTTTTCGGCCTTAACCATCTGGCAGTTCAAACAACGAGCGACAAAACCAGCAACATCGCTCTTCAAGCCAGCCCACCAAAAGTGCAGCTTCAAAGCATGGTACATCTTCCGTGCACCAGGATGAACACTATGTCTGCTACAGTGCGCTTCTCGAAGGATCTCCTCCTTCAAATCAATCAAATTGGGCACAACCAACCTTCCCCGGAAACGCAAACAACCATCGGACGAGACAGATAGTCCTCAAGTTCGCCAGCCCTGACTTTCATCTTCAACTCGTGGATTGACGGATCGGTCCTCTGAGCTGCTCGAATGCTAGAAACAATTCGCGGTTCCACTTGTAAAGATGAAACCATCACACAATCCTCAGCCGGGTAGAATCTCCAACCCGTAGTGTTAAGATGCTCTTGATCCTTAGAGATGTACAGCGACGCAAGCATCTCACTAGCCTTCCTGCTCAAAGCATCAGCCACTACGTTCGACTTCCCAGGCTGGTATTTAATCTCACGGTCAAAATCCTTAAGCAGCTCCATCCACCGACGCTGTCTCATGTTCAAATCAGGCTGCGAAAACAGATACTGCAAACTCTTGTGGTCGGAGTACACCACAAAGTGCTCGCCATACAGGTAGTGACGCCAGATCTTAACGCAAAGCCATCGCTGCTAACTCCAAATCATGAAACTGGGTAACGAGTCTCGTGCGGTTTCAACTGCCGCGAGGCATACGCAATGACTCTACCATTCTGCATCAACACACAACCCAATCCATTTAGCGAAGCGTCGGAACAAACAACAAAACCACCTGAACCGGACGGCAAAGCCAACACAGGCACAGTAGTTAACTTCTCCTTAAGCAGTTGAAAATCATTCTCACACTGCTCAGTCCAAACAAACCGCTTATCCTTCTGGGTCAACTGGGTCATCGGCTTAGCTATAGAAGAAAA
>KV006915.1:157194-178057 GCA_001598015.1 Dorcoceras hygrometricum
AGAGTCCAAACTTGGTTAGCATGCATTGAGTCAAACTCAGACTGCATTGCTTCAAGCCATAAGTTAGAATCAGCATCGGAAATTGCCTCCTTGAAAGTTCTTGGATCAGATCCAACAACTTGATCACCTTGATCATCTTCAAGGAGAAAACCATATCTCTCAGGATCCCTAGGAATCCTTTCGGATCTCCTAGGTGCGACCATTTCTGGTGCTGGCTCTGGAGGTGCAGGGGATTCACTTGGTACTTCGATTGGATCTCGAACCTCTTCGAGTTCTACTATTTTGCCTTTTCTATCAAGTAGAAATTCCCTTTCCATAAAGGTGGCATTCCTAGAAACAAACACTTTTGTTTCGATGGGATAGTAGAAGTAGTATCCAATGGAATTCTTTGGATACCCAATGAAGTAGCATAAGATGGATCTCGTTTCACGCCCCGAGACCGAGACGCATGACACCGGCAATATTAAACAATTTAAAAATTGTAAAACATTAAGCCATCATAGCATAGCTCAAACCAGTCTATTACATATCCAAAATAATATTGTTTTTACATCGGAAAATCAGAAAAATAGCGGAAGCGAAAAATTTAAAATAAATTTACATCAACAAACGGAATCTTCACCAGTCCCAGAACTGATCTTGTTCTTCTTATTCTACCTGCTCTTCATTTTTATCTGGGTGGAGAAGTAAGGGGTGAGTGTTTGGGAAAACACTCAGCAAGTGGGGGATACCATTCGAGCATACAAAATATACTTATACATATACTGAGTAACAGATTTCAGAACAGAGCTTAGACAGAACAGAGCATAGCATAACAGAGCAAAGCATAGCATAACAGAGCATAGCATAGCATAACAGAGCATAGCCTGACAGATAGCATTGATGATTACTTCATGTCTATGGTTTACTGATCAGTCCCTAAGTTTTACTCCTCTAAGGGGTCGAGGCCATTAGTTACACCAAGTAACCCAGAAATCCGAAATATTCCATAAATCCATATAATGACAGAATCGTGTCTATGGTTTACTGATCAGTCCCTAAGTTTTACTCCTCTAAGGGGTCGAGGCCATTAGTTACACACAGTAACCCAGAAAGCCGAAATATTTCGTAGACCCATATAATGACAGTAAAGATCAGTGCAAGCGGAGTTTGAATGAGGTAAAATCATTTGAACAAAATGTGCTCGAACAGTAGACGGAGAAATGAACTTTCGAAATGAATATATATATTATAGCCAATGAAATATATGTTAGCAAAAGCCCACTTACCGTTTAAATTCTGCGGGTGAAAATCTGGTAGCACGAAATTGGGAATTGGCGTATGACTTCTGTTGAACTTCGCACAACTGCTCGCAGGATTTCGATGAGAAATCTGGTAGCACAACTTCTGAACACGTCGAAACTTACGTAGGACTTTGGCTAAGGGATTTGGGGAAACTGCTGCAGAACTTTGGCGTGAGATTGATGTTGTTCTAACTGAGGGATTTCGAGTGGTGTGAGGGATTCTGTGGTTGTCCTCTGGTATTTATAGGCGCAGAGGTGAGGAATTCGAGCGTCCGCCATTAAAGGCTCTTAATTTCCTATCATTACGTCGACTGTTACGCGCACATGATTTAAGAGTTTTAATTGTCCATTACTCCTCTCAATCCGACGGTTACTGCACGAAATCTGCCTTTTACGCGTGAGGAATCTGTTCGAATTTCCATGGTGAAGCTTTCTGTACAAAAATCTTGCTTCGCGTCGAGAAAAATCTGAATTTTTCGTGGAGAAGATGAAGTCTGCGTCGCTGCTGAATTTCGCGTGGCTGCTGAATTTCGCGTCGCTGCTGAATTTTGCGTTGCTGCTGAAATTGCGTCGCTAAGTCTTCAGCTGCTGGATTTGCCTCGCTAAAAGTCCAACTGCTGAATTCTTTGTTGGTCAAAGCTGATTTCTTTTCAAACTCAATGACCGATCCTTAGCGTTAAGTCAAACGTTGTCGTGTCAACCTATTCAAGCGACACCGTTTTGATATCATTGAAAAGTACCTGCTGATTATCTTTAAGTAACGCACCTGCTGATTCAAGATAATCGTAGCTATCTGCTAGTTTTCATCATCGCACCGGCCACTTGCTGAATTTTTAGCGCGAAGGCAAAACGCTGTCGTATCGACTTATTCAAACGACATTGTTTTTGCTATCGCTAAACTTCAAGTACCAACTGCTGGTTTGCGCTGTTACTTCCTGCTGATTGCTGACGTTACTGCTGACGTCATCGTTGCTTAGCTCTCCAGCTGGTCTTCTCGCATCAGCCGATCTTTCTTCATCTGCTGATCATGAATGGCCAACTGCTGAACCCTTTGCTGGTCAAAGCTGGTTTGACCGTCCAACAGGTAATTTCGACCAGCAGCTAAATTCGCGTAGTCTCTATACAAAACGACGACGTTTGCTGTAAATCAGATCTCTCGCTAAGCAAATCAGATCCCATCATACGACGACGCATTCTTCCCGTGCAAATGCCTATCAGATCTCTCCATCGTGCGCCCAAAACAGATCTTAACTAGACGCTGTCGTTATGTTAAAAACACGCGGTGGATGTTTGTGCGCCTCTCGAATGCAGATTTCTCCCACAAACCTGCGTTGACCATGTGAGATCTCGTTTGACCCGATATTTTTTTTTTCGGGTTTTCACATCTCGTATCCAGCTTATCTCCCACTGTCTGCTTTACGTAAGCAGGACATCCCCAAATCCTCATGTATGAGTACTTGGGTGGTTTGCCCATCCATATCTCATATGGAGTCTTATCCACTGCCTTGGTGTGGACATTGTTCAACAACATTACCGCCGTTTCGAGGGCATAGCCCCAAAACGAGGTAGGAAGTTCAGTGAAGCTCATCATAGATCGAACCATGTCTAACAGGGTTCAATTACGACGCTCCGCTACACCATTGAGCTGTGGTGTGGCCGGAGGGGTCCACTGTGCGAGAATCCCATTCTCTTTCAGATAGTCTTGAAATTCAGCACTCAAGTATTCACCACCTCGATCGGATCGAAGTGCTTTAATACTTTTGCCTAATTGATTTTCTACTTCAGCCTTGAATTCTTTGAACCTTTCAAAGGATTCAGACTTGTGCTTCATTAAGTAAAAGTACCCATACCTAGAGTAATCGTCGGTAAAGATGATGAAGTATATGTGACCATATTTAGTACCAATACTAAACGGGCCGCACACATCAGTATGGATCAAATCCAATAGGCCTTGAGCACGCTCACCCTTGCCTTTGAAGGTTTGCTTAGTCATCTTTCCCTTAAGACAAGACTCACAAGTCGATAGGGAGTTAATGTCTGACAGATCAAACATGTCACTCCTAACTAACTTGTTCATCATACTTAGAGAAATATGACCTAGCCTAGCGTGCCAAAGTTGTGATGGGTTCAAGTTATCGTATTTCATTTTAATCGTTTTTGTATGTGCTTCGACATCGCGAGTTGGAACTTCTTTTAATTTTAAGGTGTATAAATCGTTTTCGCGTTCCCCAATTCCAAACAAACATTCATTCTTGTAAATATTGCAAATCGAATTAGCAAACATACAAGAATATCCATCACTATCAAGCATAGAAACAGAAATAATGTTCTTTATTAATTCGGGAACAAATAAAACGTTTCTCAATAACAACTTAACTCATAACTAGCTTGTTCATCCTTCTTAGGGAAATATGACCTAGCCTAGCGTGCCAAAGTTGTGTTGGGTTTAAGCTATCGCATTCCTTTTAATCGTTGTTGTATGTGTTTCGACATCGCGAGTTGGAACGTCTTTTAATTTTAAGGTGTATAGATCGTTTTCGCGTTCCCCAATTCCAATTAAACATTCATTCTTGTAAATATTGCAAATCGAATTAGCAAACATATGAGAATATCCATCACTATCAAGCATAGAAACATAAATAATGTTCTTTATTAATTCGGGAACAAATAAAACATCCTTCAATAACAACTTAAATTTGACGATAGAAATAAATAAACATCTCCTATAGCTATAGCAGCAACTCTTGCTCCATTTCCAAGCCTCAAGTGGCTCTCACCCTCTCTAAGACGTCGGCTTCTTGTCATCACCTGCAAATCATTGTAGATATGAGATCCACATCCGGTATCAAGTACCCAAGAAGTCGAATTAAGAGACATATTTATTTCAATATAGAACATACCTTTCGCAGTTCGCAACTGCTCGAGGTACTCCTTGCAGTTCCTCCTCCAATGCCCAGGCTTGTGGCAATGGTGGCAAACATCCTCAGATTTGTTCGGCTTGGAAGCCTTTGCCTTTGGCTTCTTGGTGGGTTTTTCCTCCTTCGCAGGAGCAGAACGCTTCTTGCTCTTGCGTCTGGGCCCTTTCTTCGCAGAGGAAGAAGATCCCATGAGGAGGACGGGTTTGTCCTTCTTTATGATTCCTTCAAAGACTACAAGCATGTTAACCACCTCTTCAAGGGTGGCTGCCAGATTGTTCATGTTGAAGTTGACCACAAAAGGGTCAAATTCAGCGGGTAGCGAGAGGATAAGTACATCCACCGACAGCTCGTGTGGAAGTGCGATATCAAGGCCCGACAGCTTTTCAACAAGCCCAATCATACGAACCCCATGCTCGCGGACCGAAGTCCCATCGCGCATGCGGCTCGTCATAAGCTCCTTGACAGCCGTGAACCTCTCATGTCGAGAGTTCTCCTCGTACAGTTCTTTGAGATGAAAAAGTGTGTCAGCAGCATACTTTGTCTTCTCAAAGCGCCGTTGCATTTCATTGGACATCGACGCCATCACATAGCATCGAGCTTTAACCTCGTCGTCCCACCATTGTTTAAGCGTTACCAGCTCCTCAGGGCTGATATCGGCAGGGGCTTCCTTCGGAGGACTCTTCTCTATCGCATAAAGAAGTTTCTCCGAAGCCAATACAAGATTGAGGTTGCGGAGCCAGTCTTGTTAATTCAGACCGGTGAACCTGTTGCTATCCAGTATAGCAGCGAGCGGGTTTTTCATCGAAACTATTTTACAATGCAGTTATACTGAAAAGAAAAGCAGACTTACATCACTAACTATATAAAATAATCGCTAAGACATAAAACAAGGTCGTTAAGTTTTATGAATTACCCTCCCACTATTTTAACGATTTCACCACCCTCTAATGAAATCGAGAAAGCAAGTTTCTTTAGTGGGTACACGGAGCCCAATCAAGCGATCATGAACCCGAATAATATCAGCCATCCATGACCCCAAAAGGTAGTTTCCGATTGCAACCGGTGCAACCTCCATGTATTCACCTCACGTCCAGTAAGGGCCCAATAATATGACGCCGTTTACTATCACGTGTCAAGATTGACCCATCAATGTTGAGTCGTGAAGGACGGTCCCCTTAACGTCCCCAATAATATGAGCCAATGTTAAAGGGAGTTCCAACCGAACTCACAACAATTGGCGTGGACATCTTTCCGGCATACATAACCCCCTCAATAATATGAGCCGGGCCATGTATACGGGTAGCATCGACGTACACCCATTGTTGATGGAAGGTAGGATAAATTCCCTTCAGTTTATCGAATAACATTTATCTTGATATTAGTTTTAAATCGTATTTAAAACGAGGGATTTTAACTTTTGAAAATTTGGTCTCATGCAAATATTTTAAATCAAAGCTACCGTGCGCGCTCATGCGCGCGGGGAGGGGGCGCCGCCATGCGCGGCGGCGCCGCTGCCATAACCAAAATTTTCTTTTGTTTTTCAATCTGAAATTTGAGAGATTAGATACAATAAGGTAATAATTGTATTGATCAGATCCGAGCCTTGGCTCTGATACCACTGTTGGGGAACCGTGGCGGATCCGGATCACGCCTCCCGACGAGGCAGCGGAAGAACAAAAATTGGGCTGGGAGATGATCAATACAATTCTGAAACATGCAATATGAACCATTCATAGGGTGTTTCTCGTGGTTACCTTTCTGGCAACTCGTTCCTGGCTTCGACCAGTTTCGCGAAGAAACAAGCACTTCACGGTAGGCGGCGATAGATTACGTCAATCAGGTCCACGACCGGAAATGATCTCCCTCGGATAAGCCTGCACTAGAAGACTGAAGGATTTTATCGCCAACGGATTCTCCTCGAAAAGTTGGCCGGAGCAAGTCCGGCGAGCGGCGGCGGCGGCGGCGTGAGGTTGGAGAAGAAAGGGGCGGCGGCTTTTAGCTCTAGGGTTAGGGTTTAGTTGTGTATCAAGTGTGTTATGATTAAGTCTAAGTCTACATTAAGTAGACTTAATGATGGACTTGGATCGGCCCAACGGGCCCTGGTCCAACGGATGAACATTCGGTTCATCCCCATCACCGTGACTTCATCATGACTCCGATCGCCGATCAGATCGGACCGATCGAATCAGTTTCCAAAACTGAATACCACGATCTGAAAAACCATTTTTCAGAACCCCAGTGCAAAATGACCGTTTTGCCCCTCAACGTCGGGAAATCACGATTTGACCCTTGTTGACTTTTAGGAAGTCGCACTCCCCAAAATCCTCCTCAAGTGCTCAACACATTGAGCTCAGTATTCGTGCGGGAATCTCCAATCCAGTACTTGTGTGACCCTCAATGGTTCAGGGATACAGCTAGCCGTGGGCCCACAACCATTGTGGCTCCGGAATCACAATTCCGGACTTGCCCAACGGATCATGGTAAGAGCGTCTAGAAACATCGCCCCATGATCCCCTAGGTATCATTGATAGTGCCTGCAAGAAACAGTTGGTCGTGGTTAGCGTACAGTACGATCCTTTCAATCCATATATCCCGATCAGATCAACGACCATTGGTAAATCGAGAGTCGCTAAAGATCCGATAGCTATGCATACATATTGGAGATCAAATAGTGACATCGCGAGTGTAACTAGGTAAACACATTTACCTAAAACAATCCTTTCAATCCATATATCCCGATCAGATCAACGACCATTGGTAAATCGAGAGTCGCTAAAGATCCGATAGCTATGCATACATATTGGAGATCAAATAGTGACATCGCGAGTGTAACTAGGTAAACACATTTACCTAAAACACTTCTAGTACTCTGGCCAGAGATTTATACACTATTATCCCCTCAGATAGCATAGGATATCCACGCATGTCTGCGAGCGGTGAATCCTCGACAATGATGCATCGACTCCTACATGCATCGGGGTCTCACCCAATCCCGCCGCCTGATGACCCCAAGTGAGTCGGCAAACGGGTCAAAGTGAGACGCTTATCATGTAGAGTCTCAATGACGTTTCGAGTCGTGAGGACTAATCAGTACAACCAAGATCTCGGACTTATCCACTCGACAAATGATAACCACTTGGAAAGTCCGAACGAGGGTAGTTCGATAGATCACCAGGTCACTATCTATCTGCATGCTCAGAACATCACAATGTTCCCTACCAATGAAATACGGTAATTCGCATCGCAGATACTAGTCTCGAGTTCGGGCGGCCTTATCCTCATTTTGACGACCCAATCGACTAGGAACTAATTCAGAATACACAGTGACTATTAGATGTGTTTCATGATAGCCGTCATACCCACTATCACATCTAACATATACTTTAATGTATTCTAGGTCTTTACTCAACGCAATTGTTAATCATCATACAACATAATGAAAGTAAAGAATACCATATGAATAAATGCGAATATCATATATATAAAGATTGTCATATACAAAGAGTCTATAAACCCACACGCCACAAGTTGGTTAGTTGGGCATCTACTCTAACAGCCAAGGGCGACCGGAACAGGTCGGTCGTAGGGCTGGTTGGTGGGCGTGTCGTAGGCGGCGGCTAAGTTGGTGTTTAGGGTTTGGCCGGTTTGGTTGGGCAGGTTGGGTCGGCCCAATCGGGCCGGGTCGGGTCAATCGGGGGTCGAGTCAAATTATTTTATATCGGGTCCGAGTTATTTTATTTCTGGACCGGGTAATTTTATTGTAAAGTTTAAAGTCTATTTTGAGCGTTTTGGGTCGAATATTTTTAAGTACTTTTAAAGTCAAAATCTCTTTTATTTATGGGCCTAATAATTGTGTCAAATTTTAAAGTCTAATTTTTAGTCAATGGGATTGTTATTTTGTCAAGTTTTAATGTCTGATTTCTAAGTTATAGGGCCAAGTACTTTTAACAATTTTGAAATGTAATTCCGAGTTTAATGTGTCAAGTCGAGTTTTAGGTTAAGTTGCAGCTTAAGATCAAGTCTAGGCTTTTGGGCTTAGTATTAGTGGGCCATCCTATTGAACCAGTCATTGACCGGAGGAGAAAATGTATAAGCCCATAAATATATATTTAATTATATATGTAATACTTTACGTATATGATTATGCATTTTTTTAAAGAAAATTAAATCTATATTGATGGGCTAAGCCTTTTAAATTGCATGTTTTATGACGTACATGCATCATGAAATCTTTATGAAATGTTAAGGCATGAAAGGAAAGAAAATATTTTTGAGGGTTGAAGCGGTTTGTGGCAAGTAAGGATGAGCGGAATCGGGATGTTGGGCCCGATGAACCACTGTTAATGTTATAATGAGCTTATGAATCCATGTGTTCATGGCATGGTGAAGTGGTAGCATAGAGGTGTGAGGGATCCCGAGGTAAGGTCGGGTGAACCGCATCACCACGTACGTTGGTTTTATGATTGATCAATCGTTAATGTATAATGACCCATACATCAATGATATGACCCGCATGTCTTTTTATGTTCATGACTCATTATGTTATGATATATGATTATGTACTGTTACGATTGCTTTTGAGCCATGATTTACGATCATTCATGCATGCATATTTTTTTAAGTTATTTTACGATATTTATGTGCTTGCATGCGGTTTTATTATATGTACTTTGTTATTACCAGATAGAGCATGATGGGCCTTTAGGTTCACTAGATTTAAATGGTGCAGGTGATCCTGCTGTCGATTTTGTCCCGACTGGTGGTGAAGACCTCCGATATTCTGCTACGGCTGCTATCCCGTGACCACTCAGATGCTTTTATGTTATTTTGTTAGGCATTTTCATATTCCGCAAAATTTATTTACTCTGATTTTAAGATAGAAATGAAGATTGATTTTTGAGATATTTATTTATTTATGTTTTAAAGCGACGAGAGAAAGATTTTTATGGTTAATTATAATTTTAAAGAATGTTTATACGGCATTTTTATTTCGAGAAAAAAAATTCTAGAGTTAGGTTCGTTTCAGTTGGTATCAGAAAGGTGGTTCTGATGGGGTACTAGCCTGCTTCGTGGAGCTCGGAAGTCACACTGTCAGTCTGTAAGTTTTAGGGTTTTTCGATTCATATTTATTTTCGCATGATGCATGTTCTATTTCTGCATTAGTTTTACCTTAGGAGTTTAAGAGTTAGACGTCTAGTCATGCACTTGGATTTACGTGAAGGGTTTTGTGTGCCAGTATGCCTCCCAGACGTGCTAGAGATCAGCAGGATGATGATGCACCTCCTCCTCCCCCACCTCCATAGATGACGCCGTATGAGAGGGCTAGCGTGGACATGCTACGGGATCATGAAGAAGCTAGAGAGGCAGTCGGAGCGATCCGGGAAGTCTCATGAGGAGGACGTGGCTGAGCGGTTCCGCAAGCAGGGACCCAAGGAGTTTGCTGGGACTACAGATCCACTAGTGGCTGAGGAGTGGATCTGTTCCCTGGAGATCATATTTTCCTATATGGGCCTTCAGGATTCTGACAGGGTTAGATGCGCCATCTTTATGATGAAGGGAGATGCAGCACTCTGGTGGAAGGGTGCATGGTTGGGTTGGTTTTGGAGGACCTGACCTGGGAGAGGTTCAAGGTTGTCTTCTTCGAGAAGTACTTCACAGCGGACGCCCGAAGTCAGCTAATTAGGAAGTTCATGAGTCTCCTCCAAGGAGACAAAGCTGTAGCCGAGTATGTCCGGCAGTTCGAGCGGGGGTATCACTTTGTGCCCTCGATCGCGCTAGTAGAGAGTGAGAAGATGAGGCAGTTCACTGATGGGCTGAGACCAGACATCCGCCACGATGTCAACATGGCGGACGTGACGACGTACATGGCGGCAGTTAACCAAGCTTACCGGTCGGAGAGGGGTCAGAAGGACATGAGGGATGACTTTTAGCGGAAGAGGCAGTTGCAGCAGCCCGCCAGAGGACAGTCTTTGCAGCAGCCTACAAAGAGACCATATCGGGGGCCTCCTAAGGGTCCAACTCCTCAGGAGACACAACAGCACAGACCACAGGTCCAGCAGATGCCACAACAGCAGGGGGCCAGTGCCCCTAGACCTGGAGGGACGCCAATGTGCAAGGAGTGTCATAAGAAACATCCAGGGCCGTGCATGGCAGGATCAGGCAGGTGTTACAACTGCAAGGATCCGGGGCATATTTCTAGGGATTGCCCTAAGAAGAGACAGTCCACGGGGCGTGTTTATGTGATGCAGGCGAAGGCTGTAGATCCAGACACGACACTGATCACAGGCAGGATCCGTGTTTTAGGTGTCACCACCATTGCCTTGCTAGATTCAAGAGAAACTCACTCGTTTAGCTCGAGTGCATTCATTCAGAGGATGAACATTACCCCGGAGAGATTGGGTGTGACTCTCGCACGATCCCGTCAGGGCAGGAGTTATCGATGGCCAGTGTGGTTCAGGGATTGGTGATGATGTTTCAAGGAAATGCAGTCAGGGCAGACTTGATCGTATTGTCGATGTAGAGATTCGACCTCATTCTAGGGATGGATTGGTTGACTGAGTATGGAGCAGTGATTGACTTCCATCAGAGGTCAGTGACGATCAGGCCACAAGGGCAGGAGACTTTTCTCTTCGAGGCAGCGAAGGGACCGTGGAAGCCAGACTTATTTCTTTTTTGTAGGCTAGGAAGCTATTTGAGCTTGGATGTCAGGCGTTCTTAGCCAGTGTCACCACCTCGGTGGATTCAGCAGGCCCTTCACTGTCTGAGGTGGAGGTAGTCAGGGACTTTACAGATGTTTTCCTCGATGACGTTGTGGGAGTTCCACCGGAGTGAGAGATGGAGTTTTTGATTGAGATGGTTCTAGTACAGTGCCCATCTCTGAGGCATCGTATCGACTGGCCCCTACCGAGATGAAGGAACTGAAGGATCAGATTCAGGAATTTCTCGACAAGGGATTTATTCGCCCTAGATTTTCTACGTGGGGTGCACCAGTACTGTTTGTGAAGAATAAAGATGGAAGTATGAGGTTGTGCATTGACTACCGGGAGTTGAACCGAGTTACAGTCAAGAACAAATACCCACTCCCGAGGAACGAGGATTTGTTTGATCAGTTGTAGGGAGCTTCGGTTTTCTCCAAGATTGATTTGAGATCTGGGTAAAATCAGATACGGTTCAGAGAGGAGGACGTGTCGAAGACTGTATTTCGGACGCGTTATGGCCACTACGAGTTTTTGGTGATGCCGTTTGGACTGACGAATGCCCCAGCGATCTTCATGTATTTGATGAACCGGGTCTTCAGATAGTACTTAGACCAGTTTATCATCGTATTCATCGATGACATCTTAGTCTACTCGAGGAGCTTAGAGGAGCATAGACAGCATTTGTAGACCGCACTGCAGATGTTGAGAGAGCACAGATTGTATGCTAAGTTCAGTAAGTGCGAGTTTTGGCTTGATCACGTGGTGTTTTTGGAGCATGTCATTTCTAGAGATGGAATTTCAGTCGACACATCGAAGGTGGAGGCAGTACAGAACTGGGGGATTCCAAAGAATGCAGCATAGATTCGCAGTTTCTTGGGTTTAGCCGGATATTACCGCAAGTTTATCAAGGGATTCTCTTCGATTTCAATGCCCTTGACAGTGCTGACCAAGAAGAATGTAAAATACGTGTGGAGTCCCGAGTGTTATAGGAGCTTCGATCAGTTGAATGAAGCCCTCACTTCATCGCTAGTATTAGCGCTGCCAGTAGATCATGAGGAGTTTGTAGTGTATACAGATGCTTCCCTGAAAGATTTAGGTGCAGTTCTAATGCAAGGTGGCAGAGTCATTGCGTATGCATCGAGACAGCTGAAGAGTTATGAGCAGAACTATCCGGTGCATGATCTGGAGCTTGCAGCAGTAGTGTTCACACTAAAGATTTGGAGACACTATTTGTACGGTGATAAGTGTCAGATTTTCACCAACCATAAGAGCCTCAAGTACTTCTTCACTCAGAGGGAGTTGAATATGAGGCAGCGCAGATGGCTGAAGTTAGTTAAGGACTATGATTATGACATAGCTACCACCCGGGTAAAGCTAATGTGGTAGCAGACGCTTTGAGCCGGAAAACTTCAGTGGTGGCATGCTTATCAGTCGAGCGACCACTACAGACTGAGATCCAGAGGTTTGGATTGGAGTTTATTCGGGGGGGCTGTGCACCCAGTCTAGCAGCGCTCACAGTTCAGCCGACTCTTCAAGATCGGATTAGGGACGAACAGGCCACTGACGAGCAGTTGCAGTAGTGGAGACAGAGATATGAGGCCAGAGGCCGGGGTCTGTATACAGTTGAGGATGGGATCACTCGTTTCAAGGGTCGTTTTTGGGTGCCGAATACTGAGCAGTTGAGAGCTGAGATCTTATCAGAGGCTCATGCATCAACGTACTCCATCCAGTCAGAGAGTACGAAGATGTACAGAGATTTGCAGACTCTTTACTGGTGGCCAGGGATGAAGAAGGACAACGGGTGGTTCGTATCCGAGTGTTTGACCTGTCAGCAGGTCGAGACAGAGCACCAGTGACCAGCAGGGTTACTACGGTCGCTCTCTATCCCTGAGTGGAAATGGGAGAACATTACAAAGGATTTTGTGGTTGGATTACCCAAGAGTCCCAGAGGTTACACGGCGATTTGGTGATTGTGAATCGACTCACCAAGTCCGCGCATTTCCTACCGGTGTAGACCACTTTCGCTTTGACTCAGTACGCAGATCTATACATTAGAGAGATTGTTAAGACTGAATGGCATACCAGTCTCTATTGTGTCAGATCGAGACACCTGGTTTACATCTGCATTTTGGAGGAGCTTGCACGCCGCATTGGGGACTAAGCTATCTTTCAATACAGCTTTTCACCCATAGATAGATGGCCAGTCGGAGAGAGTCATCCAGATTCTAGAGGATTTTTTGAGAGCTTGTGTGATAGATTTTCGAGGTACGTGGGATTCTAGATTGCCCTTGGTAGAGTTGACGTACAATAACAACTTTCAGTCGTCGATTGGGATGGCTCCCTATGAGGATCTGTACGGGAGAAGGTGTAGGTCTCATGTGCATTGGGACAAGGTTGGCGAGAGAGTATTGACTGGACCAGAGATGGTGCAGCAGACAGCGGACATTGTGACCCGGATACGAGATCGGATGAGGACATCTCAATCGTCAGGATGAGATCTGGAGTTGGCGAGAGAGTATTGACTTCCACATTTCGATGCTACGGAAGTATGTCCCCAATCCATCGCATGTGTTGGATTTTGAGCCGCTCCAGTTAGCACCAGACCTATATTTTGAGGAGCGACCAGTTCAGATCTTGGCACGAGAGGAGCGCAGGCTTAGAGCGCAGAGTATTCCGATGGTCAAGGTACGGTGGCAGAATCACTCTGAGGATGAGGCTACCTGGGAGACCGAGGCCGATATGCGGATGCACTATCCAGAGCTTTTCGGTACGTAACTTAATTTCAGGGATGAAATTTCTATAAGGTGGGGAGAGTTGAACGCCAGAAATCCTGATGACGTGAGAATGAGTGCATGACTATGAAAAAAATTGTTTTTATGAAAATTAAGTGTCATTTTATGTGATTAAGTGATGTTTTTATGTTTTATGATGTTCATGTCATTTTATTAGCCTGTTTGAGTTATGTATACATGGACGAGACTGGGGACGATCGAGGTGTAAGTTTATTTAAATTTTTAATCCCTCATATTTTTTAAGAGAAAAATTTTATTATTTTAAGCAGCATTTACGAAAAATAAGATTTTTATGTATATTTTTCAAGGAAAACCCGTTTTTCGTCTATACGGGCTATTTTAATGAACTTTACTACATTTTAAAAATTAGAGTATTTTATATTACGAAACTTAAGAGTTCAAAGTTTAAGTTTTAAGTTTAATTACCATTTTTAATTATTTGGGGCTAAGGAAAGAAAAAAACTCTCTTAATTTCTTAGAGGATTTTATATTACGAAACTTAAGAGTTCAAAGTTTAAGTTTTAAGTTTAATTACCATTTTTAATTATTTGGGGCTAAGGAAAGAAAAAACTCTCTTAATTTCCTAATTTATTATCCTTGGAGGGGTCTTTTGGAACACATCATTCTCCTAAACCTAATTTTCGAAAACCCTAGCTCCCTCCTCCTTCCTGCTGTAATCAAATCTTCTAGTGGATCCTTCCTGTACAAAGAGGACGGGGAGACGTAGGAGTTTCAACTCTAAACATCCAGAAAGAAACTCTCGTCCCTCTTACTTTACTACATTCAGTTCTTAGATTTAAGCTTTAAGTTTATATGTATCTGTTCATTGTTCAACCGAATTCTTTCCGCACAAATCCTTGTTACTCGAGAGAAAGAAGCTCACTGAGATCCTCCAAGCTGGTAACTCGGTTTAGAGGTTGGCCGAAGGCTTGTAAAATCCTTTTAAAAGAGTTTTTGTGAAAAATTGTGAAGGAGTTCATTCACCCCCTATGAACTCTGGTTTTGATCCAACAAGTGGTATCAGAGCGATTATCTCAGTGTTTGAATAGTTGTTTATTTGCATTCATTAAATATGTCTATCTCTCACAACAAAATTCCTATGGTTTCTAAGGAGGAATATGACGTCTGGAAGATCAGAATGCAAGCTCACCTGGCAGCCCAGGATGATGACATGTGGTTCGTCATTACAGATGGTCCAATCAAGATAATGAGGCCAAACACTGTTGTAGCCATCTCTGCCGGTGCAGCACAATGGGTTGAGAAGCCCATAATGGAATGGACAACGGAAGATAAGAAGAAGCAAATTTAGATAGCGTGGCCAAGAAAATACTCTACAAGACACTGGACAACAACATGTTCAGTAAGATTCAGACGTGCACCACAGCCAAGGAAATCTTGTAAAGATTGATCCAAATTTGCTAGGCAACGAGCAAACCAAGGAGAACAAGCTTACAGTAGCCCTGCTGAAGTTTGAACTGAAAAATATGAATCCTGAAGAAACAATGACGGAGTTTGACGAGAGGTTCAGCTCACTGGTGATAGAGCTGACCAGACTGGGAAAAAAATATAGCAATAGAGAGCTTGCACTGAAGGTCATGAAAGCGCTTCCCAGGGACTGGGACATAAATACGATGGCCATGAGAGAGTCCAAGGACCTAACAAACTGAAGCTCCACGACCTGTTTGCTAATCTGAAGGCCTACGAGTTTGAGCTGGAGACAAGAGCTGAACCAGAACCATCTACTTCACAACCCATGAAAGCTCTTGCAGAAGCCATTCCAGAACAGAGCTCTCAAAGCAAATCAGCTGAGGAGCTCAGCAATGATGCCATGGCCCTCTTCGTGAAGAAGTTTGGGAAATTCATGCGGAAAAACAATTCTAAACCCAACTCTTTAGATTCCAGTAAAAATAATTCTAATACTTCTTGACTTTAAATGCTAAAACTGCGGTAGGTCTGATCATTCATTGCGGACTGCAAGAAACCCGAGCATGACACAAAGTGGCAACCATATCACAGCAGTAAAGACGGAAAGGACAAGAAATTCCATAGGAAGAAGAGAAGTGAGAAATCCATGGTCGCCAAAGAGAACAAGAGTCTTGGGCTGATAAAGATTCGGAGGAGTCCAGCTCACGAACGTCCTCATCTAGCAACAACGATAGTGAAGATGAAGTACAATATCTAATGGCTGATGACACTGATGAGATATTCAATTTTTCCAATCTTGAATTTACACGAGAATACCTTGTCACGATACTGGATGACATGGTCCATGAGTACAAAAAGCTTTCTCAATCATTTGAGGAAGTCAAAGATGAAAACGAGAGTCGTGCTCAAAAGCTGAGCTTGTAAGCTCAGACGATCTGCAAACTGCTCTAAGTAAGCTAACGATTGAAAATGAGGAACTGAGAAGCAGGTGTCAGGATATGATGAATTAGAATCAGCGCTTAGCTGAAATCATAAGCTCCTGGACCAAGTCATATGCTTCTCTACAAATATTGCAAGGAGCTATGAAGCCATCTGGTGATAAATCTGGATTGGGCTATGAAAACGATGAAAACAATAGTGCAGAACATGTACTCACCCAAAGCTGGATGGTCTTAAGCTTCAAACAATGAAATTTATAAAAGCATGTGACTGCCTGAAGAGGCAAAATCTGATGTCACAGACTGCAGCTAAACCTCAGATCTGGCAAGGTAGATACTGTGGGTTGGGGTATATTGCTCCTGTAAATCCAAGAGAGAGCTTGCTCAGCAAACGTATAGAACAGATTAGGGGTAATCCCAAATCTAATCCAAGACAGCTCTCGCATGCTTTTACGAAGGAAAGGCGGTACAGGCCCAAGTATCATAAGCCCAGATCTCAAGGAAAATATACTGTATATCAGACACATTTCAAATCACAGCGCACACACAAATCACACACATATCTGGATGCACACATTGGTAGATATGTTAGAATTATCCAAGTGTGGGTCCCGAAGGGTCTAATCAAACCTGGACCCAAGTAAAACCAAAGGGAAACAAACTTTGTCTTGTTTGTGATTGCAGGTACAACAGTACAAGGACTAGATTTGCTAAGCATGACTTATTAGCTAATCAGACTTGGATTAGAATTATCTAATTGAGTTTTTGAGTATCGGGTTTTCAGATTTGAGGACTTGGTAATTTTTAGAATTTCAGATTGAGCAAAATCTAGATGCTCAGGTGTTTCCTCGTGTGTTTGCGTGATTTCCACGAGTAGGAGGTGAAACGCTGTCGTTCAGGTGCTAAGAAGATATGGTGTTGCTAGAGAGAATGCGACATCGTATTGCCTATTCAGACTTGGCGCCAGTGAGTGAGATCTGTTTAGTGGCGCGATCAGATTTCAACATTGGTCAACGCTACTGTGTAGACTAGTGTGTTTGATGATGCAGACGTGATCAAGATCTGGATGAGCATTAGCGGGATCTGTTGTGAGAGCTTGACTCCGATGCTAAGTCGTTTTGATAAGTAAGAGCGACGTCGTTTTGGGTATTATTTAGAGAACCAGATCCGAGAGGCTTCTGCCTTAGAATGAAAGCTGTTTAGTACCAAGATCTGAGTTGGAGAGAGATCTGTATAAGTCGCTGATGACTTCTGTTGCAGCTTTGACTGGGGATTTAAATGTGGGTGCTGATCGATACTTAGAATATTTCGAACCTTACATTTTTTATCTTCATCCCGTGAACCCTCGATTTCTACTGTTCACCCGAACCCTATTGCCATCGTTTTAGCCGTCGTTTGGAGTAAGATTGGTAGCGCTGAGATCGTCTTCTATAGGGCTTTCGATTGATACCAGTTTGGATACTGGAGTCTCCGGATTTGAGGAGCGCGAAGTTGTGGTATAGTTCGTTTGTCTTCGCGATTGTGGACCTGTAGCTTGTTTGTTTTTTGACAGCTTTGGGGTAAGTGATTCTTTACCGATTTAAGCTTCTTATGAGAGCTGAGTAGTGCTCTGTAGAGTTGAGATAGCTGAGTGAGCTACAAGGCTTTAGAATTTTAGCTGTTTGAGTCCAGAATGGAGTTGGTTTTGAGACATCTTAACAGATTCGAGCTTGTAGTAGCTTCTGCTGAGTTGCCGTGGAGCTGCTTGGGCAGTAGGCTTGAGTTGGTTGCTGCACCTCTGTAGAGTTGAGATAGCTGAGTGAGCTACAAGGCTTTAGAAGTTTTAGCTGTTTGAGTCCAGAATGGAGTTGGTTTTGAGACATCTTAACAGATTCGAGCTTGTAGTAGCTTCTGCTGAGTTGCCGTGGAGCTGCTTGGGCAGTAGGCTTGAGTTGGTTGCTGCACCCTTTTTGTTGTAAGATCTGTTGAGGTTTGAGGTACGAATTGAGCTATATTAAGCAGTTTCGATATCAGCTTTGGGAATATTTCTGTCGTGTATTAGCTGTTGTGTTTTGCATTGACTGCTACTTATGTGCTCATATCTGTTTGTGCGTGTGATGTTATGCATTGATTTAAGCATGAGTCTGATGTGCATTCATGCATACATATTGAGCCTGATTTCCTTTGAAAGCTGAATTTCCATTGCACGTTGTGATCGGCCGGCTGAGTCGTCGTGCCTGAAAGGTCCAACGCTGTTTTGATGTGGTGGCCAGCTGAGTCGTTGTGCCTGAATACCACACTGCCTTGTGATGGTCGACTGAGTCGTCGTACCTAAAGATCACAAGATGAGGATGATTGATGAGATCTGAACAGCTGAGTCGTTGTGCTATTTGCCTACCGATGATTCTTGGTATCCCTTTCATGCATTGCATGATAGATATATTGCATTGTCTGATATGATTGATGCTTTTATTGTGCTCTTCGTACTGAGGTTTGACCTCGTATTTTCCTTTCCTACTTTTTGTTTTCTTGGGTCTGTGTTACCCATTACAGGAGCCGCAGGTAATCTGGCTGGGCAGAGTGGAGCTTCAGCTAGTAGATTCCCGTTTGGTTGAGTCCCAGTTTATTTATGTTATGTATCGAACCAATGGATTTCCTGAGTTTATGTATTTGGGGATCTGTTTCTTGAGATTAATTGATTACCTGTTTGTTGTTGGATTTTGAGTAAATCTTATTTTGAGTATGAATATTTTGAATGAATGTTTTATTGTTCAGGCCCAAACTTATCGAAAAATTTTTAAGCCCTGTTTTATGCTTCCGTGATTATGTTCTTAATTGTGCTGTTAATCCTTGTGGTTTAGCACGTGGCATGACATTTTTGGTATCAGAGCTTAAACTGGGATAAGCTCGTTTCCTTTTTATCACACTTGAGTCTAGGCACAGAGTTTGAGTTTTGATCTTGACTGACTCTGTGATTGTGTGATTTGATTATGTGCCTCTGTGATTTATCTGCTTGTTTTTCTTACCTCTGAGTTTTGGTAGATGCCGCCGAGGAGAGGTAGGAGTAGGATTGCTAGGCAGATAGATGGGGAGTCTAGAGCCTCGGGCAGTGATGAGGATATTGAGCAGCAGGGAATACCTTTGCGTCGCCGTGGTAGACAGGCTAAGGTAGAGGTGGATGATCTGACCCGTCAGATTGGAGAGATGGAGCTAGTGTTGGCTAGATTCCAGAGGATGAATCCACCGATGTTTATTGGTGTCGAGGCTGGTCTGTTGGCTGAAGGCTGGCTTGAGCACATGGAAGAGTTGTTTGACGATGTGGAGTACTCGCAAGAGCGGAGGATGAAGTTAGTAGTGTTGCAGTTGAGAGAGCATGCGCAACGCTGTTGAAAGGGTACTTCTCGTGTCATGAGAGAGACTGGAGTTGTGATTTCTTGGGAGAGATTCTGTGCAGCTTTTCGACAGGAGTATACCCTTGAGTCTTTCTACAACAACCGTGAGAGGGAGTTCGATAATCTCAAGCAAGGGAACTTGAGGGTGGCCGAGTATGCCAGGCAGTTTTCTTCGCTGTTGTCGTATGTACCCCATGGTTCAGCCGATAGCTGGACGTAGTTTTCAACCTGTACCAGAAGTGATGCCTTCTTTCCAATCTCCTCAAGCGCCGCAACAGTCGAATCGTCAGAGGTTCAAGCCCCGAGGAAAACAATTTAAGAAACGTTCTAACTCGAGTTCTTCGGGTTCAGTGAGTTCTGGTAGCAGTGGCTCCGGAGGAGGAGTGACTTGTGGATAGTGTGGAGGTCGTCATATGACTTCGCAGTGTCATGGAGTTCAGGGCCTTTGCCATAACTGTGGGCAGCCTGGACATTTTTCTCGAGTGTGTCCAACTGGAGGACAGTCAGTGAGTCAGTCGCAACAAGGTTCAGCTGGTGGTTCTTCGTAGAAACCGCAACCTTTTGCTCAGACCCAACGTTCTGGATTCCAACCCCGTGAACCGTCTAGGTTTGGTGGACCTTCGAGACCTCAGTTTCCAGGACCGCAGCAGGCTCAGGTGAACGCCTTGACGAGTGAGCAAGCGGCTGATATGCCTGAGAGGATTATTGCAGGTACTTGTGCTATCTTTGATTTTCCTGCACGAGTTTTGTTTGATACTGGAGCATCACACTCCTTTATATCTGAGTTGTTTGTGTATGAGCGTGGGTTGAGTTCTTCCCCACTGTGTGATGTTGTCTCTGTATCTACCCCTGCTGGCGTGAGTTTGTTGTCCCGTGAGGTGGTGTTGGATTGTGTTCTTAGGTTTGATGAGTATGTGTTGGTGACCAATCTGATTGTTTTGGGGATTAGAGATTTTGATTGTATTTTGGGTATGGATGTGTTGTACAGTTATAGAGCGACAATGGATTGTTTCCATGGTGTAGTGAGATTTAGGCCTGAATTTGGAGAGAAATGGGATTTCTATGGTGCTGATTCGCGACCTAAGATTCCTTTTGTGTCTGACATGGAGATATTTAGTTTGTTTTCGCTGGAGAATTCAGGGTTTATGATCTATGCCTTGGATGTTTCTCGAGTATCGTGAGTAGAGTTGAGCGATGTTCCGATTTCTCGAGAGTTTCCTGATGTGTTTTCGGATGAGATTCCTAGATTCCCTCCGAGACGAGAGATTGACTTCAGCATAGAGTTGGTTCCAGGGACAGCCCCAATTTCTAGAGCTCCGTACCGGTTGGCGCCAGCAGATTGAAGGAACTCAAAGAGCAATTGCGTGATATTTTGGAGAAGGGCTTCATTAGACCGAGTATGTCACCCTGGGGAGCTCCGATTCTTTTTGTGAAGAAG
>KV006915.1:179236-195511 GCA_001598015.1 Dorcoceras hygrometricum
TTATTCAACCCGACCCGAACCCACCCGATCAACCCAAATTAACACTAAAATACACTCCAACCCGATAACCCAACCCGAACCCACCCGAAAAAAATCAGGTTCGGGTTGAGCCATTTCGGGTTGATTCGGGTTCGGGTTGGGAATTTTTTTTTTACTTTTCACCCCAACCCGACCCGAACCCACCCGACCCACCCGAATTGACACCCCTAGATGGATCTATGAGGATGTGTGTGGATTTTCGGCAGTTGAACAAAGCGACGATTAAGAACAAGTATCCATTGTCGAGGATTGATGACTTGTTTGACCAGTTGCAGGGATCTGCTGTATACTCTAAGATTGATCTGCGGTCTGGTTATCATCAGTTGCGGATCAAAGACGCTGACGTGGTGAAGACGGCTTTCAGGACGAGATATGGGTATTATGAGTTTTTGGTGATGCCTTTTGGATTGACGAATGCTCCTGCTGTCTTCATGGATTTGAGGAATCGCGTCTTCAGTTGATGGTTTGATGAATCGCGTCTTCAGTTGATGATTTGATGAATCGCGTCTTCAGTATTCATGGATTTGATGAATCAAGTGATGAAGAGGCACAAACCATAATCCAAGTTGATCAGCAATCAAGTGATGACGAGGCACAAACCAGAATCCAAGTTGATGATCAGCACACATTGGACACACCAATTACCAATGCTGACATTCAAAATGTTGCGCAAGTTGTTGTTCCATGTAACATTGAAGCCTTTAATGTGACTAATATTGACCCAGTTCAGGACCAGCAAACAACAGGTCTGTCAGCTAACAGTGCCAATTTACACGACACGCAAGCAGATTACGCGCAAGCTGATACAGATTGTGTGCAAGCTGATACAGATCGTGCGCAAGCTGATGCAGATCGCGTGCAAGCTATTGGAGATCGTGCGCAAGCTGATGACCCAAACAAATCAGGCATTTTCACCCAAGATTGATCCAGCAGTGGGCATCCAAGGAGACCCATCAGGAGTGCAGAGGGAGCAGGAGCATATCACAGCATCCTCATACATACCTGGTTTCTGATGGAATAGACCCGAGCTGGTCATCGGTAACCCTTCAGGACACGAGTCCAGATGATAGATGAATATTTTAAGTCTGCATTCATCTTGTATATAGAACCTAAGAAGATAGATGAATCCTTAGCTGACCCAAGCTGGATAGAAGCTATGCAGGAAGAACTTAGTCAGTTTGAACGTGGCAAAGTATGGCACCGAGTTTCTATACCAACCAATCAAAACATAATAGGCACAAAATGGGTCTTTAGGAACAAACTAGATGAAAATGGAAACGTAGTGAGAAATAAGGCCAGATCAGTGGCACAAGGTTACAAACAAGAAGGGATAGACTTTGATGAATCTTTTGCACCAGTAGCCAAATTAGAAGCAAGTCTATCAAATGGATGTTAAAAGTGTTCTTAAATGGCATTCTAATAAGTGTATGTTGCACAGCCTCTTGGCTTCGTAGATCACACCAGACCAGATTATGTATATAAACTGGATAAATCTCTGTACGATCTGAAACAAGCACAAAGAGCTTGGTATGATACTTTGTCCAAGTTTTTTATTGAACATTATTTTGTTATTGGCTCAGTAGATAAGACGATGTTTAAATTCGTTAAAAATGATCACGTCCTACTAATCCAAATTTACGTAGATGGTATCATTTTTGGCTCAATTAATCCTAAACTGTGTGAAAAATTTTCCAGGCTGATGCAGGATAAATTCGAAATAAGTATGATGGGAGAGCTGACATTTTTCCTTGGATTACAAGTGAATTAACTTGAAGATGGAATCTTCATCAATCAAGCGAAGTACACGAAGGAACTTCTGAAGAAGTTCGGGATGAAAAAATGCTCTTCAGCAGCTACTCGGATGAGTGCTTCAATCAAGCTAGACAAAGATGAAGCTAGTACTGTCGTAGAGGTAACTTTGTATCGTGGGATGATTGGATCACTTCTGTATCTAACAGCGAGCAGACCGGATATTATGTTCGCGGTCTGTATGTGTGCACGTTTCCAAGCTGATCCAATACAATCTCATTTCATTGCTGTTAAACATATTTTCAATATCTAAAGGGCACTCAGAACGTGGGTCTTTGGTATCCCAAAGACTCAAGTTTCAATTTAATTGATTACTTACATGCAGATTATGCAGGTTGTAAGATTGATCGGCGTAGCACAAGTGGAACTTGTCAATTCTTGGGTGACAGATTAATTTCCTGGTTAAGCAAGAAGCAGACATCAATTGCGACGTCCACAGCTGAGGCAGAGTACTTAGCAACTAGGAGCTGTTGTGCTCAGATCTTATGGATATAACATCTTAGGGACTACGGTGTTGATGCAGCTGGGGCACCCATCTTCTGCGACAACACGTGCAATTACCATCACTCAAATCCTGTGCTGCATTCAAGGACCAAGCATATTGACATAAGACATCATTTTATAAGAGACCGTGTGCTGAAAAAGGACGTTCGGGGTAGAGCATGTTCCAACAGATCAGCAAGTAGCTGATATTTTCACAAAGCCTCTTCCGGACGCTAAGTTCTCTTATTTTAGAAATGTTTTAGGTCTCTTAGATATGTCTTAGCTATGTTCTGTGAGCTTTTGTTCAAGAGAAACAAAGAAATTCAAACAGATAAGAACAACAGTCTACTGATTGTCTCTGTCAGGCCCGGTGCACACAACAGAGATAAACACGCAAATTACGACTGCGGAAGCATTTAAGAGTGGCTAAAATTTTTCGCTTTGGCCTGACTTAGAAAATAACTTAAAAATACACTTATACTCAAAATATTGGATTTACAACAATCGAAGAACCAATCAACAAGCAAATAACCATACAAGCATCGAGTACCCCAAAACAATACAATCTCAAATCAGCAATAGAACGTCAACACGGGACATTCCTCGGCGACGACTCTAATACATAATTATAAATATAGATAACTGGGAAACTCTATCCACCTCTCGGGGCACCACCAACTGTGTCATCTCCACGACCGGCTGAGAAACCTTGGTAACCTGAACAACACACAGAAAACCAAAACAACCAGCCCCAGAGGTACAGGGGTCAAACCCCAGTACGGAGAGCAATACAAACAGCTAATAGGTAGCAACAGATATAAATGAACGTGCTATGCATGAGACAGCAGGATGAAAAGGCAACAGGCTACAAACAAATCATGAAGCCAAAGGAGCTCAAGGACCAGCTCAGCAGCTATCAATCAGATCGAACACAGGGTAGTGGCCACAAATCATGCGAGAGCGTGGTAGCTATCCACTTGTCTCAACACACTGTACCACAGCATAAACCAGATCACTCAACCTGTTGTTGCCAAAGCTCATGAGAGCGTGGTAGCTATCCTGTTGGGATATAAACTCAAGAAGTTTTGGTGATGAAATAATTAACAGGAAAAAGAACCCATAAAAGAGATCATTCAAACCAAAGTGTCAAGGATCGGACAAGACTTATCACGTTCAACAGAGAAATCAGCTCGAAGTGTTGAGGTCAAAGTCAAACCAGCCTGAAGGTATATCTCAAACAAGCTGAACGACGTAAAGCGCAAGAAACCAGCTCGGTTGAGTGAAACAGCTGGATACTAGGTCAGCAAAAGCTAAATCAGCTGGATGAGTGGACAATGCAAATATCAACTAGAGTTTCAGACGGGTCTATCAGCTATATACATGGAAATGAAAAATCAGCTGGGTACAGAACGACATAAGGAATTTGAAATTTGGAATGACTAAAGTACTGTACCATCTGAAGCAATCTAGTTGACGTCTCTGCCATAATTTGTAGTCGTTGAAACCAGGTCAAGCTAAAACCAGATATGCAGGGATATGACAACAGACTGAAGACGGCGCAGATTTACCAGAAAGGGTAATGCATTTAATGAAGTTGTACCTTCATCGTACAATCATTTATGGCGCCGCAGATACTTCAATTTCGATGTATTCAATGTGTCTACTGGCAAAATTTATTACCGTTACATCCAAAGAGTATATATATAGAAGAGAAGAGAAGCCGTGAAGGACGACGGATTTTACAAGATCATTCAGAAAGTGACACACGCACATATCATACATATTCTTCGTGTCACCAACTCTTCTACACTCATTCTATAGGCTTGAACTCGATTTGTAAGATCATAAACAGAGAGTGTCTGAGTGCTAGAGTAGCACAACCAGCTGAGAGCTTAACTGTTGTAATACGAACCAGGCTGAGGGTCTGTGTGTCGTAAGATATCTAAACAGCTGAGTACTAAAGCGTTTGTAATAACGAACCAGGCTGCGGGTCTGTGTGTCGTTGGTTTACTTCTACACTCATTCTATAGGCTTGAACTCGATTTGTAAGATCATAAACAGAGAGTGTCTGAGTGCTAGAGTAGCACAACCAGCTGAGAGCTTAACTGTTGTAATACGAACCAGGCTGAGGGTCTGTGTGTCGTAAGATATCTAAACAGCTGAGTACTAAAGCGTTTGTAATAACGAACCAGGCTGCGGGTCTGTGTGTCGTTGGTTGCTAGGAGTTCTCTTGGCTGAGGGTCACGAGAGTGGGTTTGTACAAGAGTTGTATAAATCAAAGCCTTCTAGTGAAATCCTTCCCGCCGTGGAAGAAGGGGAGACGTAGGAGAAATTGCTCCGAACTTCCAGAAACAACTCACTTGTTCTTACTGCCTTTACTTTACGCTTTGATTAAATTGTTCAGCTGCTTGAATCGCGTTTATTCCGCATAAAATAACTTTATTACGTGAGACAACAGCATCACTGAAAAAGCCTTCCAGCTGGTAATTCGAGTGGAAGTTGGCATTGAGCTGTAAAACCTTTTCAAAATAAACTGTTTGTTTAAAATTAGCAAAGGAGTTCATTCACCCCCCCCCCCTCTGAACTATCAAGCACTCTTTTCGATCCTAACATAACCACTCGTCTCATGGTGGCTAACAACTAACCCAGCAGGGAGATGAGGATCCCGGTATTGCCTCTCGTACTCAATAACAGCATCCTGGTACACACCGGTTAGCACAACAACAAACGGCTAACAGATATGAGCTCAATAGCGAAAATGTGTGTATGAAATTACAACAACGTGCAACAACCAGCACAGAGCAAAGTTAAACAACCAACAGCACGATAGCATACACTGCACAACATACCAGCAAGCATACACATATATCCAAGCTTATCCCAAAGCTGTAAAACAAGCTCAAATCTGTACCTTAGCTTCTGTGCTACAATTACCACAAAAAGGGTCCCGAGTAACTTAGATCTGAACCTGATAGCCAACAACAATAACAACTCAGGGACAGTAAGCAATTACGAACTGGGAGCCATCAGCTCAACCCAGCTCTATCCTACTCTTAGAACACGATAGCTGGCTCTAAACGAAGTATAAGGTAAGATCTAACACTTACTCGAAAGCACTACCTGAGCAGAAGAACCAATCGACCAGAATACAAACGATAGCACACTGTAGCTTTTTCGCGTTCTTCTTCCAGTTACTCAAAGCTCTCAAAAGAGGTATAGAAAGAACGATATTGGCAAGAGGAACTCAATGCTACCAACCTTGATCAAAGCTACTTCGTCTACCGTCGGGAATCGAAGGAGATAAGGTTCGATGAACGGTAAGGGTTTCACTACAGTAGAGGATATGCTTATGGGGAAAAGAGATATTTCTAAGTGTTGGAAAACAATGGCGTACGTCTGGTCAAAGTCTTCTATTTATATAACTTAAGTCTGCCCAGATCTGGTGAACAATAGTCACCGACACTCAGGGCTCACGGCTAGTACCAGCTCAGATTTGAACACTATACAAGATCTGACTCCACGCTATACCAGATCTGAACTCATCCAAACGACGTCGAACAGGAGTCCCACTCATATCTGACCGGCTCACTAGTCTCTCTCTCTCCCAGTTGGTCTACATCACCCAGCTGCACTCTAACACAACACGCACCATATCTGGTTTCTCAAACGGCGTCGCACAACAATCCAGCTCTCTGCTTACCCAGCACTAACATATCCAAATGTATGCATTAGCATAAAGCTCTTTGCTATAACAGATCATCCCTTGGCCCACTCACACGTGTCATCCAGCTAGCGCCTACATGGGTACACTTAAATGGTGTCGCATCGTGACCCAGATCCGGATGCCCAGATCTCACACATCCAGATCTGATCACAACCACAGTCCATTACATAATACACTTGACCAGAGTCTACTGGTAACCCGAAATGACTTCGCACTACCTCTCGATCTGGACAACCTGGAACCGGTCTACACCAAATTACAAACCGAACCGGTCCACGTAGCGCTAACAGATTTCTCTCTGCAAAGCTGGTTTTCTCCAAACGACGTCGTTTTAGCACCCGCTTCAAATATTCAACTTATCGTACCCAAAATGGCTTGCGACACAGGTATTAGGCATCTAACCAGTCAGATCTGACCGTTCTACGAACACTAACCCAAATCTGAATCCACGCACAAACCAGCAAATGTTCACTAAGCATACCAGCTCAAAGCTGACTTGTCCCAGATCAGCTCACGCCTGATCTGGTCTATGCTAAACCCGATTAATTTAATTAATTGCTCCACTAATCTTTTGGGTCTCACAGTCTCCGAGCTGATCGGATCCATGCTGATCTAATATAGCTTAAGGACAAATACAGTCTGTAACGCCTAGAATTTCCTGACTACGTAGAAATAAGTGCATGACTAGGGGGAAAATATTTTTAGATGATTACATGCCTTATTATATGATTTATTTATGATTTTATGCTGCATGGTATGCATGTGTTATTTTTCAACATGCTTGAGCTACGGACGCGTGGACAAGATTAGGGTCGACCGAAAAGAAAATAATTTGAGATTTTAAGTTATGGGATATTAAGAATGATTTTATTTTATTTTAAGCAACAATTTCCAAAAATTTGGATTTTTACAATTAGATTTTAAGTTATGGGATATTAAGAATGATTTTATTTTATTTTAAGCAACAATTTCCAAAAATTTGGATTTTTACAATTATTTTGGAGGGGAACCCGTTTTTCGCCTATACGGGCTGGTATATTGAGTTTTAAGGCATTTTAAATTATAAGGAGGCCTAGATTTCGAAATTTTATAACCATTAAAGCCCAAGTATGAGTTTTAAATACCTTTTTATTTAATTAGAGGGCAAACTTTGTACTTTTTTAAATTTAAATCCATAGGGGTCATTATAGGCACTTTCATTAATTCTTAATCACAAATTTAAACACACCCTAGCCTCCATCTGATGTACCAGACATCTTCTCCCCTCCCTTAGCACTCAAAATTTTGAAAATAATCAGCCTTTGAAGGAGCTTGGTGATCCATAGCCAGTTGCGCCCCGACCTCGCACCTACAACGTCTGTACCTTGCAGATCAACGTTTTCTTCAACCCGGTCATGTGATATCAATTCTCTTGCTCACCAATTTAAATCATAATAACCTGTTTTATGAAAATTATGCATGAATTTTGTGTGTAGTCTCGGATCTAGACATCTATGTTCACGTCTTATGTATGTCTCATGTTGCATCTCACAGTTTTGATGATTTTATCGCATGGCTTCGGTTTGGGGGCTGCCTAAGGGACTTTTGGCTCGATATTAGGTGGTTCAAGGGGTCCTAAAGAGGGCTAGGATGGGTCCATAGGTGGGAAATAACGATCGAACCAGCGGCTGAATGCAAAACACCTTCTGCTGTGTGTTCTGCGGCCGCGCGGTGCGTCGCCTTCACCAGGGTCGTGCTCTCTCGTGCGACCACGTTTGGGGCCGAGGATGGTCAGGTTAGGACCGGCTGGACCTGGGGGTGGTCCAGCCGGAAGGGCTCCGGTAGTGGTGGCCGGATCAGGGAGAACGGTCGCGCGTAGTGGCTGCTGGTCACGGCTGCACGTGAGGGTGTGTGTGAATTTCGGTTTAGGGCTTAAATTTGCTATGGTTCGGTCTAACTGAACCGGTTTGGCTGGTTCGATTGGACCGGATCTGTTCTTCGAGCCTCGACTCAAATATTTTAAAATGGGGTCAAGTTATTTTAATTATGAACCTGTTATTTTAATTAATGTGTCAAATGTCCAATTTTAAAGAAACTAGCCAGAAGGTCAAAATTGAGTCAACCTTTTTAAATAATTTAAGTTATGTTTAATTTTAAGTGTTTAGTCAAAATTAGGGCTTTAGGATTTTAATTGGAGTTAAAATCGATTTTTGGAATTTAACTTGGTCAAAATAGATCTTTTGGTCAAAATCGGCTTTCGAGGCCAAAATTGATTAAATTGATTTTAAAAGTCAAAATCGATTTTAATAAGTCCCAAACTGATTTTTAGAAGTCAAAATTGATTTTAATTATTCCCTTTTAGTCGTGATTTTAAGAAATCAAAAATTTAAGAAATTAGGCAAAAAAGGGAAAAAAGCGATGAACATTCGTTTCATCGGCCGAGTTTATAGCGACGTTTGATTTAGAAGTAGCGAGCCAGGCCCGGATCAATCCTTGACCGAAGTAAAAAAATGTAGAAGCCCGAAAGTGTATATTTAATTATGTATGTAGTATTTTATATACGTAAACGTTTTCAAGGAAATGATTAAATATACATTAACGGGCTAAGTTTTAAATTTTCATGATTTTAAGGAATTCGTGCATCATGAGATTTTATGAAACGATCAGGCATATCCTTTTTAAGTTAAAAATACGAGGAATTGAAGTGATGTGGCAAGTCTACGATGGGAGTTAACCGGGTAGCCGGCCCGGGGATCCCCTGTTTTTAGGAATGATTTCAGGATTTCAGGGCCTATGGATCCTCTTGTAACAGAGGGGTGAAGTGGGAGTTTTCAGGAGGTGTGACATATAGGGATCCCGAGGTAAGGTCGGGTGAACCACACCGTCACGTACATTGGTTATTACGACTGATCAGTCATACGCTGCTCACATTCACTGATATGACTCATACGTTTTATTTTCATATTACGATTGCCATGCCTTATATGCTATATGATATGTTATGATATGATTGTATGATGAAATGTTTTAAGATCATGCACGCATTCATGTTTTTACGTTATTTTAATTACAGATATGTGCTTGCATGTGACTTTATTAGTATATACTTTGTTATGCATTACGATAGAGCATGCTGAGCCTCTAGGCTCACTAGGTTTAAATGATGCAGGTGATGATCCTGTTGATGAGTATATTCCGACTGGCGGTGAGGACATCTGAGCGCCTGTTATAGCAGTATTCCGTGACCGCCTTTATGATTCAGTCTGTTATGTTACAGTTTTAGATACTGGATTTTATAACATGTTGGCTTTCAGTATTCTTTTTACTGGATGATTTTATTGTTGGATGTTTTAGCATTTTTTAATATTCTTTTATTTATGCTTACAGTATTTTTGAGAAAATGATTTAGAAATATTTTAGAAGGGAACGAGCCATATTTAAAGTTTATGCTTCCGCAAATGTTTTAAAAAAAAACTTCTAGAGTCTGATCTTACCAAGGTGTTTGAACTAATGTTTTCGCGCTGATACAGTGAAATCGAACGATTGAGATCATTTCCTCTTTTCAAATTTTTTTAAATCGGACGGTCATTCTCTAAGTAATTTCAGAAGTTTCAAATATTAGAATGACATGTGTCCACTATACTTTTCTCTCTCATCGTTCGAACACGTCAAAACTGTCGTCCCTTCCAAAATGTTTTATTTTTGAAAACTAAAAACTTTGTGCTCTGTTTAGGTTGTTTTAATTATTCATAGGGAGACAAGACTTCGAATGTTTTTGGTTCCCACAAAAAGGGGAGAAATATTTTGAAACTGTTATTCCGTGCTTCTGTTTATCCAGATTTGTGTTAATCAAAAATGGAGAGATTGTTGGATCTGCGTAGCAGATTAAATCTGGATTTTGATGAACACAAAATCTGCTCTTATGTTTCTAATGATTTAATTGAGTGCGCATGTCTAAACTGAATCAGATCAGATGCGAGATGAAGCAGTACACTGTAGCAGATCTGAAGAAATTTGGTTCAGATCAGCTGCGAGCTGAAGAAGCAAACTGTATCAGAACAGAAGTGAGCTGAATCAGATCAGAAGTGAGCTGGATCAGATCAGGTGCAAGCTGAAGAAGTACGTTGTATAAATAGAGACCTTAGCTCAACGAAGAAGAGATCACTTTAGGCACTTCGATCAGCTTAGACCATATCAGTTTAGGGAAGATCATCTTAGAAAACAACATCAGTTTCGAACAAAAAAAGAGCAGATCGCACAAGTCAGAACAGAGCTGAAGACAGATTAGTTTAGGTGATTCAGCTCATGAAATATAACCAGGAAGAACAAAATAGAACACCTCAAACAGCTCTGAACGGTACAGTGCAGAACGAAACTGCTCAAAGCTGTACGAAGCAGATTAGAACAGACTATGACAAAACAGCTCAAAGCAAAATAATGAAGAAACAAAATAGCTCAGAGCTGAACAAGCTGGAACAGCACAGAACAGACTATGACGAAACAGCTCAGAGCAAAATAATGAAGAAACAAAACAGCTCAGAGCTGAACAAGCTGGAACAGCTCAAAGCAGAAAAATGAAGAATGAAAGAGCTTAGAGCTGAACTAACTGGATCTACACAGACCAAATCGTAGCAGAAACAGCTCAGAGCTTTATGAAGAATTCGAACATCTCAAAGCAAAGACAACTCAGAAAACATCTCAAACCTCACGACCAGCTCTCAGATTAGAGCAGAGAAGTTATCATAACAGGTCGTGAGGAGTTCAGTTCTCAGATCAGATCGGGAGATCAGCAGAGAACGTCTAAGATGGAATAGTACAGAACAAAGAGAAACGAAAAAATCATCTTAAAGCTTAACAGAACAGAATCAGCTCAGAGCAAAACAGCACAGTTATAATCAGCAGAGAGTCGATCATAGTAGAGCATATTAGAGCATTCAAGAGCATCTCAGAGCTTGGAACAGATCATATCATAGTAGTAGTGATAAAGAGGAATAAGAGATCAGATTAGAAGCGCAGAACAGATGATAACAGCTTAGAGCAGATAATCAGTTTCGAAGAGAAGCACAGAAACAGCTCAAGAGCATAAAGACTCATATTAGAACATCTTAGAGCAGTTCAGTACAGAAAAGTCAGCGAGATAAGCTGATAAAGGACAAATAAGCTCGGGATATATACGATCATATTTTGAGGTGCCGTATACGACAATTAGCTTGATTTGATGTGTTGATATCTCAAGATTTCTTTATAGTCGTTGAGACTACTTTTCAATTGAGAACGGCGGAGTATGTGCTAAAGCATTTAATTAAGACATGCGAAGAACTTGAAACTTTAAATACTCAGCAGCCAAATCCTTTGGATGTATACGAGGTGTCAACGGCTATATTTGCACAAATACTACATATATACAAAGGAAGACAAAACAGTGAATATACAACAATGCATACAAGAACAAACAGTGAAAAACAAACAAGTGAAAAATGAACGAACACAAAACCTCACTGTTCATCATCTTCTGCATTATGACTCAGCTCTCAAAAGCATAATATTCATTTTTCTGAGTTGTAATCACTCTGTAGTTTAGTGTATTAAAGTGTATATAAAAAATAGAGTATGTAGAGTGTGTCTAAGCTTAAACGGCTTAGAGCAAACCTTTGTAAAGCAGAATAGATCGCGGGTCTCTAATTCTGTAGTTGAATGCTAGGAGTTCTCGTAGCTTGCAGGATGTTGGATTGGGTTAGAGCGGGAGCTGCTGTTCAAATATTCTAGTGGAATCGTTCTTATACAAAGAAGAAGAGGAGACGTAGGAGTTTCAGCTTCGAACTCCAGAAAAAACTCTTGTTCCTCTTACTTTACTGCATTAGTTCTTGGATTTCGGCTTTCAGTTTATATATATCTGTTCAATCGAGTTCTTTTCACATAAATCCTTGTTACTCGAGAGAATAGAAGCGCGCTGAGAGCCTCCAAGCTGGTAACTCAGCTTAGAGGTTGGTCGAAGGCTTGTAAAATCCTTTTAAAATAGTTTCTGTGAAAATTATGAAGGAGTTCATTCACCCCCGAACTCCCGAGCTGTTATTTTCGATCCAACAATACTAATATGATTTTTATTAAAAATAATAGCAAAATTAAATAATAATAATAATAGTAATATTATTTTATTATTGTTGGTTAAAAGTGAGTAATATCAATTAATTATTTTGCCCACTTTTACAGTAGTGAAGATTTCTGTCAGGCCCGGTGCTCGAAACCTCAGAGTTAAGCACGCAATTAACTCAAAACACGGAAGCTTAAAGAGTGGATAAACTTTTTCGCTTTGGCCTGACTGAGATTACATCACTTAAAGTACACGAATACTCAAAATATAGAATTTGTATCAAAAACAAATGCACTAAACTTCAATTACCCAATATATATATACATGCATACAAACACAAATCGAATCAATAATAAAACACTACGCAGGGCATCCCCCGGTAATGACTCGATACTTCATATACATATATATAACTGGGAACTCAGCATCTAAGGGGCTCTGCCAGCTGCACCTCATGGACCAGCTGTACAACCTGAAATCCAAATACACAACAAAACAGACAGCCCCAAAGGGACAGGGGTCAAGCCCCAGTACGGATAGCAACATAAACAGCAATTAAACAGCTCAAGAATATAAATGTTATGCGATGCATGAGAACAGGAGAAAGCAAGAGGGCTCAAACCAACAGCCCAGAAGGGATCCACAGAACTCAAGGAAACAAACCAACGAGGATCTACAAAGCTCAAAGGAACGGCTCAACAGCCCACGCTCAAACAGAAAGATCAATAGCTCAAAGAAAGCACTCAACAGCTGGAGGTACGGAGCTCAAGACACAGCAACTCTCCTGACAGAACAAGAATCTTAGAGGCCATGCACAGTACCAAAGGCTCAGCAGCCAATACAACCAGCTGGTGCGCTAACTCATGAGAGTGTGAGAGCTACCCACTCCGTCCCATAGTAGCACAACCGAGAGTGTGGGAACTACCACTCCGTCTACTAGCGGTACAACCGAGAGTGTGGGAGTTACCCACTCCGTCTCAGGCCTTCTCAACAGAAAGCTACTTGGTACTCGCAAATAAGCAACAACAGATGGCCAACACAGGTATGAGCTCAACAACAGCAAATGGCTAGCAAGGTATACAAGTCCAATGACAGCTAATTGCTAGCAAAGATAACAAGGGATATGGGCTCAACCCACAGAACATCATGCGGATAACAAGGGAGGAGCTCAAGTACAGGGACTGCTAACAACAGATAACAAAGGAGGAAATATGCTATGCGGATACATTACAGGCTCAACATGATGTCATGCGTGCATGCAGAAACAACAGCTTGCAATATACCACACCATAGAACAGATGCAAGCAATAGAACAATAACAGGCATACACACTGCTCAACATAAAGCACGCAAACAGATATATCCGAGCAAATCTCAAAGCTAAAACAGAAGCTCACATCCATACCTGCTCTTCTTACCAAGCTACCTCACAGAACTCACAGCAGAATAGAGCACACACCAGCACTGCATAGGTCACACTAGCTCCTCCACTGCCACGCCAGGAGCCAGGAGAGTGTTAACAGCTCAGGGAAAACAGTCGCAGCTCTACAAGCACTCAGCGACAGTGCACGGTTACCATCCCGAAAGAACAACACAGCTGGCTGGAGCAACGACATTGCACACTCTATCACTTCACATTTCCTCCTCCGGCCATCTCCGGCCACAATATCGGTAGGGAATTGACGGGTTTGGAAAGCGGTTTCCAACGGTACCACTCTTGACCTAAGCTTGTTGGATCTGTATTTATAGATCAGAATCTTAATTTTGATTAACACAAAACCTGCTGTTATTTTACTAACGATTTGTACTAAGTGCGCAGCGAACCAGATCGGAAGCAAGCTGGTACAGAGATAGAAGCGAGCTAGATGAAGAGAAATGTAGCAACTCAACAGCGAGCTGGAACAAAGCATTGTAGCAGAAAGATGTGAGCTGAAAGCAGATAGATTAGAGCATATTAAGAAAATGTCTAAACTGGAACAGCGAGGGGACGCCTGAGCTGGTATAGTAGAGGAATCTAAGCTGGTACATTGAGGGAACGCCCGAGCTGGTCCAGCAAAGGACAACCAGATCGTAGAGGACACCAAAGATGGTGAACCAGCTTGGAACAAGAGCAGTTCAAGTGCAGATAAGATCAAGAGCAGCTTAGCTGAGAAGCAACCATCTCAGTGATAAACCAGTTCAGACGAACAAAGTAGTTTGAACATAAGTATTGTGGAGATTGCAATGTATTAGTTCAAACTGGTTTGCTTTGTCTTGTCCACATCAAGTACACAATTCTCGTACTCAGAGTCAGCAATGGTGCAACAATAAATGTGGACAAAGCTCAAAGTCAAAAAGCCTGCAGACGCATTAAATGTGAAAGGACACAAATTACAACCGTGCCAGAACCTTTTTAGAAGACTTATCAACGGCTGAAAAGATGTGTCCAACGAGAAAAATCTGCACAGGGCTATTTATATGAAGAAGATGATGAGAAGAAACAAGTATGCAAGAAAGATTAAAAACAGAGGGAAGAAAACAGAGAGAACAGCTTTCACAGAAGCACTTCCCAATGTGTGAGAATCAATTTGAGAGTGAGCGTACACTGTAATTTCTCACACACGATTCATTCACATATATACGAGATATGTGTGAAACAGAATAGATGAGTGAATAAAACACACAAACATTCATTGTAGCCTTTCTCACTGAGGCATAAAAGAAGTGAAGTTAGACATGTTGGGTTGGATCCGGATCCGCACCCCGGCAGGCAGCGGAAGAACAAAAATTTAACCGGGATGCGATCAATACGAATAATCGAATCAATAATATGTATCGACATACATAGGGTGTTTAGCAGGTCACCTGTCTGGCACTTGTGCCTGGCTCCAACCGGTGTTTCAAGAACCCGGCGCTTCTCGGTTGATTGCGGTAGATTCGTCAATCCGGTCCACGACCAGACTCGAGGCTCCTTCGTCAGACTGCACTAGAAGTCCTGACGAGATCAGCACGATCGGATCCTCCACGAAAAACTAGGCCGAAACAAAATTCCGGCGATTACCTAAAACACTTCTAGTACTCTGGCCAGAGATTTAATACACTATTATCCCCTCAGATAGCATGGGATATCCACGCATGTCTGCGAGCGGTGAATCGTCGACAACGATGCATCGACTCCTACATGCATCGGGGTCTCACCCAATTCCGACGCCTGGTGACCCCAAATGAGTCGGCAAACGGGTCAAAGTGAGACGCCTATCATGTAGAGTCTCAATGACGTTTCGAGTCGTGAGGACTAATCAGTACAACCAAGACCTCGGACTTATCCACTCGACAAATGGTAACCACTTGGAAAGTCCGAAGGAGGGTAGTTCGATAGATCACCAGGTCACTATCTATCTACATGCTCAGAACATCACAATGTTCCCTACCAATGAAATACGGTAATTCGCATCGCAGATACTAGTCTCGAGTTCGGGCGGCCTTATCCTCATTTTGACGACCCAATCGACTAGGAACTAATTCAGAATACACAGTGACTATTAGATGTGTTTCATGATAGCCGTCATACCCACTATCACATCTAACATACGCTTTAGTGTAATCTAGGTCTTTACTCAACACAATTGTAAATCATTACATGCATAATGAAAGTAAAGAATGCCATATAAAAGAATGCGAATATCATATATAAAGATCGTTTGTACAAGAGTCAATGAAAACCCACACGCCACAAGTTGGCTAGTTGGGCATCTACTCTAACAATCTCCCACTTGCCCTAAAGCCAACTACTCATCAGACGCAGTCCCATTGTTTCGCGATGTTTTTCAAACAACGGTCCAGGCAAGGGCTTCGTAAGTGGATCAGCAACGTTATCCGCAGAGGCGACTCTCTCAACTGCTATGTCGCCTCTAGCCACAATATCCCGGATTATGTGGTATTTCCTCAGTATGTGTTTGGATCTTTGGTGAGACCTAGGCTCCTTTGCTTGCGCAAAGGCACCCGTGTTGTCGCAGTACACCGGGACTGGACCAACTCCATTAGGAATGACGCCCAACTCTGGTACGAATTCCTTATCCAACGGCCTCCTTAGCAGCAGCTGATGCTGCAATGTACTCAGCCTCAGTGGTTGAATCCGCGATAGTGTCTTGCTTGGAACTATTCCAAGAGA
>KV006916.1:3562-18701 GCA_001598015.1 Dorcoceras hygrometricum
AGGAAAATAAACACGTTATATCAATATGCCAAACTCTATAAGAAGCGTGCCCTGTTTTAAAACAAAAGATGTGCATGGAAACCGAAAATTTTAGTTAAATAAAGGATCCACTTGGTTTGCAGAAGTCACTAAATATCTACTGTACTTGCATTCTAACAGTTGAATATCAATCCATAAAAATAAAGATTGATCATGGCATAGACAGAAATATTCAAGAATTGAATTGTAATAGCAATGTAATCTCTCAATCTCATATCTTTCTAATTGTGGACTTCTAAATGATCTGGTCGTTACAGTTACACTCAAAGGCAAGGTGTTGACTATGATGAAACCTTTTCACCAGTCGCAATGTTCAAGTCAATTAGAATACTACTTGCCATAGCCGCATGGTACGACAATGAGATATGGCAAATGCATGTGAAAACTGCATTCCTTAATGGAAACATTAAGGAAGAGATCTATATGACGCAGCTTGAGGGTTTCACATCTGTAGGAAGTGAGCATAAAGTATGCAAACTTCAGAGATCGATCTACGGTCTCAAACAAGCATCGAGAAGTTTGAACCTGAGATTCGATGAAACAATTAAGGAATTTGGTTTCATCAAGAATCCCGAGGAGCCATGTGTATATAAGAAGGTAGTTAAGAATGCTTTGACATTCCTTGTGCTTTATGTTGATGACATTCTACTCATTGGGAATGATGTAGGAATGTTGCAGTCAACTAAAGTGTGGTTGTCTAGTAGATTCTCGATGAAGGACATGGGTGAAGCATCCTATATTCTTGTAATACAGATCTATCGGGATAGATCGAAAAGGATGCTCGGACTCACCCAAGCTACCTACATCGATACCATACTTAAGCGGTTCTCTATGGAAGAGTCCAAGAGATGACACCTACCTATGTGCCACGGGGTCACTCTATCTAAGTCTATGTGTCTAAAGACTGATAAGGAGATAGAGAGTATGACACGTGTGCCATATGCCTCGGCAATAGGTAGCATTATGTATGGCATGATCTCAACTAGACCGGATGTCGCATATGCTCTGAGTGTCACGAGCCGCTACCAGGCCAACCCCGGCCAAATGCATTGGAAGGCCGTGAAAGATATTCTTAAGTACTTACGAAGGACTAAGAATATGTTCATGGTGTATGGGGGTGGTGAACTGAAATTGGAAGGCTACACTGATTCTAGCTTCCAATGTGACGTGGATGATTCGAAGTTTACCTCTGGATTTGTATTCATGCTCAATGGTGGTGCTGTCTCTTGGAAGAGTTCCAAGCAAGACACTATCGCGGATTCAACCACTGAGGCTGAGTACATCGCAGCATCAGCTGCTGCAAAAGAGGCGGTTTGGATAAGGAATTTCGTCCACGAGTTGGGCATAATCCCTGAAGGAGTTGGTCCAGTCCCGGTGTACTGCGACAACACGGGTGTCGTTGTGCAAGCAAAGGAGCCTAGGTCTCACCAAAGATCAAAACATATACTGAGGAAATACCACATAATCCGGGATATTGTGGCTAGAGGTGACATAGCAGTCGAGAGAGTCGCCTCTGCAGACAACATTGCTGATCCACTTACGAAGCCCTTGCCAGGACCGTTATTTGAAAAACATCGCGAAACAATGGGACTACGTCTGATGAGTAGTTGGCTTTAGGGCAAGTGGAAGATTGTTAGAGTAGATGCCCAACTAGCCAACTTGTGACGAGTGGGTTTTATTGACTCTTTGTATAACGATCTTTATTTATGAAATACGCATTTATTTATGGCATTCTTTATTTTCATTATGTTATATAATGTTTACAATTGTGTTGGATAAATACCTAGAATGCACCATAGTGTATGTTAGATGTGATAGTGGATATGATGGCTATCATGAAACACATCTAATAGTCACTGTGCATTCTGAATTCGTTCCTAGTCGATTGGGACATCAAAATGAGGATAAGGCCTCCTGAGCTTGAGACTAGCATCTGCGATGTGAAGTACCATGTTTCATTGGTAGAGAACATTGTGATGTTCTAAGAATGCAGATGGATAGTGACCTGGTGATCTATCGAACTACCCTCGTTCGGACTTTCCAAGTGGTTACCATTTGTCGAGTGGATAAGTCCGAGGTCTTGGTTGTACTGATTAGTACTCACTACTCGAAACGTCATTGAGACTCTACATGATAGGCGCCTCACTTTGCCCGTTTGCCGACTCACTTGGGGTCATTAGGCGGCGGGATTGGATGAGGTCCCGATGCATGTAGGAGTCGATTCTTCGTTGTCGAGGATTCACCGCTCGCTCTCATGCGTGGATATCCTATGTTATCTGAGGAGACAATAGTGTGATAAATCTCTGGCCAGAGTACTGGATGTGTTTTAGGTAAATGGGTTTGCCTAGAAACACTCGCGATGTCACTATTCGATCTCCAAGATGTATGCATAGCTATCGGATCTCTAGCGACTCTCGATTTACCAATGGTCGTTGATATGATCGGGATATATGTGTTGAAAGGACCGTACTGTACGCTATCCACGACCAACTGGTTCTTGCAGGCACTATCAGTGATACCTAGGGGATCATGGGGCGATGTTGCTAGGCGCTTTACCATGATCCGTTGGGCATGTCCGAAATTATGATTTCGGAGCCGCAATGGTTGTGGGCCCACGGCTAGCTGTATCCCTGAACCATTGAGGGTGACACAAGTACTGTATTCATGATTTCCACACGGAAACTGAGCTCAATGTGTTGAGCATAGGAGGAGGATTTTAGGGAGTGCGACTTCCTAAAAGTCAACAAGGGTCAAATTGTGATTTCCCAAAGTTGGGGGGCTAAACTGCTATTTTGGGCTAGATGATCTGAAAAATTGTTTTTTACATCATAATATTCAGTTTTGGAAACTGATTCGATCGGTCCGATCTGATCGTCGATCGGAATTATAATGAAGCCGTAGTGACAGGATTGAACCGAATGTTCATATGGACCTGGGCCTGACCCAAGTCCATTGGGCTGGTTCAAGCCCATCACTTAATTATAACTAGAATTGGTCTAGGGCTTCATGTCATAACTTCACTCACACAAAACCCTAGCCTCCCTCTCTTGGCCGCCCCCCACCTCTTCTCCTCCCCTCGGCCGCGCCGCCACACGCGCCGCCCCGTGATCGGACTTGCTCCGATCGTCGTGCTGAGGAGATTCCGTCCATGGTTAAATCCGTCAGTTCTTCTAGTGCAGATTGATGGAGGGATCTTGATTCCGATCGTGGACCTGATTAGGAGGATCTACCGTCGCCTACAATTCAAGAGCCAGATTTCCCTGCGAATTCTGGTTGGAGCCAGGCGCCTAGACGCCAGCAAGGTAACGATTTGATGAACACCCTATGAATGTTTATTGAATTGAATTAATGTATTGAACGTATCTCGGGGCAATTTTAATTTCCGCTGCGCCCCCGGGAAGCGGGATCCGGATCCACCATTGTATGCCAACAGAGTGCAGCACAGGATTCTGGGTGATAGCTATCTCACTGGTATTGTCACAGAAGATAGGCGCTTCAGAAGCATCAATGTCGTAATCCTTGAGCTGGTGTTGAATCCATAAGATCTGAGCACAGCAGCTTCCAGCCGCTAGATACTCTGCTTCAGCTGTGGATGTAGCAATTGAAGCCTGCTTCTTACTAAACCAGGAAATCAGTCGATCTACCAAGAATTGACAAGTCCCACTTGTGCTATGTCTATCGATCCTGCATCCTGCATAATCTGCATCACTGTAACGATTAGTTGAAAACTGGAGTCTTTGGGATACCAAAGACCCACATTGGAAGTTCCTTTTAAATATTTTAAAAATCCGTTTCACTGCAATGTAATGCGATTGTTTGGGCTCTGCTTGAAATTTAGCACACATACAGACAGCAAACATGATGTCTGGTTTGCTAGCTGTTAAGTATAGCAATGAGCCAATTATGCCTCGATACAAATATACCTCTATGGCTGTTCAGCTTCATCTTTATCTAACTTGATTGAAGCACTCATCGGGGTAGTTGCTGCTGAACAATAATCCATGCCAAACTTCTTCAGCAGTTCTTTCATATACTTTGCTTGATTGATGAAGATCACATTCTCAAGATGTCTGACTTGTAAGCCCAGAAAGAACGTCAGCTCTCCCATCATGCTCATCTCAAACTTATCCTGCATCAGCTTAGAAAATTTTTGGCACAGTTTGGGGTTAGTTGACCCAAAGATAATATCATCAACGTAAATCTGTACCAATAAAACATGATCATTTTTAATAAATTTAAACAATGTCTTATCGACAGTGCCTATAACAAAATCATGCTCAATCAAAAATTTTGACAGTGTGTCATACCAATCTCTGGGTTCTTTCTTCAACCCATATAGAGCTTTATCCAGTTTATAAACGTGATCTGAATATGTATGACTCATGAAGCCAGAAGGTTGTGCAACATACACTTTCTCAGTTAAGATGCCATTTAGAAAGACACTCTTTACATCCATTTGAAATACCTTGAAGTCTTTATATGCAGCATATGCAAGAAACATGCGAATGACTTCTAGTCTAGCTACTAGAGCAAAGGTCTCATTGAAATCTATTCCTTCTAATTGTCTAAAGCCTTGAGCTACCAGTCTATCCTTGTTTCTAATTACTACGCCATCCTCATTCATCTTGTTCCTAAAGACCCATTTAGTTCCTATCACTGAATGATTAGTAGGTCGAGGAACTAACTGCCATACATTATTTCTCTTAAATTGGATAAGTTCATCTTGCATAGCATCTATCCAGATTGGGTCTGCTAAGGTTTCTTCTATCAGCTTTGGTTCTATATGCGAAATAAATGCTGAATTGAAGTACTCATGCATTAGCTGGCCTAGTGTGCGAACAGGAGAGTGAATGTTACCTATGATCTGCTCTGGTGGATGATTTCTATTCCACCGAAGATCAGATCCGATTGGATTAGCTTCCTGTTCTTCTTGGATGTCTGGCTGGATTGCTTGATCAGGATTGTCTGACACCAATTGATGAGAACTTTGTTGTTCCAGATTTGGATTAGATGCCAATTGATAACTTTAGTTGATAGCTTGGGCATCTGAAGCTGGTCTGGATACCAATTGATGAACTGTAGGATCTGCTTGTGTATCCTTGAGCAATAGTTGGTTCATCACCCGCAGCTGGCACACTGGATGAGATCTGTTCCTGTACAGGGTCAGCAATAGTCAAATCAATGACTTCAATATTACCTGTCAGATCTGCTTGCTCGTTATCGTGTGGTGTGTCCAGTGCTGGTTGGGGATCAGTTGTGTATTGAATCTGTGCCACATCATCAGTTGATTCATCTAAGCTGGTTGACTCTAGAAGTGAACACAAGTCATGCAAGCTCGCAGCTGAATTGGATCGAAAGCTAGTCTCGTCGAATACTATGTGAGCTGATTCTTCAACAGTCAGGCTCCGGTTTTTGAACACTCTGTAGGCTTTGCTCACAGCTGAGTATCCAAGAACTGTACCTACATCAGATTTAGCATCAAAAGCTGTTAGGTGCTTCTTGCCGTTATTGAGCGTAACAGGCTGTGTTAACTAGGGCTGGGAAAAAATACCGAAAAATCGGTATACCGCATTTATTGAACCGAAATTTACCGGAAATACCGAAAAATTCGGTATACCGAAATTTTCGGTACGGTATGATGCGGTAACGGTACGGTATCGGTAAAGAAATTTTTTTTCGGTATACCGAAATTTCGGTATGGTAACGGTATGGATTTTTTCAATACCGTAATTTTCGGTACGGTATACGGTATACTTTGAAAAAACCGGTATACCGTACCGAACCAACCCTAGTGTTAACTGCTTCTGCCCATAATTTTTGTGAAATACCAGAATATGCAATCATAGTTCTAGCAGCTTCTTTTAAAGTTCGATTTGTCCTCTCAGCCAGCCAGTTCTGCTGAAGAGTTCTAGCTGCTGAAAGCTCATGCTTAATTCCAATATCTTTCAGATAAGAGGATAGCTTATAATTTGAAAATTCAATACCTCTATCAGATCTTATCCGGTTGACAGTACAAGATTTGTCATTTTGCAATCGTTTTAAAAGCTTGATCAGCTGGTCAGCAGTCTGATCCTTTGATTTTAAAAACAACACCCATGTAAATTTTGTAAAATCATCAACAACAACCAGGGTGTAATTTGTTTCCCTAAGCTTGTTACGGGTATAGGACAAAAAAGATACATATGTAAAAGCTCTAAGCTTCGGGAAGAACGAATACCGCCTTTCTTTTTAAAAGTTGAACGAATATTTTTTCCAGCTGACATGCTGACACAAATCTTGTCTTTTGAAAAATTTATTTTGGGCATACCAGTAAACCAATTCGAGCTTACTCAATTTAGCAAGAGTTTTGAAATTCAGATGGTTCATTCTTTGATGCCACAGCCAGCTCTTGGAAGAGTCAACTGCTAGGAAAATCTGTTCACATCCCATCTGCTCTGACCAATTGACCACGTAGGTATTCCCCGATCTTTTTCCTACCAATACATTCAGACCATCTGGACTCTGACTGTTCAAGTGTGCTTTTGAAAGTTAACTGTGTAACCATTGTCACACAGCTGACTTACACTAATCGGATTATAGCACAAATTTTCACACAACAAGGATATCATTAATGGAAATATTACCATGGGTAAGCTTACCCTTACCCACAGTATTACCATGTGAGTTGTCGCCAAAGAAAATCTTAGCTCCTTTGTGTGGAGTCAAAACTGATAGCATCTTTGGTTGCCAGTCATATGTCTCGTGCAACCGCTATCCAGATACCAAGTGATAGAATCTCCTGAAGCTTTTTGTACCTGTTGTCCTGCAATCATGAAGATAAACTTTTGGTATCCAATTTTACTTGGGTCCAGATCGGATTACCCCTTTCGGGACCCATACTTGAATTACATTGACAGTCTTCCCAGTATGAATATCCACTAGGGTTCGTGCAGAAACATTACGTGATCTGTTGAGATATGGTTTCACACTTTGACCATTCAGATCTCGCTTGGGCTGAACCTTAACCCATACAGATTTGGCCTTCGTCGAACCACGCCTTTGCTGGTTCGAAACTGACGACTTAAATTCAGCTTTCGCTTTATCTTTCTAAAGTCTGTTCTTTAGCCAACTAGGCTTGCAGTTCACAGGCTTGGTATAACCAATACCTTTTTTTCCCTTATGGTTCAACTTTGGTGAGATCTGATCATCATACTTCACCGACTCACATGCATCATGTGTCACACTGGCTTTGAGAAAATTCATCTTCTTGAACTTTTCATAGGCCAGATCTGACTGAGTACTGGTTTCCCCAGAGCTGCTTTCACCAACACTGAAACCTAAGCCAGATTTGTCATTCAAAGGCTTGTGGGTCTCGTGCATCTTTCCCAAGGAAACAGAAGATTTAGTCCAGGAGCTCATCACTTGACTTAATCGCTCATTCTCAAATGAGAGCTCACAAGACTTGGTTCTCAAAAATCATTCTCGATCTTCAGCGTACTTAACTCTGTTTGTAAACTGTCAGTATCCTCAAGCTGTGCAGTACTTGATTCAACTGAGCTATTTTTCAAACATCCGTTTTCAGCTTTGATTTCCTCGAATGTCTGAGATAACTTACGGTACTCATGGACCATTTCATTTAGTGCGTTGATAAGGTCCTCTCGTGTAAATTCAGTATTGGAGAAATCAAATATCTCATCATCCGTTGTTTGAATGGCCATCAGGCAGTGAACCTCTTCTTGCTCGCTTTTTCTAGATGAGCTGCGTGAGGTAGTCTCCGAATCTGAATCCACCCAGTTGTTGCTCTCCTCTGCAACAAGCACTTTACGATCATCTCTCTTGTGGGGCCTCTTCTCATATCTGGTCCTTCTTATTTCTGTGGATCTTTCTTTGTATAGTTCTGTGGTCCTCTTCTCATCTCTCTTAGATCTGTCCTCTTTCTTTGGCCTGTTGCAATATGCTGCAAAGTGTCCTGGTCGACCACAGTTATAAAAATTTAAGTCAGTAGAAATCTTTTCAGATTTGTGTGCATTGTTATAAGAGAAAGAAGGGTTTTGAGTTCTTCTCATAAATTTTCCAAACTTCTTTACGAAGAGGGACATGACGTCGTTGCTGATTTGCTCTATAGTCTTGCTCGATGAGCATTGTTCATGTCGTTGCGGCTAGAGCCTTGGTTGGTTGTGAGGTTGATGGTCCAGCCTCAGATCTGGTTTCCAACTCAAACTCATAGGCTTTCAGATTAGCAAACAGATCATGGAGCTCAAGCTTGTTCAGTTCCTTGGATTCTCTCATCGCCATAGTTTTTATGTCCCACTCTCTAGGCTGTGCTCTCATCACCTTGAGAGCCAACTCTCTGTTGTTGTACTCTTTTCCCAGACTGGTAAGCTCTATCACAACAGCACTAAATCTTTCATCGAATTCCGCCATTGTTTCGCCTTCTCGCATCTTGATGGAGTCGTACTTTTGTTGGGAAACAGTAAGCTTGTTCTCCTTAGTCTCATCATTGCCTTCGAAAATCTGTTTCAACTTCTCCCAAATCTCCTTGGCAGTAGCGCATGTCTTGATTTTGCTGAACATATTCTTATCCAGCGTCTTGTATAGGATATCCCTTGATATGTTGTCAAGATTCGCTTTCTTCTTGTCGCTGAGGTGCGCCATCAGTTATCGCTATTGCTGTATTGGCCTTCATAATCTTCATGGGACCATCTGTGATGACGGACCACATGTCGTCGTCTTGCGCGGCCAAATGTACTTGCATCCTGATCTTCCAGTCGTCATACTCCTCCTTAGAAAATATAGGGATCTTGTTGTGAGAAGTAGACATATTAAATATATAAGCGCAAAGATCAGACTGTTCAATAACTGAGAGTTCAGGATCTGATACCAGTTGATAGGATCAATGGGAATCGAAAAGTGTTAAAAATATGCGAAGGAGTTCAGAAGGGGGGGGGGGGTTGAATGAACTCCTTTGATTTTTGATTTTTTGAAACCTTAAAAACTATTTTTACAAGCCTCGCTTAACTCAGATCTGAGGCTCTCAGTCCAAATCTGTTTTCTCGGTTAACAAAATTGTGCGAAAGGAAACCGATTAAATAGTGAATAGTTAATAAAAATACGATGCAGTAAGTAAAGATAGAGTTCGGAATTTGTTTCTGAAAGTTCGGATCTTAAAACTCTATGTCTCCCCTTCTTCCTTTTCAGGAAGGTTCCACTAAAAGAAATTTGATGTTTACAGCTCCTGTAGACACCAGGTCACGCAAGCCTCACTTGACGTGAACTCCTAGCAACTCCAAACTACGCAGATCACACTGCTGTTTACAATCAAAGATTTTCGAACTGCTTCACACAGCAAGTTCGTTACAGACTCAATCTGATATAACAATGAAATACGATACAATTGAGTTTTGTAAATCTTTTAGTTCTTTGAACAACAAGAACAGTTTACTAAGGTAAACCAGAAGATATCTCGAAGATTAAATCTATAAAAGAACTGAAGGAATGTTCTTCGAGATAGTATGTGCTGGTATGTCGAAACACTGTGAAAAAATGACTTTGATAAACCAGAGATTGAGAGAATGAGAATCGAGAGCGTAAGATGTCCAGAGAGCTTCTCCGTTTAAATTTCTTGATCTAGATATACTCTTCCATCTTCAACGGTCATAAATGAGTCAGTAGACACAAACCTTGCTTGCATATCTTCATCGTATCAACGCATTAAATGCTCCCTTTAATGTTATGTAAAAGGTTGTCTGTGCTTGTCTGAGTTGACTTATATACCAAAATAGGTAAACATCGGTTGTTCCAACTCTGCGTACTGTGCAACTATACTCAAAGTAGCTCTGATCTTGTCTCTCCAATTCAAAAATTGTCTAACAGGCTTTATGCAATTAAATCTCGATCGTTGATTCATCTGGAATAAACATCTGATAATATCTGAAACTTACATTTGTTTCAACACTGAGATCTGAAATCTGCTCTCTTATATATATAAGCTTTTACGAACTTTTCTCTCTTTAACTTCTCTCTTTTCTTTATCGATATCTCCAGATCTGAAACCTCCTTTTTGTCTCTTTATTTGTACCATTGTCAAAATCTGAAGTCTTGTCTCCTTTACAAATATATCCCCCTTTTTGTAGAAACGTAATTCTGCCAGATCTGAAATCTTTGAAATAACTGAATATCTTAAAAACCATAATCTGATCTGACTTTTGTTCCCCAAGTCTGACAAATAACAACTGATATACTTGAATAGATTTTGTAACCAAATCTGAGTCAGATTCTTATCGGACCTGAACGTAGCCTCTGAACCCAAATCTGATACCCTCTGATCTGATCCGATACAAAAGCCTTTGTACTGAAACTGATACTGAAATACTTGACCCGATAACTGTCATAACTCGAATACCCAAGTCTGATATACTCTGATCTGAATTCTTCAACCCAAATAACTGAGATCTGAATTCCTCTGTTAAATACACTTCACTCTTTTCTGATCTGATAAACTTATCCTGTTAGCTCAAATCTGATAAATGCTCTTCCTGATACAACCACGAATACTAACGGTCCAGATCTGAAATACTTCATTCTCTTCTGTGAATACTTAACATCCAGATCTTAATCTTATGTTCAGTTATTTGCCTTATTTTTGTTATCACCAAAACTTATAAATTTTATCTTAACATGTTCCCTATGCCAGAGTTCGTTATCATTCTTGGGATGGGCTGGATAGTAGGTTATCGAGCCGTAATTGACTTCCAGGGCAGGACTGTAGAGCTTAGATCCCTAGCAGTGATCTTTTGTTTTCACGGCAGCTCGAGACATGAGGAAGCCTCGACTTATATCTTTCATGCAGGCGAGGAAGCTTATCGATAGCGTCTGTCCGTCGTTCTTAGCCAGCATCACGATGACTACTTTAGCAGAGATCCCGTCACTTTCAGACGTGGAGATTGTCAGAGAGTATTCAGACGTCTTTCCTGAGGATATTGCAGGAGTCCCACCGGAGCGAGAGGTGTAGTTTGCTATTGAGTTGTTGCCAGGTACCATGCCAATCTCTAAGGCACCGTATCGTCTTTCTCCCACTGAGATGAAGGAGCTGAATGAGAAAATTCAGGTGTCATGCGCTTTGGACACAAGGGAAAGTTAGCCCCTCGTTACGTCGGACCGTATGAGATTGTTGAGAGGATTGGCCCGTTAGCGTATTGGCTGTTGTTGCCTCCGGAATTATCTTCTCTGCATGATGTCTTTCATGTTTCCATGTTGAGGAAGTACAAGCCAGATCCGTCTCATGTGCTGAGAACTGATGAGGTTGAGCTAGATCAGACATTGAGTTATCAGGAATATCCCTTGCAGATCCTAGGCAGAAAAGAGAAACAATTGAGGAATAAGACCATTCCGTTGGTGATGGTGCAATGGAGCAAACATGGCAGGGAGGAAGCTACTTGGGAGCTGGAAGAAAGATGCAGCGCGAGTGGACGCACCTGTTTGAGTAGCTGTTGAGCTAAATTTCCAGTAGCTGATAGTTTTTAGTTGTATTTCTTCCCTAGCTGTGTTAGTTGTTTGCTCAGTTATCTTGAACTATTGGCCTGTGTTAGGCGAATTTCAGTTTTGATTTCTGTTGCTGTGTTGTTTTCCGGAATTGTTGTGTGTGATTTCGAGGACAAAATCCTTTTTAGTGGGGGAGAAATGTGAGACCTGGAAATCAATAATGAGATTAATTGTTGGATTAATCGATGTTTGAAGCAATTCTGGAAACTTTGGTTTTGTGGTTAAAGCTGGTCGGTAGCGTTATCCAGTCGTAGCGCTAATTGGTGGCGCTATAGATCTAAACATCGTCGTTTAGGTGAAGTATGGTAGCACGTTTTGTTGATCAGATGTTGTTTTAGCGTGTTTTGTACCGAGCGGGAAATGACAACGTTTAGTTAAGTTGGTGCGACGCCGTTTTGGGTACCAGCTGCGAGAGATTTGTTCGCGTGTGCGTCGTCTGGTTGTTTGTTTCGTTGAGAGCAGACGTCAACGCCAGTCAACTTTCCTGTAGCTTGCGTCTGGTTGTTTTGCGTGAGACTTAGCGACTGGATGACGTAGGATGTGCGACGTCGTTTTGGTTAACGCTAAGAAATCCAGACGCTGGGGTTATGCGACGCCGTTTGATTTAATTGGAACACGACGTCTGGTACCAGCTTTTGGTTTGTAAGGAATCCAGCTGTTGGGCTATACGACGCCGTATTAATTAGTTGGAACGCAGCGTTTTGATTATGGCGTCTGGTATATTTGTATCAGTCGTTGGTTGTTACGCAACTGCTGGTTGGGATTTTAGTAGCGCAACTGCTGGTTTTGTCGGTGGACATTTTAACCAGATTTCAGAAGCTACGAGATGTATTTAAGGAAGAATTGGTCTTCGATTTTGAGTACCAGATCCCATACTTAGCGAAATATTCTCTCGATTGTTGACCTATGTTTCTCGAACCCTAGTACTGTTCACCGTGAGTTTCTCCGGCGAATTCCCGTTGATTCCGGCCATCGTTCGTCACGTTTGAGATAGCGTTGGACTCCTCTCTTGAATCTATTTTGATTCATAGCCCTTTTGGAAGCTGTAGTGGGATGGAGAGAAATCTCGAAGCTACTGTCTTTCTGTCATGTGGTTGTGCGTTCAGGTAGCCTTTCGAATTTGTGATGAGATCTTGTTCCTAGCCTTGAATTGAGCTTCTTGTTAAGTTGTATTAGGGTGTTAGTTGCTGGTTGAGCGTAGGACTCCCAGCCGTGACTTTCTGTAGTTGGCCGTGAGATTTTGTTGATGTTTTCCCTGTATCTTGCATGTGTTCAGCAGGTCAGGATCAGATTTCACGGGCCTTGAATTGTGGTAATCGTTGCACAGAAAGTGAGGTACGGATTTTGAGCTTGTGATAGCTTGGAAGTTGCGTGAGATATAACATGAGGCTGCTGGGATATTTTGGTGAACATGGCTGTGTATTGCTTGCTGTGCATCGGTGTTTATGCTAGCTGTTTTATGTGAATTGCATACACGCATTTGTTCACGCATATTTCAGATCCCTCGTGTATTGTATCATGCAGCATTCTATCATTTTGTATTGTTGTTGTTTGATTCTTACCAGGATGCGAGGGCGAGCGGCGATACCGCACTCTCATATCCCTGCTGGGTTTGTTAGCCACCATGCGCCGAGTGGTTAACACAATTCATGGGCGAGGCAACAGCAGGTCGAGTTGTTTGATGCATCTGGTATTCGGGTGTAGTGTCAAGGCGAGTGGCTCATTACCACACTTTGAACACACCCCGTGGCCACTGATTTGTTGCAGATCTCGTGGAGCTATGTTTGAGTTCCTTGGCTTCCTTTTCGATTGAAGCCTTCAGTTGTTATCCAATGTCTCATGCATAGCATCTGCATTTTATCTTATGCTTTTCTTTAGCTGTTTCAGTTGCTCTCCGTACTGGGGTTTGACCCCATGTCCCTCTGGGGCTTGGTTTGTTTTCCTTGCTTGTGTTGTTTTCAGGGAACCCAGGCTTTACAGCTGGTCGTGGCTTTAACCCAGCTGGAGGTGCCCCAGGAGGTGGTTAGAGTATCCCAGTTGCGTATAGCATATTTATATGTATCAGTACAGTTAGCCAGGGGATGCCTTATGCTTAGTTGTTGAATCCAGTGGTTGGAGTCTGATACTTGTGTTTGAATGCTATACTGTATTGTTATGTCTTGTAGCCATTTGTTGTTTTGTCGGTTTCGTAAACTGGGATATCTATTTTGAGTATCGCACTATTTTAAATTATATTGTTTTAAACCGTCAGGCCAAAAGCAAAAATTTTACCCGCTTTTTATTAGCTTCCGCTTGTTTGTGCGTGGTTTATCTCTGTTGTGAGCACGAGGTCTGACACTAATAGAGTTGATTCCAAACTATTTTTAAACACAAAAGTTTGCAATTAGATTTTACTCACACCCCCTATAAATCTTGATTGATAACAAGTGATATTAGAGCAGGAGAAACTCAATCGTTGAACAAAAACCATTTTAAAATTCAGTTGCATATCTCAAAATGGCATCATAAAAAAACATTGCAATATTTTCAAATGAAAATCATGATAATTGGAAAATTCGCATGAAGATACATTTGGTCGCACAAGACGTTGACATGTGGTTCGTCATCACAGATGGACCCATGAAAATAATGAAAGCCAAAACAACAATTGTAATATTAGATGGGGCTCCTCATATGCTTGAGAAACCAAGAGTGAGTGGACAATCTAAGATAAGAAGAAAGCAAATCTCGACAATGTTGACAAGGACATTGTTAGGATCGTAAAACAAGCTCGAGAGTTCAGAGGGAGGGGAGAGGGGGGGTGAATGAACTCCTTTGCTAATTTTGCTTGAAAATTATTTTCAAAATATTTTATTGCTCGATGCAAATCTCAAAGCCGAGTTACCAGCTTGAAGGGTTCTCAGTGATTGTTGTTGTCTCGTGTAATAAATTAATTTTATGCGGAAGGAACACGATTCAACAGTGAACAGTTACAAATGCGTAAATGTAAAAGACAAGGGATCAAGAGATTTGTTTCAGGAATTTCGAAGTAATTCTCCTACATCTCCCCTTCTTCCTCAATGTGAAGAATTTCCACTAGAAGATTTGATTTATACAATGCCTTATACAAACCCGATCCGACAGCCAACTGTTAGAGTAGATGCCCAACTAGCCAACTTGTGGCGTGTGAGTTTATAGACTCTTGTATGAAACGATATTTATATATGATATTCGCATTTATTCATGGCTTTCTTTATTTTCATTATGACTATAATGTTAACAATAGTGTTGGATAAAGACCTAGAATGCACCATAGTGTATTTAAGATGTGATAGTGGGTATGACGGCTATCATGAAACACATCTAATAGTCACTGTGTATTCTGAACTCGTTCCTAGTCGATTGGGCCGTCAAAATGAGGATAAGGCCGCCCGAGATTGAGACTAGTATCTGCGATGCGAAGTACCGTGTTTCATTGGTAGGGAACATTGTGATGTTCTGAGCATGCAGATATATAGTGACCTGGTGATCTATCGAACTACCCTCGTTCGTACTTTCCAAGTGGTTACCATTTGTCGAGTGGATAAGTCCGAGGTCTTGG
>KV006916.1:38091-59998 GCA_001598015.1 Dorcoceras hygrometricum
TATTTGAGAGATCTGCTCGACGTAAGAGGGTCTGTTGAACGTGGCGCGGGCATGATGCAACGCCGTTTCGTGGGAGCAGCTGTCTCAGGAGAAGTCTGTTTGGTTTGTTCAACAGATGTCAATGCGCGTCAACGTTCCTGTATTTGAGTGATCGCTGTTAGCGCTGGTTTCAGATTTGTACTGTAGCATGAGGCAGAACTACGTCGTTTTGATAAGTTGGAACGACAGCGTTTTGGATGAAGCGTTTAGCGTCAGCTGTTGGTCGCGCTAGACATCTACTGTTGAGGGATCTGATGCATTGTTTTAATCAGCTGTTGGTTTGTTGATCAGCAGTTGGTCGTTGATCAGCTGTTGGTTGTTGATCAGCTGTTGGTTTGTTGATCAGCTGTTGGGTTGATGATCATCTGTTGGTAGTGAGGTGACGTGTCCCCCAGCGATGTCGTTTTACTTGTGTAAGCGGGAACCTCTTTTCGTCGTCGTTTTGAGTATTTTCGCTTGCGTTCAGTGTTAGCGCTTTGGGGGATCAGTTGACTGCTGATGGTTGTGTTGATCAGACGTTGCTACCGAGAGATGCGTTCAGCTGTTGGTCGATGAGAAAGGGATCTGTTCCCAGCTGTTGAAGCGATGCATCGTCGTTTTGATTTGTAGGTGCGGTGTCGTTTCGACATGGTGTAAGTGAAGCGCAAAGTCTGATTTGGTACCAGCTGATCTTGTTGATAGGAAACGTTGGTTGCAGCTACAAGACTTCTATCGTAGCGTCAGACGCCTGATTATTGGAGCAGCAGCTGTTGTGATGGGGATTTATATAGATAAGTGTTGAGCGACACTTAGAGATTATTCGACCCCGACATTTCTTATCTCCTCTTTTTGAAACCCTCGTTCGGTACTGTTCACCGTAGCCTATTTCTGTAGATTGCCGTCGTGTTCCGTCGCCGTTTGGAACGATATAGATGGCGCTGAACTCCTCTTGAGTTGCTCTTTCGATTTATACTAGCCAGGAGGTTTGAATCGACGTTGGAGAGAAGTGCGAAGTTGCTAGTGTTCGAGGATTTCTTGAGAAATCTGATCCGTTGGTTCTTCAGCTCTGTTTGAGCTTTTGGGTAAGCGATTTCTTGCCATTTTAAGTTTAGTCCTGCTGTAGAGCTGGCGTTGAGTGGTAGGACCAGATTTCAGTTATTGATCGTAGGCAGTTAATTGTAGAAGTTCAGATTTTAAGCTGATTTGCCAGGTGCCTTAACAGATTCAAGCTTTCGAGCAGCTTTGTGGAGCCTTGCAGTTAGCCCGTGAGGAAGCCTTGTCGAACAGGCTGTTGGTACGGTGCATTGAGAGAATCTGTTTGAGGTAGTTTCCGTGTAGAGGTACGAATGTGAGCTTGTAATTCAGCTTTGAGATAGGCATGGGAATGTGTTATGTGCGCTGTTTAGCTGTGCCAGGTGTTTTGTGTAGAGGCAGAGCTATGTGTGTGTTCTGTCATGTCTATTGGCTGGGTTATCTGGTGTTACCTGTTGTAGTTTATGCTAGTTGCAGTATGCCTGATTGTTTATCTGTTGAGTTGCTGTGCATGCGACTATTAGTATGCCTTTGTTGTGATTACTGGCATTCCACGTACATGCATCATGTTGAGCATGATACTGCATCTGCATAGCATATTGAGCCATTGAACCCTTTGATAGCCGTGATATGTTGCTCTGTTGGAGCTCTTCTCACGTGACGCGGTGCTGTGTTGCATAATCACGATTGAGTGCACTGGAGGGTGCGGTGAGCCGTTCTCATAGCCCTCAGTTGCAGTGACCTGGATAGAGGTTGGCGCGTGGTTGTTCCCACTAGGAATTCCGTGCGACCAGTCGGGTAGCGCCCGTTCGTGAGTCGACGATGAGCCACTCTATTTTCCACTGGGTGCGATCGGGTAGCTTCCGAAGCTCGGTGATGTGTCACAGTTGTTGTTTGCTGATCGTTTGGCCTTCCGATTGTTACCGATGTCCTTTGTACCGCTCATGCATAGGCACGACATGATACATTGCATGCTGTATCTAATTGCTGTATTATATTGCTCTTCGTACTGGGGTTTGACCCCATGTCCCTCTGGGGATTGTTGTTTTGTTTGCCTGTTTGTTGTTCAGGTTTCTCAGGTTATTCCGCTGGTCTTGGAGTTGGCCCAGCTGGAGATGCCCCAGAAGGTGTTTAGAGTGTCCCAGTTAGCGTATAGCATATATGTATCAGTACTGTTAGCCGGGGGATGCCCTATGCTTTGTTGTAGTCAGTTGTTGTATTTGTTGACTGATATTGTTAGATGTTGTTGTGGTATATTATGACTTTTAGCTTTGCGCATCTTTATTAAACTGGGATATTTTGATGTATCGTGGTATTTTAAAATTATGTTTTCTTCGTCAGGCCAAAAGCGCAAATTTTTAGCCACTTTTTAAGTGCTTCCGCGTTGTGTTTTGGGTTTATTATCTGTTTTGTGCACGAGGCCTGACACCATGAAAACAATTTTTCAATTTTTGCAAACTCTTCCACAAACTTCATAGACGGAATCTTGCTCAACTTGTAACCAGTTCGGAACCAGCGCCATTGATTGAAGACGTGGAGTTGGGACTCCGCTTTGTCCCTTACATCTTGAATAACCAGCAGGTAGTGCTCCTCTACTGGGTTCGGCCGATCAAAATGGGGTAGGACTCCCTTGCCTTTATCAGCTGGATCAATCCTTGGAAGAAAGTGGGTGACACAGTTGATTTCCCGTATCTCCATGGGAGCATAAACACTCTTGCCGATATAGGTCGTAGATTTTTGAGCTGGTTGAGCAGTGGTGGAGCCATCATCATCAGCAGTGGTGGAGACAGCCTTAGCCTCAGCTGGAATATCCGGAATAGGACCAGGATTGAATCCTGCCTGGTCACCAGCTGTTCTTCATGCCGGCTTGGTCCTCTTTGTCCTCTGTTTCTTCATAATGTTCTCCAGAGGAATAGACACCGTGGACTATGAGTCCGATGATTCTACAATCAGTTTGCGCTTTTGGGCAGCGCCACTTTTTTTCAGCTTTGCCAACGGGCACGAATCCGCGTCTGAGCTGGTCCCAGACTTGGACTTCACTGGAGCAGCTTGGCTCTTAGCCTCCACTGGCTTCTGCACAACAACCTTTTCATTCTTCTTCTTCGGCTTCTCAACAGCCGCCTTCTCCGGCTCCTTCATCTCTCCAGCCTCCTTTTCTGGTTTCTTACTGAGAGACTGAGGACTATCAGTAGTGGATTTTTTTTCACTTGCTTTCGCACCCAAAATCCTTCTGGTCTCACCAGTTGGACCAACATTCAGATTTTTCTTCCTATAGGTGTGAACCAATTTGTTGTTCAAAACCTTTTGGGGGTGCAATTTCACAGACTCTCCAAGGTCTGCTTGCACCAGATTTTGCAGCAGAACACTCGCTTGCACAAAAAAGTCTTTAGACTGTCGACTGGGGCTATGCACCATAGCAATCAAAATGTGAAACAACACATGTGCCCAGTTTACCTTCAAGCCAGCACTATAGCCACCATCAGATCAAATTTTTCACTGGTAACCATGTCAAAAGAACCGACTTTGACACGCAGTGCCTTTGCAACGATGTCGTGCAACAGTCGATATTCCATCTTCATCTATTTATTCTTATTTGGAGCCCTGAACGGAACATCAGTACCCGAAAATCTCCTTCGCATTTCCACCACTGTTTCAGTCGGAATATCAAGAAATCCAACCATTCCCTCAGTTGTAAGGCCAAAAGCTTCGGCAAATACATCATTTGTCAGTACCATTTTCCGATTAGCTACGAAACTGACAAACTGTCCCCGAAATAACCTTCGCATTTGCAAAGAACTCAGTTAAAGCTCCCTCAAACACAGAACTCGATACCTCCAAAAATCCCTTAAGCCCTGTTTCCTCCAGGGACTTAAACATCCGTACCATCCCAGAGTGCTCCATAGCAAGCACGGAGGCGAAATCAACCTGCATAGCATTGACAAAGAAGGAAGCAGCCATTTCGGAGAGTAACGGGTTAGAAAACAAGGGAATTGCAAAAGATTGCAGAGAAATGCGGTGAATTGCTTGCACGAATTCTTGAATACACAAAAATTTGAAAGCGTACAGAAAAAGTAAAGTAAAACTGTTTATGTACGAACGAGAAGAGAGAAGGGTTTTAAATGGACACGTGTCATCATCATATTTAAAAGTCATTTGAAATTCTGAATAGATGATCGTCCGATTTTAAAAGAATTTGAAAGGGCAAACCAATCTCAATCATTCAATTAATATACCAGCACAAAAACAATTAATCCAAACACCGTGATAACATCACACTGTGTATGCCTCTAAACTGGACCAGATCAGCGTGGGGCTGACCATATCGGAGACAAACAACAGACTTTTAGGATTATCTGTTTGAATTTACATGTTCCCCCTAAACATATGCATGCAGAACACAATCAAGACATATCAAGGAGACCTAAAATATTTCTAAAATAAGAAAACTTAGCATCCGATAGAGGCTTGGTGATGATATCAGCTACTTGCTGATCGATTGACACATGCTCCACCTGCGTCTTTCTTCAGCACATGGTCTATAATGAAATGGTGGCATATGTCAATATGCTTGGTCCTGGAATGCAGCACGGGGTTCTGAGTAATCGCGACCACACTTGTGTTGACGCATAAAATGGGTGCTTCCTGTGCATCAATACCATAGTCCCTGAGTTGTTGTTGAATCCATTATATTTGAGAGCAACAAGTTCCAGCTGCGAGGTACTCTGCCTCAGCTGTGGATGTGGCTATCGATTTTTGTTTCTTGCTAAATCAAGATATTAGTCTTTCACCCAAAAATTGACAAGTTCCACTTGTGCTACGCCGATCAACTTTACAACCTGCGTAATCTTCATCACTGTATCCAATTAAATTGGAACTTGAGTCTTTGGGATACCAAAGACCCACGTTCTGCGTGCCTTTTAGATATTTTAAAATACGCTTAACTGCAATGTAGTGTGACTATTTTGGACCAGCTTGAAACCTTGCACACATACAAACCGAGAACATAATGTAGGGTCTGCTTGCACTTAGGTACAATAAAGATCCAATCATCCCACGATACATTGTTACCTCAATGGTAGTTCCAGCTTCATCTTTATCCAGTTTGATTGAAGCACTCATTGGAGTAACCTCTGATGAACACTGTTCCATCCCGAACTTCTTGAGAAGTTCCTTGGTATATTTAGCTTGATTGATGAAGATCCCATCCTCAAGCTGTTTTGCTTGTAAGCCTAGGAAAAATTTTAGCTCCCCCATCATGCTCATCTCGAATTTGTCCTTCATAAGCTTGGAAAATTTTTCACAGAGCTTAGAGTCAGTAGAACTGAAGATAATGTCATCAACATATATCTATACTAACAAGACGTGATCATTCTTAACAAATTTAAACAATTTCTTGTCAACAGATCCTATAACAAAGTCATGATCTATCAAGAATTTGGACAGTACCAAGCTCTGGGAGCTTGTTTTCAGACCATACAGAGCTTTATCAAGCTTATATACCAAGTCTGCTCTGGTATGATCTACGAAGCAAGGAGGTTGTGTAACATACACTTCCTCATTCAGAATGCAATTTAAGAATGTACTTTTGACATCCATCTGATAAAATTTAAATTTCTTATATGAGGCATATGCAAGAAATATGCGAATGACTTCTAGTCTAGCTACAAGCGCAAAGGATTCTTCAAATCTATCCCTTATTTTTGCCTATAACCTTGCGCTACTAGCCTAGCTTTGTTTCGAACTACATTTCCATTTTCATTGAGTTTATTCCTAAAGACCCATTTAGTACCTATAATGTTTTGTCATCAGGTCTAGGTACTAGATGTCATACTCTATTTCGTTCGAATTGACTAAGTTCTTCTTGCATTGTTTCTATCCAGCTCGGGTCTACTAAGGCCTCTTCTACCTTTTTAGGTTCAACATGCGAAATGAATGCAGAATTGAAATATCCGCTTATCATCTGGCCTCGTGTCCTAATGGGTGCAGTAGGGTTACCGATGACCAGCTCAGGTGGATGATTTTTATTCCACCGGAGACCTGGCCTACGTGAGTTTGACACTTCGTTATGTCCCCCCTGCATGCCTGCTGGATCATCTGGATCACCACTTGTTGGATTATCACTTGTTATATTTGGATCATCGGCTTGTGCATGTTCTCCACCAGCTTGAAATCGATCCTGACCAGCTTGTGCAATATCTTGTATGTGTGCGTTGGTGATTGGAATATCTAGAGCATGCAAACCACCAACTTGGAATTTGTCATGTACCTCATCGTCACTTGATTCATCAAGATTGGTAGACTCCAGACGGGTACACAAATCATTCATCTTGGAAGCTGATGTTGATCTGAAGCTGGTTTCATTAAACATCACATGAGTTGATTCTTCAACAGTTAGTTTTATGTTGTTGAATAATCGATAGGCTCTGCTTACAGCTGAGTATCCTAGAAAGATACCTACATCAGATTTGACATCAAAAGCTCTTGGATTTCTTTTACCGTTAATATGGATAAAACATCTGCATCCAAACACCCTGAAATAAGAATATCAGGTTTCTTGCCATTACAGATCTCATATGGGTTACACCGTGTCGCTTATTTATCATCGATCTGTTCTGAGTATAGCAAGTTGTGTTTACTGTTTCAGGCCAAAATTTATTTGAAATGTTGGAATCAGCAATCATAGTTGTAGCAGCTTCTTTTAAAGTTCAATTTCTACGCTCAGCTAACCCGTTTTGCTGAGGTGTTCTAGCTACAGACAACTCGTGCTTGATTCCAATGTCATCCAGATAATAGGAAATTTTAAAGTTCAAAAGCTCTATTCCTCTGTCACTCCTTATCCGGTTGACACTGCAGGATTGCTCATTTTGCAAACGTTTTAAAAGCTTAATTAGCTGATCGGCAGTTTGATCTTTGGATTTTAAAGACAACACCCAAGTAAATTTGAAAAAATCATCAACAACGACAAGGGTGTACTTCATTCCCCCTAAGCTGGTTACGGGGATTGGACAAAAAAGATCCATATGTAAGATCCAGCTTACGTGAGGTTTTATTACTGCCTCTAGTTTTGAAAGCAGATTTTAAATGCTTTCCCAGCTGACAGACAGAGCAGACCTTGTCTTTCAAAAATTTTATCTTGGGCAAGCCGTCAACCAACTCACGCTTACTCAGATTGGCAATTGTTTTGAAAATTTAGATGATTCATCCGCTGATGTCATAGCCAGCTCTTTGAAGAGTCAGCTACTACACAAGTTTGTTTTGTATATGGTTGATCTGACCAGTCTATTTTGTAGGTATTCCCAGGTCGATAACCTACCAGTACGATCAGACCTTCCGGATTCAAAACAGTGCAAGTGTGCTTTTGAAATTTAGCTGAGTAATTTCTGTCACACAATTGACTGATACTAATCAGATTGTAGCACAAGTTCTCAACAAGGAGAACTTTGTTGACGGTAAAATTACCATGGGTAAGCTTACCCTTTACCCACGATGTTATCGTGTGAATTATCATCGAAGTGATCTTGGGTCCGTTGCATTGCTTGATATCTGTTTGCAACGTGGCATCTCTTGTCATGTTCCTAGCACAGCCGCTGTCTAGATACCATGTTGATTGCTCCAGTCTGGAAGCCTCCTGTTCCTGCGATCACAAACAATGAAAAATTTGGTACCCTTTGGTCTATTTGGGTCCAGGTTTGATTAGACCTTTTGGGACCCACACTTGGATAATCTTAACCCATTTATCAGTGTGTGCATCAAAGCACATGTGTGGTCCGTGCGTGTTCTTTGATCTGGTGTGAGTTTGATACGCAACATGTTGTCCTTGTGATATGGGCTTCTTGTATCTTGGCCTATACTTCTTGTCCTTCATAGAAGGTCAATAAAACTGGCTTGGCTTTCTTCCACCAGATTTGGGTTTACCCCTCATCTGTTCAACTCTTTTCCTAAGCTAGCTTTCACGAGACTTCTTAGGAGCAGTATACCCCAGCCCGCAAAATCTTCCTTTCCAGATCAGAGGCTCATCTGCTATCGTTGTTTCACCAGATTGTGCCTCTACTGGCTGTCCCGTGCTGGATTTTACAAAATTCATTATTTGAAGTTTTGTTCTAGCCAGATGTGGGGTATTACTGGTTTCTTCTGTACTACTTGCATTGCTATCATAGCCTAATCCGGTTTATCACCAGATAGCTTCATAGCTCCATGCAGCTTATTCAGGGAAGCAGAAGACCTGATCCAGGAACTTATTATACCAGCCAACCGCTGATTTTCATTAAATATCTCCTCGAACCTGCTTCTCAATTCATCATTCTCAGTATCAAGCTTACTTGGAGCATCTTGCATTCGCTTGAGCTAACCGACTCAGCTTTATTAGCACAGCTCTATTTTTCAGCTTTCACTTCCTCGAATGATTGAGAAAGCTTTTTGTATTCTTGGACCATGTAATTTAGTGCTGTAACAAGGTTCTCTCGTGTGAATTCCAGATTTGAGAAATTGAATACCTCATCAGTGTCATCGGCCATGAAACATTGTACTTCATCCTCAATTTCACTGGATGAGGATGTTCCAGAGCTGGATCCTCTGAGTTTGAACCATCCCATGCACTTTTATTATCCTTTGGCAACCATCACTTTCTCAGTTTTCCTCTTTCGATAAATTTTCTTCTCCTTTTTGTCCTTGCTGGTGCTGCGATCTGGTCGCTTCTTCACATCCAGCTTTGGCTTCCTGCAATCAGTCATGAAGTGACCAGGCTTCCGCATAAATTTCCCGAATTTCTTAATGAACAAGGACATAACATCCTTGCTCAGATCCTCTGCTGATCTGCCGCTTGTAGATCATGGACTCTGTTCTACAGTTGTAGCAGCAAGAGCTCTGGTTGGTTGAGATGTCGATGGCTCAGATTATGTCTCATCTCCATCTCGAACTCATATGCTTTCAGATTGGAGAACAGATAGTGCAACTCTATTTTGTTCAAGTCCTTGGACTCCCTCATAGCCACGGTCTTGACATCCCATTCCTTGGGCAGTGCACGCATCACTTTTGGGGTCAGCTCCCTGTTGCTGTAGACTTTTCCCAGTCTTGTCAGCTCAATCACCAGTGAACTGAACCGTTCATCAAATTCTGCCATGGTCTCCTCGGGCTTCATCTTGATTAATTCAAAATTTTTAGGGCCACGGTCAACTTGTTCTCTTTGGTTTCCTCGTTGCCCTCACAGATCTGGGTCAGCTTATCCCAGGTTTCCTTCGGATAGTGCATGTCTGGGTTTTGCTAAACATATTATTGTCTAGCGTCTTATACAAGATGTCCTTGGCGACGTTATCCAGATTAGCTTTCTTCTTATCCTCGGATGTCGATTCTATCCTTGGCTTTTCTGTCCACTGAGGCGCACCATCTAATATAGTTATTGCTGTGTTTGGTCTCATGATCTTGATGGGGCCGTCAATACATTATTCATGCAGCGCTTCCCTGGTTCAATAGTTCAGTGCATAATATAACTGAGACTCAAAATGGGGATCTACCAACCGACGCTCCACTCGGTCCAGCTGGATTATCTGATGACCCTGCAAAGGCCAACACAGACCAAAGCAGCCCAAGAAGGAAAAATAAATGAGGTCAAACCTCAGTACGAAGAGCATCGATAAAACCAGCTAACATATAAAACATATTTCAAACGTGCAATGCATGAAGGTTACCAAAGATCATCGGTAAGCAAGGCACAACGACTCAGCTGTGCAATAAGATCTCAATAGATCATCATAATCCAAATCACAGCGACTCAGCGACGACATTGGATTCTCAGCATGACGACTCAGCCGGAAAATCGCGACTCAAAGATGATCGGGTCTCAAAGAAAACAGGCCCAATATGATATGCGTGTATGCAAAGCAGATTCAACTCACAATAAACGCATATAAATAACACGTCAGCAATTAAAACAGAGAGCCGCCAAATAACTGCACATCAAGACATCTTTGCTAGCAAATATACACGGCAGTTTACACAATTAGGAAAAACCAGTACGCATGAAACACAACAGCTTACATCACGCTGGAAATATTAACATGATTATATCGAAGCTGTTAATATGAGATCACTCGTACCTTAACCTTGGTATAGCTACTACCTCACAGATCGCACGAGAACAAGGCACCAACAGCTCACGCACGCCTATTTCCCTCCCAACTCACGACGAAACTCAACAGAAGTTGCCCGAAAACCACACAGCTAAAACCTGATCAGTCACACAACGTCAGCTCGGGAAAATTTCGGCAGAACAGAGCTGGGAGCTACCAACTCACCCAGCTCAAACCCACACCTAAACACAATAACCAGCTCTAGACGAAACCTAGAACGAGTATTAACACTTACCCAAGAGCGCTAAGGGAACGGGAGAACCGTCTGGCCGAAAATCGTGAAAAGGTCCAAACGCTACAACTACGTCGTGCCCACTCGACAAGCCGACCCAAGACTCCAAAGTGGTACCAAATGAACGGTCTTGGAGAGAGGAACTCAGTTCCACCAACCTTGCTCTAAACGGCGATGTAAATCGGCTGCAATCGAAAAAAATAGGGTTCGATTGAACAGTAAGGGTTTGGGGAACAGTGTACGTCAATTGCTCTCGGGAAGGGGATAAAGGATATGAGGTCTGAAATGACTAAGTGTAGAAGTAATAAAAGGTTTATACGGTCAAATTCAACCCATTAAAATTACATCTCGCGATCTGCTACATTTCCACCGACAGCTCGGGATCTAAGCTAGTACCAGCTCAGGCTTCTTCACTGTAAACTACCCAGCGTATAGCTCAGTACACACGCACAGATCACCTCTCGGACCCAACATCTCACACTCGCTACAGCTCACATCCCAACAGATCACGGTCTCAACAGATCACGCTACTCAACGGATCACGTTACTCGGCAGATCACGTTATTCGATAGATCCGTTACTCGGCAGCTCACGTGCACCTATCAGCTTGCGCAACCATCAGATCACGCCCGCGACAGCCCACAACTCACAGCTCAGCTTACCATCAACCAGCGTCTAAGCTGGTATCGCTAAACGACGTCGCACCACATTCCAGCTCGGGTAAATCAGATCACGCGTATGTAGACCAGCTTGCGTTCCACTACGTGTACCAGATCAGAGCTGTTCCGTCCCAGACCAGCTCACGCCTGATCCGTTCTATGTCCAATCCAAAAATCATCAACCGCTTGCACCAAAATCTCCTAAGCTGATCATTAGACAGTTCGCAAGACACCAACTAGCCTAGCGCTCAACTCTCTCTCCAGCTCGGGGCTCACTGCTCGAATCAGCCCACACCCAAGCTGATTCCCCACTAACAGCTCACGCGATTTAATCCTGTCATTTCCCTAATCTGCTCATAATATATCACTAATTACATCAGTTAACTACAGTCCTCACATTCTCCCCAACTAGAAATGGATTTTGTCCTCGAAATCAACCCACAACTGGATCAGTACTGCGTATACTCAAAAATATGGGGACGCTCCTGTCTCATCTTTTCTTCAACTTCCCATGTATCTTCTTCTCTGCCATGCTTGCTCTATTGGACCATCATCAACGGAATAGTCTTGTTTCTCAGTTATTTCTCCTTCCTATCTAAAATTTGCACTGGATATTCGACGTAACTCAGGGTTGAATCCAGCCCAACTTCATCGGTCCTTAGCACATGGGAAGGATCTGACTCATATTTTCTCAACATTGCCACATGAAACACATCATGCATCGCTGCTAACTCAACAGGCAGCTGCAATCGATACGCGAAGGATCCAATCCTCTCAATAATCTCAAAAGATCCAATGAATCTAGGAGCTAATTTACCCTTAAGCCTGAATCCCATCACGCTCTTGAAAGGAGAAACTTTCAGAAACAATCGATTTCCAACCTGAAACTCCAAAGGTCTACGCCTCTTATTAGCATAGCTAGCTTGACGATTTTGTGCAGCCTTCATTCTGCTTCAAATCAGCTAAACCTGATCCTTCATATGCTGCACAAACTTAGGGGTAGACAGTTGTTTCTCTCCAAATTTTTCCCAGCAAATCGGTGATCTACATTTTCGATCGGACAAAGCCTCGAATGGTGCCATCCTAATAGTCACTTGGTAGCTATTATTATACGAAAATTCTACCTGGGATAAAGAATCATGCCAGCCACCATTGAAATCCATCACAATTGCTTGCAGCATGTCCTGCAAGGTCTGTATAGTTCTCTCAGATTGGCCATCTGTCTGAGGGTGATAAGTTGTACTCATAGCCAATCTTGAACCCATCGTTGCTTGCAAGCCCTTCCAAAATCGGGAAGTGAATCGTGGATCTCTATCGGACACTATCGAAATCGACACTCCATGCAATCTAACCACGTGGTCAACGTACAATCTCGCCATCTTCTTCATGGAACACCTCACATCATAGGGAATGAAATGAGCTGACTTCAAAAGCCTGTCAATAACCACCCAAATCGTATCACATCCCCTGTTTGAACGAGGTAGGTGAGTCACAAAATCCATGGCAACGTGCTCCCAATTCCATTGAGGCACTTCTAAACTCTGCAACAATCCACCAGGTCTCATCCTGTCGGCCTTAACCTGTTGACAGTTCAAACATCGGGCTACAAATCCAGAATGTCATTGCTCATGTCTTCCCACCAATAGTACGACTTCAAGGCATGATACATCTTCTTCTCTCCCGGATGCACGCTATAACGACTGCAATGAGCCTCTTTCATGATGATTTTTCTCAGCTCGATCAGGTTTGGAACTACCAATCTACCACGAAATCTCAGGCATCCATCAGAAGCAACAGAAAAATCTTTCGATTGACCATTCTGGGCTTTTATATTTAACTCATGGATGTACGGGTCAGTTCTCTGTGCTGCCCTAATGTCCGCCACAATCTGTTGTTCAATCTGAAAAGACGAAACTACAAAATACTGATATGCTTGCTGGAAACGCCATCCAGAAGTCCCCAAATGCTCATGGACCTTGGATATACTCAACGACGTCAACATCGCCGGTTGAGCTTTCCTACTCAAAGCATCCGCCACTGAGTTCATTCGTCCAAGCTGATACTGAATCTCACAGTCAAAATCCTTGAGCAACTCCATCCAACGATGCTGCCTCATGTTCAGATCTGACTGAGTGAAGATGTACTTCAAGCTCTTGTGGTCTGTGTACACCACAAACTGCTCGTCATACAGCTAGTGACGCCAAATCTTCAAGGCAAAAACAATAGCTGCAAGCTCCAAATCATGAACGAGGTATCTCGTCTCATGGGGTTTCAACTGTCGAGACGCATAAGCTATCACACTCCCGTTCTGCATCAATACACTGTTGGCGACAATGGCGGATCCGGATCCCGTTTCCCGGGGCGCAGCGGAAGTTTAAAAATTGCCCCGAAAAACGTTCAATACATAAAATATATTCTATAAATCATACATAGGATGTTTTATAGAGTGTCACCTTGCTGGCGTCTAGGCGCCTGGCTCCAACCAAATTCACAGGGAATCTGGATCTTCAAGGTAGGCGGCGGTAGATCCTCCTTAATCAGGTCCACGACCGGAAACACGACTCCTTCGTCAGCCTACACTAGAAGGCCTGAAGAATTTGGCATGAACGAAATATCCTCGTTGATGTGATCGAAACAAGTTCAACCACGTGAAAATCGGGCGACGGCCGACGGCCGACGGCCGGCGGCGCTAGGCGGTCGGCGGCGGCGAGGTGTGGAGGAGAGGGTGGGGCGGCTACTTGGAGGCTAGGGTTGTATCAAGTATGTTCTCGTTGTAGCCCTAGGTCTAATTTAATAAATAAGTGATGGGCTTGAACCGGCCCAATGGACTTGGGTCAGGCCCAGGTCCATATGAACATTAGGTTCATTTCCATCACCGTGGCTTCATCATAATTCCGATCGCCGATCCGATCGGACCGATCAAACAATTTCCAAAACTGAGTATTATGATGTGAAAACAATTTTTCAGAACACCTAGACCAAAATAGCAGTTTAGCCCCTCAACTTTGGGAAATCGCAATTTGACCCCCTGTTGACTTTTTGAATCCAGTACTTGTGTGACCCTCAATGGTTCAGGGATACAGCTAGCCGTGGCCACACCATGTGACTCCGAATCACAATTCGGACTTGCCCATCGGATCATGGTAAAGCGCCTAGCAACATCGCGCCATGATCCCCTAGGTATCACTGATAGTGTCTGCAAGAACCAGTTGGTCGTGGTTAGCGTACAGTACGGTCCTTTTCAACACATATATCCCGATCAGATCAACGATCATTGGTAAATCGAGAGTCGCTAAAGATCCGATAACTATGCATACATCTTGGAGATCAAATAGTGACATCGCGAGTGTTACTAGGCAAACCCATTTATCTAAAACACATCCAGTACTCTGGCCAGAGATTTATCATACTATTATCTCCTCAGATAGCATAGGATATCCACGCATGAAAGCGAGCGGTGAATCCTCGACAACGAAGCATCGACTCCTACATGCATCAGGACCTTACCCAATCCCGCCACCTAATGACCCCAAGTGAGTCGGTAAACGGGTCAAAGTGAGGCGCCATAATGTAGAGTCTCAATGACGTTTCGAGTAGTGAGGACTAATCAGTACAACCAAGACCTCGAACTTATCCACTCGACAAATGATAACCACTTGGAAAGTCTGAACGAGGGTAGTTCGATAGATCACCAGGTTACTATCCATCTGTATGCTCAGAACATCACAATGTTCCCTACCAATGAAACATGGTATTTCACATCGCAGATGCTAGTCTCAAGCTCGGGCGGCCTTATCCTCATTTTGACGGCCCAATCGACTAGGAACGAGTTCAGAATACACAGTGACTATTAGATGTATTTCATGATAGCCATCATATCCACTATCATATCTAACATACACTATGGTGCATTCTAGGTCTTTATCCAACACAATTGTTAACATTGTTTCGCGATGTTTTTCAAACAACGGTCCTGGCAAGGGCTTCGTAAGTGGATCAGCAATGTTGTCCGCAGAGGCGACTCTCTCAACTTCTGTGTCACCTCTAGCCACAATATCCCGGATTATCTGGTATTTCCTCAGTATATGTTTGGATCTTTGGTGAGACCTAGGCTCCTTTGCTTGCGCAATGGCACCCGTGTTGTCGCAGTACACTAGGACTGGACCAACTCCATCAGGGATGACGCCCAACTCTTGGACGAAATTCCTTATCCAAACCGCCTCCTTAGCAGCTGATGCTGCAATGTACTCAGCCTCAGTGGTTGAATCCGCGATGGTGTCTTGCTTGGAACTCTTCCAAGAGACAGCACCACCATTGAGCATGAATACAAATCCAGAGGTAGACTTCGAATCATCCACGTCACATTGGAAGCTAGAATCAGTGTAGCCTTCCAATTTCAGTTCACCACCCCCATAGACCATGAACATATTCTTAGTCCTTCACAAGTACTTAAGAATATCTTTCACAGCCTTCCAATGCATTTGGCCAGGGTTGGCCTGGTAGCGGCTCGTGACACTCAGAGCATATGCGACATCCGGTCTAGTTGAGATCATGCCATACATAATACTACATATTGCCGAGGCATATGGCACACGTGTCATACTCTCTATCTCCTCATCAGTCTTTGGACACATAGACTTAGATAGAGTGACCCCGTGGCACAATTTTGGACTCTTCCATAGAGAACCGCTTAAGTATGGTATCGATGTAGGTAGCTTGGGTGAGTCCGAGCATCCTTTTCGATCTATCCCACTCAGAGCATATGCGACATCCGGTCTAGTTGAGATCATGCCATACATAATACTACATATTGCCGAGGCATATGGCACACGTGTCATACTCTCTATCTCCTCATCAGTCTTTGGACACATAGACTTAGATAGAGTGACCCCGTGGCACAATTTTGGACTCTTCCATAGAGAACCGCTTAAGTATGGTATCGATGTAGGTAGCTTGGGTGAGTCCGAGCATCCTTTTCGATCTATCCCGATAGATCTGTATTCCAAGAATATAGGATGCTTCACCCATGTCCTTCATCGAGAATCTACTAGACAACCACACTTTAGTTGACTGCAGCATTCCTACATCATTCCCAATGATTAGAATGTCATCAACATAAAGTACAAGGAATGTCACAGCGCTTTTAACTACTTTCTTATATATAAATGGCTCCTCGGGATTCTTGATGAAACCAAATTCCTTAATTGTTTCATCGAATCACAGGTTCCAACTTCTCGATTCTTGTTTGAGACCGTAGATCGATCTCTGAAGTTTGCATACCTTATGCTCACTTCCTACAGATGTGAAACCCTCAGGCTGCGTCATATAAATCTCTTCCTTAATGTTTCCATTGAGGAACATAGTTTTCACATTCATTTGACATATCTCATAGTCGTACCATGCAGCTATGGCAAGTAGGATTCTAATTGACTTGATCATTGCGACTTGTGAAAAGGTCTCATCATAGTCAACACCTTGCCTTTGAGTGTAACCTTTCGCGACCAGCCGTGCCTTGTAGGTCAGTACCTTACCATCAGGCCCAAGTTTTCTCTTGTATTTCCATTTGCACCCAATAGGAACAATTCCTTTGGGAGGATTAACAAGAGTCCAAACTTGGTTCGCATGCATTGAGTCAATCTCAGACTGCATTGCTTCAAGCCTAGAATCAGCATCGGAAATTGCCTCCTTGAAAGTTCTCGGATCGCATCCAACAACTTGATCACTTTGATCATCTTCAATGAGGAAACCATATCTATCAGGAGCCCTAGGAGCCCTTTCGGATCTCCTAGGTGCGACCATTTCTGGTACCGGCTCTTGAGGTGCTGGAGGTTCACTTGGTACTTCAGATGGTACTCGAACCTCTTCGAGTTCTACTATCTTGCCTTTTCTATCAAGTAGAAACTCCATTTCCATAAAGGTGGCATTTCCAGAAACAAACACTTTTGTTTCATTTGGATAGTAGAAGTAGTATCCAATAGAATTCTTTGGATACCCAATGAAGTAGCATAAGATGGATCTAGTATCCAGCTTATCTCCCACTGTCTGCTTCACGTAAGCAGGACATCCCCAAATCCTCATGAATGAGTATTTGGGCGGCTTGCCCATCCATATCTCATATGGAGTCTTATCCACTGCCTTGGTGTGGACATTGTTCAACAACATTACCGCCGTTTCGAGCGCATAGCCCCAAAATGAGGTAGGAATTTCAGTGAAGCTCATCATAGATCGAACCATGTCCATCAAGGTTCGATTACGACGCTCCGCTAGACCATTGAGCTGTGGTGTGGCCGGAGGGGTCCACTGCGAGAGAATCCCATTCTCTTTAAGATAGTCTTGAAATTCAGCACTCAAGTATTCACCACCTCGATCGGATCGAAGCGCTTTAATACTTTTGCCTAACTGATTTTCTACTTCAGCCTTGAATTCTTTGAACTTTTCAAAGGATTCAGACTTGTGCTTCATTAAGTACAAGTACCCAAACCTAGAGTAATCATCGGTAAAGGTGATGAAGTATGTGTGATCGTACTTAGTACCAATGCTAAGTGGGCCACACACATCAGTATGGATCAAATCCAATAGCCCTTGAGCACGTTCAGGCTTGCCCTTGAAGGGTTGTTTAGTCAGCTTTCCCTTGAGACAAGACTCACAAGTCGGTAGGAAGTTAATGTCTGACAAATCAAACATGTCACTCCTAACTAACTTGTTCATCCTACTTAGGGAAATATGACCTAGCCTAGCGTGCCAAAGTTGTGCTGGGTTCAAGCTATCACATTTCCTTTTAATTGTTGTTGTATGTGTTTCCACATCGCGAGTTGGAACTTCTTTTAATTTTAAGGTGTATAAATCGTTTTCGCGTTCCCCAATTCCAATTAAACATTCATTCTTGTATATATTGCAAATCGAATTAGCAAAAACACAAGAATATCCATCACTATCAAGCATAGAAACAGAAATTATGTTCTTTATTAATTCGGGAACAAATAAAATGTTTCTCAATAACAACTTAAAATTTGAATACAGAAATAAATAAACATCTCCTATCGCTACAGCAGCAACTCTTGCTCCGTTTCCAAGTCTCAAGTGGGTCTCACCCTCTCTAAGACATCGGCTTCTTGTCATAACCTGCAAATCATTGCAGATATGAGATCCACATCCGGTATCAAGTACCCAAGAAGTCGAATTAAGAGACATATTTATTTCGATATAGAACATACCTTTTGCAGTTTGCAACTGCTCAAGGTACTCCTTGCAGTTCCTCCTCCAGTGCCCAGGCTTGTGGCAGTGGTGGCAAACATCCTCAGACTTGTTTGGCTTGGAAGCCTTTGTCTTGGGCTTCTTAGTGGGCTTTTCCTCCTTCGTAGGGGCAGAACGCTTCTTACCCTTGCGTTTGGGCCCCTTCTTCGCAGAGAGAAGAGCCCATAAGGAGGACGGGCTTGTCCTTCTTTATGGTCCCTTCAAACACTACAAGCATGTTCACCACCTCTTCAAGGGTGGCTTCCAGCTTGTTCATGTTGAAGTTGACCACAAAGGGGTCGAATGCAGCGGGAAGTGAGAGGAGAAGCAAATCCACAGACAGCTCGTGTGGAAGTGTGATATCAAGGCCCACCAACTTTTCAATGAGCCCAATCATACGAGCACCATGCTCGTGGACCGAAATCCCATCGCGCATGCGGCTCGTCATAAGCTCCTTGACAGTGGTGAACCTCTCATGTCGAGAGTTCTCCCCATACAGTTCCTTAAGATGAAGGTGTATGTCAGCATCATACACCGTCTTCTCAAAGCGCCGTTGCATTTCGTTAGACATTGATGCCATCACATAGCATCGAGTCTTAAGCTCGTCGTCCCACCATTTGATAAGCTTAGTCAGCTCCTCAGGGCTGATATCGGCAGGGGCTTCCTTCGGAGTGCTCTTCTCTAACGTGTAGAGAAGTTTCTCCGAAGCCAATACAATATTGAAGTTTCGAAGCCAGTCTTGGTAGTTCAGACCGGTGAACTTGTTGTTATCCAGTATAGCAGCGAGTGGGTTTTTGATCGAAGACATTTTATAAGCAGTTTATACTGAAAAGAAAAACAGACATGCATTACTAACTATATATGAAAAACGCTAAGACATAAAACAAGGTCATTTAGTTTTATGAATTACCCTCCCACTATTTTAACGATTTCACCACCCTCTAATGAAATCGAGAAAGCAAGTTTCCTTAGTGGGTACACAGAGTCCAATCAAGCGACCATGGTCCCGAATAATATCAGCCAACCATGACCCTCAAAAGGTATAGTCCAATTGCAACCGATGCAACCTCCATGTATTCACCTCACGTCCAGTAAGGGCCCAATAATATGACGCCGATTACTATCACGTGTCAAGATGACCCATCAATGTTGAGTCGTGAAGGACGGTCCCCTTAACGTCCCCAATAATATGAGCCAACGTTAAAGGGAGTTCCAACTGACTCACAACAAGTGTCAATGACGTGTACAGCTTTCCGGCATACATAACCCCCTCAATAATATGAGTTGTGCCATGTATGCGGGTAGCATCGACGTACACCCATTGTTGATGGAATGTAGGAAATTTTAAACAGATTTAAATTTCCTTAGTTTATCGAATAAACTTTTAATCTTGATATCAGTTTTAAATCATATTTAAAACGAGGGATTTTATTTTTGCAAAATATGGTCTCATAAATATTAAATAAAAATTTAACATGAGGATTCAACTAACATATATATCGCATATATATATAAACTTTGGGATGATCGATCGCGAGAGCTATGCGGTCCGTGGTTGCCAATCACGGACCTAGGTCCAGTCCTAGGTGAAATGCAATATGCTATGCAATCCTATTACATTAGCTTCCGGTTTTACAGATCTTCGGTCTTCAATATCTTTGATCGTCATCGCCACCATCTTCAAATGTCCTCCAACTAAATTTAATATTTACATTAACCTAGAGCATACACCTAACACATTGGACACGGCTCTCGATCTTCCCAAACATGCAATCAATCCAACTAATTGACAAAAATTAAATAATCAAATCAAATTTGATAATTTCCAACAAAATCATATTTTAAATATAAAATCATATTTTATAAATAAAATCACATTTTGTCAATTTAATTGCATCAATTTGGGCTTAAAAGACGGCCGCCGCGCGAGCAGTGTGCGACCGCTACAGTGCCGGCGTGCGGCGGCTACAGTGCCTGCGTGCCTTTTTTTTTCAAAAATTTGTGATTTGATGCAATAAGGCACAAATTATGTATTGATAGATCCGAGCCTTGGCTCTGATACCACTGTTGGCAACAATGGCGGATCCGGATCTCGTTTCCCGAGGGCGCAGCGGAAGTTTAAAAATTACCCCGAAAAACGTTCAATACATAAAATATATTCTATAAATCATACATAGGATGTTTTATAGAGTGTCACCTTGCTGGCGTCTAGGCGCCTGGCTCCAACCAAATTCACAGGGAATCTGGCTCTTCAAGGTAGGCGGCGGTAGATCCTCCTTAATCAGGTCCACGACCGGAAACACGATTCCTTCATCAGCCTGCACTATAAGGCCTGACAAATTTGGCACGAACGGAATCTCCTCGTCGACGTGATCGAAACAAGTTCGACCACGTGAAAATCGGGCGACGGCGGCGACGGCCGGCGTGCGGTGGCGCTAGGGGCGGTCGGCGACGGCGAGGTGTGGAGGAGAGGGTGGGGCGGCTACTTGGAGGCTAGGGTTGTATCAAGTATGTTCTCGTTGTAGCCCTAGGTCTAATTTAATAAATAAGTGATGGGCTTGAACCGGTCCAATGGACTTGGGTCAGGCCCAGGTCCATATAAACATTAGGTTCATTTCCATCATCGTGGCTTCATCATAATTCCGATCGGACCGATCAACACAGTTTCCAAAACTAATTATTATGATGTGAAAACAATTTTTCAGACCACCTAGACCAAAATAGCGTTTAGCCCCTCAACTTTTGGGAAATCGCAATTTGACCACTGTTGACTTTTAGGAAGTCGCACTCCCTAAAATCCTCCTCCTATGCTCAACACATTGAGCTCAGTTTCCGTGCGGGAATCGTGAATCCAGTACTTGTGTGACCCTCAATGGTTCAGGGATACAGCTAGCCGTGGGCCCACAACCATTGTGACTCCGAAATCACAATTTCGGACTTGCCCATCGGATCATGGTAAAGCGCCTAGCAACATCGCGCCATGATCCCCTAGGCATCACTGATAGTGCCTGCAAAAACCAGTTGGTCGTGGTTAGCGTATAGTACGGTCCTTTCAACACATATATCCCGATCAGATCAACGACCATTGGTAAATCGAGAGTCGCTAAAGATCCGATAACTATGCATACATCTTGGAGATCAAATAGTGACATCGCGAGTGTTACTAGGCAAACCCATTTACCTAAAACACATCCAGTACTCTGGCCAGAGATTTATCACACTATTATCTCCTCAGATAGCATAGGATATCCACGCATGAAAGCGAGCGGTGAATCCTCGACAACGAAGCATCGACTCCTACATGCATCAGGACCTTACCCAATCCCGACACCTAATGTAACGACCCTCATTTTCTTGACGGAATAATCATAAGTTTTGGGGTTCAATTGAATGAAATCAAAAGTTATAAACATCGGAGGATGGATCGCTACTAACTATCGGGGTGGAAATAAGAATGATGAAATTTTTCACATTCGAAGATGAGAAATCAAGGATAACTCATGCAAAGGTGCGGAAATGAAGAAGCTGATATTAGCATATTTAAATAATGCATCTCGTAGTGTGATAACGTCTGGTACAAATACTTATAGCATAGAAAATTTCGAATT
>KV006916.1:75757-107041 GCA_001598015.1 Dorcoceras hygrometricum
TATGGTGCCATTTCTATCGATGCTTGATAACTGTTGTTGTAGGTGAATTCAATCAATGGTAACTTAGATTCCCAGCTTTCTGAAAAATCTAGAACACTAGCCCTTAACAAATCTTCCAGTATTTGAATTACTCTTTCTGATTTCCCATCGGTTTGAGGATGGAACGCTGTACTGAAAGTTAAATTCGTTCCTAAGGCTTGGTGTAAACTTTTCCAGAATCTCGAAGTGAATCTGGGATCTCTATCTGATACAATAGAACTTGGAATCCCGTGAAGTCTGACAATTTCCTTGATATACAACTCTTCATAATTATTCAAACCATCAGTTGTCTTTACAGGAAGGAAATGAGCAGACTTAGTTAATCTGTCAACTATTACCCAAATTGCGTTACAACCTGAAACGATCCTGGGTAATCCGACCACGAAATCCATTGCTATATTATCCCATTTCCAAACGGGTATAGGAAGTGGTTTTAGCATTCTTGTTGGTCTCTGGTGTTCTGCTTTAACTTGCTGGCAGGTTAAACATTCCGCAATAAATCTACAAATGTCACGTTTCATTCCTGGCCACCAAAACAGAGCTTGCAAATCCTTGAACATTTTCGTTCCTCCTGGATGAATGGAATACGGTGAATTATGGGCTTCATTCATAATCTCATTGTGCAAACCATCTGTACGCGGTACCCACAATCTACCTTGGTATTTAACAATTCCTTCTTCCACTGTATACAAATTTGATCCTCTGTTTTCATCCTGCTGCTTCCATTTATGGAGTTGATCATCCTTAGTTTGCCCTTCTTTGATCCTATCTTTAAGAGTTGATTGGATCGTGAGAACTGATAACTTAGCAGCACTTTCCTTTCGAATTATCTCAAGTTCAAATCGGTTGAGATACTAACGCCAGGGGAATCTGAACTGAGATTTGCGCTAACCCCACGCCTCTTCTACTTAACGCATCTGCTACTACGTTAGCTTTTCCCGGATGATAGCTGATTACGCAATCGTAATCTTTAACCAATTCAAGCCATCTTCTCTGTCGCATGTTTAATTTCTTCTGAGTGAAGAAATACTTAAGGCTTTTATGGTCTGTAAAGATTTCGCACTTCTCGCCGTAAAGGTAGTGTCTCCAAATCTTTAAAGCGAAAACTACTGCTGCTAATTCCAGGTCATGCGTAGGATAATTCTTCTCGTGAATCTTCAGTTGCCTAGAAGCGTAAGCAATTACTTTTCTTTCTTGCATTAAGACAGCTCCCAACCCTGTCTTCGATGCATCAGTGTAAATCACAAAATTCTATTTCTCTGTTGGTAACGTTAAAACAGGGGCTTCAACTAATGCATATTTCAACTTCTCAAAACTGGATTGGCATTTGGGAGTCCAATCATACTTCACATTCTTTTTATTTAAGGCCGTTAATGGAACAGCAATCTTCGAAAATCCTTCTATGAATCTTCTATAATATCCTGCAAGTCCTAGGAAACTTCGAATTTCCGTGACATTCTTAGATACAGGCCAGTCTCGAACAGATTCTACCTTTGAAGGATCTACTTCTATTCCATTCTTTGAAATAATGTGACCCAAGAATACTACTTTATCAATCCAGAATTCACACTTACTAAACTTTGCAAATAACTGCTTATTTCGTAAAATTTGCAAGATTTCTCTAAGTTGTTCTTCATGTTCTTCCTTACTCTTCGAGTAAATCAAAATGTCATCTATGAACACAATGACAAATCTGTCTAAATAAGATTGGAATACTCGATTCATTAAGTCCATAAATACGGATGGCGCATTCGTTACTCCAAAAGGCATAACTAGAAATTCATAATGGCCATATCTTGTTCTGAAAACGGTCTTATACACATCTGTTTCTTTTACACGCAACTGGTGATACCCTGATCTCAGGTCTATCTTTGAAAATACAGTCGCTCCTCTTAACTGATCAAATAAATCATCGATTCTAGGGAGAGGATACTTATTCTTAATCGTTAGTTTGTTCAATTCCCTATAATCAATTCATAGACGCATACTCCCATCTTTCTTCTTTACGAAAAGCACTGGTGCACCCCAAGGTGAAGTACTGGGTCTAATGAAACCTTTATCCAGTAGTTCTTGAATCTGATCTTTTAATTCTTTCATTTCCTTAGGAGCAACTCTATAAGGAGGCTTTGAAATTGGAGTAGCTTCTGGTACTAAATCAATAGTAAATTTTAATTCTCGATTGGGAGGTAAACCTGAAACATCTTCTGGAAAAATATCTGGGAATTCCCTTACAACAGGTACTTGCTCTAGTTTCTTTTTCTTTTCAGGTTCTAATGATATAACATTTACCAGAAATCCCTAACACCCTTTTCTTAAACATCTCTGGGCTTTCATCGTTGATATTAACTTAAGAGTCTTCACATAATTACCAGCTTTAAATGAGAATGAGTTTCCATCGGGTTTCTTAATAAAGACAGATCTTTGCTTAAAATTTATAACAGCTTCGTGTTTCACTAACCAATCTATTCCCAATAAGTCAAATTCGAACATAGGTAATACTATAAGATCTGCATAAACAATATTACCCTGCAATTCAAGTTCTACATTTCGAAGCATTCGATTGGTTACTATATTTTCTCCTGTAGGAGTTTGAACGCAGTATCCTACTTCTATTTCCACTGGTTTAACAGGTAATTTCTCAGAAAATTTATCTGATACAAAAGAATGTGTTGCACCAGAATCTAATAATGCTACGGTAGGCAAGTTATCAACTGAAATTTTACCCGTCACCAAAGTGGTATCTGCTGGTGCTTCAGCAGCAGTCATCACATAAGCCCTGCTGGTAATGAGTTGTTGTTATTGCTGCTGTTGTTGCTTCTGGGGACAACTTCTCGACATGTGGCCTGGTTTATCACAAGTATAGCACACGTTCTGTCCTTGAAGACACTGTCCCTTATGTTTCTTCTTGCAATTGGGACATGGAGGCCTATTATCTGTGTGAGGAACCGAAGAAATTATCTGTGCAGCAATAGGTCCCTTCCCTGCTGACCCTTGCTGGTTGTTGTTATTCTGCTTCTTAAATTTTCTTTTATCATTTTGCTGGAAAGCTTGCCTCTTTAATTGTCTTTCCTCGTCAATCGCTTTCCAGTCTTGCTCTGCCCTCAAAGCTTTGTTTACCGCTGCTTTGTAGTCTACTGGTTCAGCCAATCTAACATCATGCTTGATCATGGGCTTCAACCCATTAATAAAATGGCGAAGTTTGGCATCTGCGTTTGTCCCTATCAGTGGAACAAAGTAACATCCTCTCTCGAACTTCCGGATGTAATCCCGCATCGCCATGCCTTCTTTCTTCAGGGTTAGAAATTCACTTTGTAATTGTTCTCGAACATCAACTGTAAAATATTGCTCAAAGAAAACTCTCTTGAATTCATCCCAGGTAAGAATTTCCAAGTCCACTGTTAACTTGGCTCCTTCCCACCACATCATAGCATCTCCCCTGAGCATATAAATTGCACACCGGGGTCTCTCGAGTTCTGTTAAGTGAAGATAATCGAATATCACCTCCATGGATTTTATCCAGCTTTCTGCCACTAAAGGATCAGTAGTGCCAGAAAATTCTTGAGGTCGCTGCCTCCTAAATTTCTCTTGAGGATCTTCTCTGTTGATCATTCTATTCGAAGAATGACCATTCCCACTAGAGGTCTGATCAACTAATCGTTCTAAAAGTTGAGCCATATTGGCAAGAACTGGAGTTATGCCTTCTGATTCACTATCTCCTTCGACAAAACTCCTTCTGCCTCTACCTCTTCCTGACATATCTGTAAAAGAGTAGTCCAAATCCACCACAATTCTATATGAGAGATTACTCTATGCTAAAACATGAACGTAAAACTTACAAATTTCGCAGAGGCTGGAGAGATTTGCTCAGACTGGAAGTGTGTTTATCTCAAGGACCATGCTCTGATACCAACTGTAACGATCCTCATTTTCTTGACGGAATAATCATAAGTTTTGGGGTTCAATTGAATGAAATCAAAAGTTATAAACATCGGAGGATGGATCGCTACTAACTATCGGGGTGGAAATAAGAATGATGAAATTTTTCACATTCGAAGATGAGAAATCAAGGATAACTCATGCAAAGGTGCGGAAATGAAGAAGCTGATATAGCATATTTAAATAATGCATCTCGTAGTGTGATAACGTCTGGTACAAATACTTATAGCATAGCAAATTTCGAATTCTGTTTGGATACAACTTCGTAACAAAACATTTTAATACGATACAAAAGTGTTTCCAAAACGAAACTATGAACAACATGGTACTTCACATCGCAGATGCTAGTCTCAAGCTCGGGCGGTCTTATCCTTATTTTGACGGCCCAATCGACTAGGAACGAGTTCAGAATACACAGTGACTATTAGATGTGTTTCATGATAGCCATCATATCCACTATCACATCTAACATACACTATGGTGCATTCTAGGTCTTTATCCAACACAATTGTTAACATTATAATCATAATGAAAATAAAGAATGCCATTAAAGAAATGCGAATTTCATAAATAAAGATCGTTATACACAAGAGTCAATAAAACCCACACGCCACAAGTTGGCTAGTTGGGCATCTACTCTAACATACACAGCCCAGACCACTCAGAGAAGCATCGGAACAAACCACAAAACCTCCAGAATCCGAAAGTAAAGCCAATACAGGAGCAGTAGTCAACTTCTCCTTAAGCAAACAAAAACTGGACTCACACTCGTCCGTCCAAACAAATTTCCTATCTTTCTGGGTCAATTGAGTCATTGGCCTCGCTATCGAAGAAAATTTCTCGATAAAATATCTGCAATAGCCTGCCAAACCCAAGAAACTACGGATCTCAAAAACATTCCTGGGTCGTTCCAAGTTAAAAATTGTCTCAACCTTACTCGGATCCATCGAAATATTTTGTGCAGAGATGACATGACCCAAAAAGATCACTCTATCCAACCAAAATTCACACTTAGTAAACTTTGCGTATAGCTGCGAATCTCTCAGTTTCTGCAACACCAATCTCAGATGCTCCTTATGCTCTCTTCTGCTCCTCGAATACACCAGAATATCATCTATGAAGACAATCAGGAATCGATCAATATACTCACTAAAGACGCGGTTCATCAAATCCATGAAGACAGCAGGGGCATTCGTCAATCCAAACGGCATCACAAGGAACTCATAATGCCCGTATCTAGTCCGGAATGCCGTCTTCGCCACATCAGCGTCTCTAATCCGCAACTGATGATAACCAGATCGCAGATCAATCTTGGAGTATACTACCGATCCTTGCAGCTGGTCGAACAGATCATCGATCCTCGGTAACGGGTACTTGTTCTTGATCGTCGTTTTATTCAACTGCCGAAAATCCACACACATTCTCATAGACCCATCCTTCTTCTTTACAAATACAATCGGAGCTCCCCAATGCGACATACTTGGCCTAATGAAACCTTTCTCTAGAAGATCGTGCAATTGGTCCTTAAGTTCCTTCAGCTCAGCTGGCGCCAGTCGGTATGGGGCTCTCGAAATCGGGGCAGTATCTGGCACCAACTCAATGCTGAAGTCAATCTCCTTTCCTGTAGGAAAACCAGGAATATCATCCGAGAAAACATCTGGGAACTCTCGAGCAATCGGGATATCACTCAACTCTATCCATGATTCTTGGGAAACATCCAGGGCGTAAATCATGAACTCTGAGTTCTCTAGCGACAACAGACTAAACATCTCCATGGCAGATACTAATGGAATCTTAGACCACGAATCAGTACCGTAAAAATCTCATTTTTCTCCAAATTGAGGTCTAAACCTCACTACACCATGAAAACAATTAACAATCGCTCTATAAACAGACAACACATCTATACCCAAGATGCAGTCAAAATCTCTAATCTCTAAAAAAATCAGATTTGTCACCAGCACATTGTCATCAAATCTAATAACGCAATCCAAAACCACCTCACGGGACAATAAACTCACGCCAGCAGGGATAGAAACAGATACGACATCACACGGTGGGATAGAACTCAACCCACACTCATATACAAACAAATCAGATATAAAAGAGTGTGATGCTCCAGTATCAAACAAAACTCGTGTATAAAAGAGTGTGATGCTCCAGTATCAAACAAAACTCGTGCAGGAAATTCAAAGATAGTACAAGTACCTGTAATAACTCGCCCAGGCATATCGTCAGCTTGGTCTCTCGTCAAGGCGTTCACTTGAGCTTGCTGAGGTCCCGAAAACTATGGTCTAGAAGATCCTCTGAACCTAGACGGTTCTAGTGGTTGGAATCCTGATCGTTGGGACTGGGCAAAAGGTTGCGGTCTCTGCGAAGAACCACTAGCTGTACCTTGCTGGGACTGATTTGAGGGTTGTCCTGTCATCAAAGGACATACTCTAGCAAAATGCCCAGCTTGTACGCACTTATGGCAAAGACCCTGAACTCCACGGCATTGAGAAGTCATATGCCTACCTCCACATTGACCACACGATATCCCTCCAGAGCCACTACCACCAGAGCTAACAGAACCAGAAGAACTCGAATTCGACCGTCTCTTAAACTGCTTTCCTCAAGACTTGAACCTTGGCGATTTGACTGCTGCGACGCCTGAGGAGGCTGAAATGAATGCGTCCCTTCTGGCACAAGTTGGAAACTGCGCCCAGTTGTCGGCTGAACCTGATTCTGTGCTTCCAAAAGACTCTCCTCAATGTCCACCGCCCTATCCATTGTCTCAACGTAAGTCGCGGGAACCAGCTAGCACCATACGGAACAAATCGGGCCTCAACCCTCTCAGAAACTTGTTCCTCTTCGTCCTCTCCCGGTTAGCAACTTGGGAACATACGACAGAAGTGAGGAAAACTGTCTAGCATAATCGATCACCCTCATGTTCCCTTACTTCAGATTATCAAACTCCCTCTCACGGTTGTTGTAGTACAACTCAGGGGTATACTCCTGACGAAAGGCGGCATAGAATCTCTCCCAAGAAATCAAAACTCCACTCTCTCTCATGACTCGGGAAGTACCCTTCCACCAACGTTGAGCCTGATCCCTCAACTACAAAACAGTCAACTTCAGTCTCTTCTCCTAAGAATACTCCACTGTATCAAACAACTCCTTCATATGCTCCAACCAGCCTTCAGCCATCAGACCTCCCTCAGCGCCAGTGGACGTAGGGGGATTCGTCCGCTGAAATCTAGCCAGAACTAGCTCTATCTCACCGATCTGCCTGGTCACATTCTCAACCTCCACCTCTGCCTGTCTAGCTCGATGCAAGGGCTATGATGATCAACATCCTCGTCGCTCCCCGGGGCTAGACTCCCCAACTGCCTGCCTAATGGTTCTACCCCTACCTCTTCTCGGTGGCATCTACGAGATACTCAAAGGTAAGAACCAAAAGAAGATAAATACAGATGCATATACAAAATCATAAAAATCACAGAGTCAATCACAAACAAAAAGCTCAAACTCTGTGCCTAGACTCAAGTGTGATGGAAAAGAAACGAGCCTATCCCAGTTTAAGCTCCGATACCAAAATGTCAGGCCCGATGCTCTAAATCAGAGATTAATTACTCAATTAATCACAATTACACGGAAGCATAAAATATGGGCTAAATTTTTTTTATTATTTTTTATTTTTCGTTTGGGCCTGAACTCAAAATATCATTTAAAATGCAAACATAATCAAAATAGGATTTTAACTCAAAAATCCAAACAACAGCAGCAGCAACACTGAACGTGTCCAAGTATAACAACAAATATAGATCCCCCAAATACATTATTCACGCAGGGCATCCCCTGGTTCAATAGTTCAGCACATATACAACTCGGACTCAAAATGGGGATCTACCAGCCGACGCTCCACTCGGTCCAGCTGGATTACCTGAAGACCCTGCAACGGCAAACACAGACCAAAACAGCCCAAGAAGTGAAAATAAACGAGGTCAAACCTCGGTACGAAGAGCATCGATAAAACCAGCTAACATATAAAACATGCAATATTTCCAACGTGCAATGCATGAAGGTTACCAAGGATCATGGGTAAGCAAGGCACAACGACTCAGCTGTGCAAATAAGATCTCAATAGATCATCAGAATCCAAATCACAGCGACTCAGGTGGCTACCGCGACTCAGCGGCGACATTGGATTCTCAGCAAGACGACTCAGCTGGCAAATCGCGACTCAGCGATGATCGGGTCTCAAAGAAAACATGCTCAATATGATATAGGTGTATGCAAAGCAGATTCAGCTCACAATAAACGCATATAATAACACGTCAGCAATTAAAACAGAGAACCGCCAAATAACTGCAAATCAAGTACGCACGAAACACAACAGCTTACATCACGCTGGAAATATTAACATGATTATATCGAAGCTGTTAATATGAGCTCACTCGTACCTTAACCTCGGTATAGCTACTACCTCACATATCGCAGGAGAACAAGACACCAACAGCTCGCGCACGCCTATTGCCCTCCAGCTCACGACGACACTCAACAGAAGCTTCCCGAAAACCACACAGCTAAACCTGCTCAGTCACACAACGTCAGCTCGGGAAAATTTTGGCAGAACAGAGCTGGGAGCTACCAACTCACCCAGCTCAAACCGACACCTCAACATAATAACCAGCTCTAAACGAAACCTAGAACGATAATTAACACTTACCCAAGAGCGCTAAGGGAACGGGAGAACCGTCTGGCCGGAAATCGCGAAAAGGTCCGAACGCTACAACTACGTCGCGCCCACTCGACAAGCCGACCCAAGACTCCAAAGTGGTACCAAATGAACGGTATTGGAGAGAGGAACTCAGTGCCACCAACATTGCTCTAAACGACGATGTAAATAGGCTGCAATCGAAAGAAATAGGGTTCGGTTGAACAATAAGGGTTTGGGGAACAGTGTCGTCGATTGCTCTCGGGAAGGGGATAAAGGATATGGGGTCTGAAATGACTAAGTGTAGAAGTAATAAAAGGTGTATACGGTCAAAGTCAACCCATTAAAATTACATCCCACGATCTGCTACATTTCTACCGACAACTCGGGATCTAAGCTGGTACCAGCTCAGGCTTCTTCACTGTAAACTACCCAGCGTACAGCTCAGTACACACGCACAGATCAGCTCTCGGACCCAACAGCTCACACTCGCTACAGCTCACATCCCAAAGATCACGGTCTCAACAGATCACGCTGCTCAACAGATCACGTTACTCGGCATATCACGTTATTCGGCTGACGTTACTCGACAGCTCACGTGCACCTATCAGCTTGCGCAACCAACAGATCATGCCCGCGACAGCCCACAACTCACAGCTCAGCTTACCATCAACCAGTGTCTAAGCTGGTTGACCCTGCTACTAAGGGAAAGAGAGTTCTCTCTCATCAATCACCTGAACCCAGTTAAGGAGCATTGCTTGCTGCTTATTCAAGATATCAAGGACAAAGTGGACCCACAAATTCACTTGTTTGATCATGGCTCAAGTTCCGCACTGGATTTAGGCTGAACAAGATTACGTCAATGACGCTAGTGAAACAGATGGCTAAATTGAAGATTCTTTGTTTCCATGGTCTGAGACAGACAAAGGTATATGAAATGCTCCAACGAAGGGAGCTTACCTGGTTTAAGATGGTTGAGCAGAGAATGCACAAGGTTGTAGCAGATCATTGGAAGGAGTTTCACAAGGATGAGCCATCCGCCAATCGCGATCTGATGGCCATCCAAGTATTGGAAGCTGAACTGGTCTTGGTCAGGCAGTATGTTGGGTTCAATCAAGCTAAGGCCGGTCTTCCTATTACTTCTCTAGAAAAATCGACAGACAGTGTTAACTCAATGGACATAACTCATGGCGTCTCCTGGCAAGAGTACAAAGCTCGGCTCGCGCAGCTAACATTCTTTATATTAGCTGAGCAACATTTTTTAAGCAGGATAGTGCCTGAGGGGGCTCTGGTGGTGGTCGTTAGCAAACCGGATTCTCACTGTGGTGAGCATATTTACTCAGACATTCTGCAAGTTGATGGAGTGGCTATGACTGTAGTGGTGGAGCAACCAGCTCCAGTGGAGGAGCAGCAGGCTCCAGTAGATGAGCATCAGGCTCAAAGTGATTATATCATGCCTAGTCAAAGAGATGCCGATCTCTCTCTTTCTTCTCGTTCCGATTCAGATAATAATGTGGAACATCAGTTCCCAGCTCTTCGCGTTTGGAAATGGTACATTTTATTGAACCGCAAGCTGATACAATAGCGACACCAGATCTTTCCCAAGCTATCTCTTAAGATCAACCGCCTATCAATGTCTCTACAAATACCCCGGTACATTTTGATTCAGAAATAACCACAATGAAGGGAGTCGTCGCGTCTTTGGAATCCTCCGTTACGAAGATGCGGGATGAACAGGCATATCTAAAGTACGAATCTCAACAGCTCAGGCATCTATCTTACAGAAGGATGGATGATGTGGTGGCCAACATGAACACTACTCAGTCGGCGTTGGAAACCAATCTAGTCCATCAAATCCACGAAAGTCATCAATATCTTACCAATGAAATGACCTCACTCAGATCACAAGTTGCTGAAATGGTTGATTTCCTTAAAGAACTGAGTGATGCCAAAAAGGGGGAAGGTAGCAGTAAAAAGATAAGGCAGCTTTAAGGAACCAACATAGGGGTTTAGATTTGTTTCCGAAAAGCAGATTGTATTTTGTTAAAAATCTCAAGTATTATAAAATCTCTTTTTCGTCACATGTTTTGTCATCACCAAAAAGGGAGAAATTGATGGATAATTTAAGTTTTAGTGAAGACAAAAGATCACCTAAGTAAATCAATTCAGAAATTAAATGATTAGATCAGATCAGAACTTACTGCGTTGCTTATACATATCTGATCGGAGCTAAGTTGATTAAAGACAACTCAGCTCAAGGTATTCAGATCAGAGTTTAGCTTATTCAATTTAGATGTTCAGATTATCTTAGCAAAGTCTTGCTAAGGGGAACTGTTCATATATTCAGATCAGTCATTCAGATCGGGTGATCATATCAGCTTAGAGGAGTTCAGCACAGAAAAGTCAGCTTGTTATAAGATTCTGAAATCAGCGTTGATGTGATAGATTTATTTCAAGGAAAAGCTCTTCAATCTATTCAGTTTTTCAGTTTAGAATTTGACAGAACAAGCTCAAAGTTTCGATTTAGACCAGATCAGCTTAGAAACAATCAGCTCAGAGACTATCATCTTAGACACATCTATAATATCATATCAGGGAACTTCAGGGTACGATCAGTTTTGAGGTACAGTATTCGACAATTAGCTTGATTTGATGTGTTGATCTCTCAAGATATCTTATAGTCGTTGGGACTACTTTTAGCAAAATCCAGATAAGCCAAAGATCTGATATCAACTGAGAATGGCGGAATGTATGATTAAAGAGAAAGCATTTAATGAAGTACGAAAGAACAGCACAAGCATTAAATACTCAGCAGACAATCTTTGGATCTATACGATGTATCTACGGATAACATTTATTACTGTTGGATCCAAAGAAAGAATATAAATTGGAGAAGCTAATCAGTTCATAGTGGCGCGACACGAAAAAAATTCTACGAAACCAGCTCAGAAATCAATTTGCTATTAAATTATATATAAGTTTTCAGCTCGTTGTTGAAACTTAATTTGGCTTCGTACTAAAATATTTATTCTTGAGAGAGCCTCAAACGATTTGTAAACCACAGCTTGTAAGCTGTTGTATTGCGAGACTAGGAGTTCAACTCGGATGCAGTCTGACTGATCAGAATAAGGATACTCTGTATTTCAATCAAAGTCTTCTAGTAGAAATCCTTCCTTGTTAGAAAGAAGGGAAGACGTAGAAACGTTGATTCGAACTTTCATAAACAAACTCTCGTCTATTTACTTTTACTACTTTCAGTTTTCATGTTCACTGTTCAATCGAGTTCATTCCGCACATATTTTTGTTACTCGAAATAACAGAGCACGTTGAGATCCTTCAAGCTGGTAACTGAATTAGAGTCAAGCTGAAGGCTTATGAAATTGTTTAAAAGAGTTTTCGTGAAAATTTTTTGAGGAGTTCATTAACCATCCCCTTGAACTCCTTACCTGTTATTTTAAATCTATTTTCAATCCAATATATGTTTCATCTTTTTAAATTTTAAAATTTATTCTATAATTTTAATCCATAATATAATATTCAATTAAAATAAAAAAATAATTCAAAAATCTCTACCATTTAACCTTTATTTGAACAAAATAGTTAAAATACATTGTTAAATTTATTTTAAAACAATAATATAACTGATATATTTTTAAAATACAAAAATATTTAAAGATCATTATATTTATTTATACATTAAATTTAAAATTATATAAGATCTAAAAATAGAGAAATATAATATTATTAAAATTATCATGTCGTATAAGAAAACTTATAAATTTTATTGGTCGTTGAAGTAATAATAATTCATTTTTAAGAAATGAATTTAATTTTTATTAATTGAAATTGATTTTTTTTTAATGTGTGATTAATATATAATTTTTATATAAATATCATGTTACTGTGACGCAATGATGGGTTTAAAGAAAATTTGATCCTTGATATAATTAAGATTTCCCACTTTTATGAGCTGTTAAGTGTAATCAATTCTAGTTAATTAACACTATCCTTTTCTTAAAAAAAATCATATTCAAGCAAGTCTCAATTCAGCTCGATTAAGATTCCCACTATTAAATTTGAGAATCACTCATAATTGAATTGTAAATCAAGTTGGGATTTTTTCTTAGCTAAGCCAAATGCACGCCAGAAATCCAGTAAGAATAAAAGGCATGCATTCTCTTCATCTATGCAACTAAGGATCTAAAGGCGACGATTATTGCAACACTGACAACAGAATAGTGGTAGACCAAATTTGAGTAGGGACTATGATAGCTTAAAAAGAGGGGAAAAAGCGAGACCTAGAGATTCACTCAATTTTAACGGCAGCTGAGCCTGTGTTTTCGACAATGTTCGAGTCGTTATACTGGTGAAACAGAAGAGTGAGTTGATCGGCAAAAAGAGAGCTCTGCAATAGTTGCAGTTGTTTCCATTTCCTCTCTATTTGTAAGTCGACTTCCTCGAAATTAAGGATCTTGTCCTCAAACTCCTTAGTCTGCAGGGGCCAAATTAAGAACAACAAAGGTCAGCAGGTGTTAAAATTCCACAAATCAAGCAGTATGATGAAGAGAAGTTGCAGAAGTGGATACCTGAGCGGCAATACCAGATACAGCTTTCTCCAGCTCTTCTTCTTCCTTCTCAAGTTGTAATTTGGCTTCTGCCAGAGCTCCTTCGATTGAACCGGAAGATGCAATTTCAGAATCTGCATTGGAATATGTTAAAGTTGAGCACAAAATGATACTCGCACTCCGTCAAAGTTACTTAAAACAGGTGAGCCCCCTACATAATACAAGAATAAGATAAAGTAAAGATATCATTCTCCAACTCTTTTTTCTGTCCAAATGCTTGCATAAAACCTTCTGCTTCTCATCCACTGATTCAGTAAAATCGTTTCTGTACCCATGGAAGCACTGTAGATGTTTCCCAATTTTAGGGGACAAAGAAACAAGTAACCGGCATAGTGGAAACATCTCATTACTCAATTACTGAACATCACCTGATGATTTGTAAAATATGAACTATGCAAGTTCTATAAATTATTTGTCTTGAAATTTTTTCACTGGGTAAAAAAAAATCTAAAAATCAGGTCAAACAATAAGACAGTCACCTACAGAAAAAGGTCAAGCACAAGCCCAGCATTATTTTACATATTTTATCAAGTTGTTCACAAACCATTTCATCACTCTTTTGTCCACGTAGAAGAGGATAACCACTCCCCACATGCATCATAGCTAATAAGTGGAGAACAACTTATGTGACAACTGATAACCTAACAGAAAAGGCAGAATGAATATTTTTACAGACCACGTGAATTTGGGCCTTCACTGCTATCAAGTACTTTATAAGTCTCCTCTAATGAACCATGAACAAGTTCCAGTTGATACCTTGCTGTTTTGCTATGTTGCCCGGAGCTGTTAAATGATCCTCATTTTTTCCATCAATGACATCAGATAAAGCCGTTACTGCTGCACGTGCTGCAACCTCTGCAACATCGACCCCAACCAATGTGGAGAGGAAAGCAGCCTAAAGAGACAGTGGAAACAAAAAAATCATGAATGAGATACCTATAATGCCATAAAGGCTCAAGATAAAATTTCTAGATTGAGAGTGAGCTTGATTTAGCACCCTTCTCCAAGTCCTGTTCCAAAACCTCTAAAACAGCACTGCAAATTTAATCGTGAAGAGAAATTGAATATTTTTTTATGATAAATTTGAGCTTTCATACCAACTGGTGAGCTTTCAAACAAAGCTCAAGGTCATCAAAATTAGAGCTCACCTGCACGCCAAGCTCATGTTACTATCCCAAAAAGTGAATGACCCATAGTTAATATCAACTAAGAAGTTAACTATTGTTTATCTTCGAAATAGTTATTTTTAAGTACAAACTTCACTATGCCTCCTCAAACTGTCATTCTTGCAAGACAAATTCCTATATTTTTCAATTAAGTATGTGTGCCCTTAATAAAATCATGTATTTCATTTAATAATATTTCGTTAAGAGCGCTGACAAGTATCCCCAATCCAAATTAAAGACAAACCAAAAACAGGAAGAAATCATGCTCAGATCATTGACTAGCAACACATCTTCTGTATCTCCGTTCACATTGACCACAGAATATTCATTCAACTCCTTTCTCAGGAAATACATGAGACGTACAATATGAAACTATAAGGAAATAGCAACCTCCTTGCTTTAGTCTACTAAATCCAAATCCACCAGTATGCCTATTACATTGGCAATGAGAATAAGCAAAATTTTGATCCCCAAGAAAATGATTATACATCAAAAACATCCTTCACTTACCTAAGCCAGAAATATAAACTATCCAATAATAAAGGAATTTTATTTCTTCTGACCACAACAATTCTCTCCTTAGATATACACCATGCAACTTATTCACATATACCTCTAATCAAAATATCCAAAAAACTCAGTTCTCACAACACCGTGTAAGAGGAGATAGTCACCTGTGCCATTATTGGGTTACTTGCATCAGCAAGAGGTGAAAGACTCATTCTTTTTACTGGCGATGCCCCATTTTGTAAAACTAACTCTGCCTCCAGCTCAGCAGATTCGGGAGGACCATCAAACTGTTCCCCAAAAGGAAGCTTAATGAAGCGAGCTACACATTCCTTCACATTTTTTCCTCCGACATGCTCTGAAACTTTCTTCCAGTCATCACCATAATGCATAACTGCTTCCAGAAGCTGCAAAGTCTCTTTCTCGGACCAATCTGTCTTTGCCTCTTCACTGATCTCAACCCGCTTAAAATCTGATTGACTCATACCTACCAGATAATTTCCACGTACGTAGCACCTAGCACAAAGTATCATATCATGCTGCAAAATAAACTTAATTTGTCAGCAACTAACCACATTAGGTTCTAAAATATCCCACGAGAAATGTTGTACCCCACAAAACAAAGAAGAACAAACGATATATAAAGATAAGGATGAGGCCCAAGAGAAACAAAGATACGTGCAACAGTGGCTCAAGCACACGATTATTTCAATACAAACACCAAGGAAGAGCAAACGACATTGAAGTAATAGAAGGTTAAAGTGAACCCAATCAGCAATATTAAATGAATAAAAACGAACAGATAAAACCTTATCAGAGGCAAAGCAAGAAATGGTGCAAGGTGTCTTGCAGCCACTGCATAGCCTGTTCTTCGGTAGAGCAACGTCAGCGTTGCCACTGCCACCAACAGGCCCTTCGCCACTCTGCGAGGTGGCGGCAGTAGATTTGATCTCCTTATCCTCCCATTTTAGCTGCGGCTGCTTCAAATTAGACCCTGTAAAGTTGATCAAACCCCAAGCCTCCAAGAAATCAAACACTCTCCGAATAGACCCCACATCACCGACTATGGTCTTCCTCACCTCCGTGAACGCTATTTTCCGAGTAGGATTGTCTCGGAATCGCCTGATGATGGAATTCCTGTAAAACTTATAAACCTTAGGGTTCTTCGATGCTGACCTTCCATCAAAGAACTCCGGAACGAATCGAACCTCGCACTCGTGAATGGCATTCCAGGAAAACCACCCTAAAGGAAACAAAAGCAGCAAATCGATACATAATGAACAATTTTTTTATCAAAATCAAACACCATAGTGAGACAACTTACGGGAATAGCTGGGGATATGAATGATCTCGGCATCGGTTTCAGGCGGGCGGGGAGTAGTGGAAGAAGGCGGGGTGGCGGAGTTGTTTGTGGCAGTGTTGGGGGGGGCCGAATTACTGGGGATTGCTGCGGTGGCGGAATCAGTAGTCGATGGCGGAGGGTCCGCGGCGGCTGTTGAGGTGGGATGAGGGGAGGGTTTGGAAGGAGGGGTTATATCAGTGGCCATAAGAATATACCGTTGATGTGCAAATTTGTATACTGGTACTACTCAAACAGCACGGAGTATAAATGAACTAGTCCCATTAAACGCTAAAATATATTGGAAAAAGGTAAATAGGAAATACTACTCGTTGATGACAACAAATGTTACTAATTAGTATAAAGCAAAAATCAAAGTTATATATATACATATATATATATATATATATATATATAAATATATGTACGAATTATAGAATTGAGGATAGAAATTTTTAGTTATTTCTGGGCTTAGTGAGATTCATATTTTTTTATTTCGATAAATTATCAAAAGTTCCTTTCACACTCAAATACACACACACATATATATATATATATATATATATGTAAAATTCATATTTTTTGGTTTCGATAATTTTTTAAAAGGTTCCTTTCAAACTCAAATGTATTGAAAGCTCTATTTTTATAAAGCGAGGCCATTTTTAATTGAAAGACATTGACATTCACAAGTAGCGTTGTTTATCTCATTAAATGAGATATGATAGGATATAATTAATAATAAATGATATTATTATAAAATGATTAAGTTGAATAGAGAATAATATTTGATAAGATTAATATATTTGATTTGATTGATTAAATTGGGATAAAGTGTTAATTCACATTATTAACTTCTGTACACAGGGTATTTTATGTCATTCTTTCTCCCTTTTCTTTATCACCAATCATTGGGTGCGGAGGAGGAAGGTTTAGGCAAATAGACAAGGATAGGAATCGTTTGGCTTGTTTCGTTTCAGGTCATCCTCTCTTAAAGTCCTTTATAGATTTTGAGTTGGGAATAAAGTTGTGACAAGCAATATGATATTGTAGCCCCTTACTCTCTTTATAAAAAAAAAAGTCATTTTCTTATTATTAGCAAAGCTTTGGCCTCAACCACCATGGTGAAGCCGTGCAGAAGAGTACGTGAAGAAGCTATAGAGTCGATTACAAAATGTACTAGTTTGAAAGGTTCGTTGGAATCGATCGAACCGTCAATTCTCACGCTAACATCGAATACTATGAAAAATTGATGTCTTTCGCTGTAATACTGAGTCATATGGAAAGCTTCGACATATTAGTTGGTTGGTTCACAATCGTTATTGTGTTGGTTTACGCTTTAATAAATATAATAAAAATAGAAGATGGATAATAATATTATAATTTTATATTAATGATATATAAGATAAATAATTAAATATTTAATTGAGGTGAAATAATCCTTCGCTAATGATATGATTAGTCAAGATAATATTATTAATATGATATAGCAAGATTAAAATTGACTCAATGTAATTATAGTTTTTATTATTTTAGAAATTAATGGTATAATTATTAATTTTTATATATGATTCCCCGGCTAATAGGACCCGTTATCATATCACTAAGTTAATTGTAGATTATGGAGTAACAAAAGATGTGTTTCAATTAGTTGTCGCTTTTGTTTACGTTCATAATTCATACAACAAAGATGCATTGGCTTTGTTTCCAAAACAGCAAACAACTACTTTGAATTCAAGGATGAGTTAATAAATGTTACCAAACAATCTTTCCAGATTTGAAATGCAAAAGAAATACTGAGCCCTCAGATATCCATGTCCCAAAACTTCTCTATCTCCAAAATTTTGGGGAAAAACAATGAGAATAGACCAAGCAATGCCAAACTCGAGTTTAATAAATGATAGTACTCCTGAAAGAATGTCCCCCAGAATAAGAGAGAGACAAAATTACAACAGATGAAAGCTCTGTTATTACATAAGACCTGAAGCGTCTTCTCATATCTTGAATAGAAGCTCCAAATGAAATCCACACCTAAAGCAATGGCGAATAAATTCCGAATTACTATTCACAGAACGCAGGCCGAGCTTACAAGTACAATGCAGGATGCAACACGAAGTCCCAAGAGATTACCCACCAATGTGGGGAACTCTGGATAACAAACAAGAATCATATGTTGATTCTACTATGATTTCTAGTGTACACCGGTTTCCGGCTTCCATCTATATAGTATAAACGGTGATGGAAGCCGGAAACCGGTTCCGTCTAAGTTGATGATGACCTCTGCCAGCTAAGCCAGATAGCCGGCAGAGTACAACAGTTCAGATGATGATACAGAAGGATGTGCAGCCTGCACATCCCAATTTCCTCCCTCAACCATCAGTAGCTACTTGGGCATTGAGTTCTTTGGTGAAAGTGACACAATATGACCTGCATAGATTGAACAAATATTGGATGAGTATATGCAAATTGAAGAATTTCAATGACGAACGGAAATACAACGGTACCATTTGGTGACTCGTGATGAGGTGTAAATCAGATACTAACATACAAAATTACTAGTTCATGTTCATTTTCACTAAGCCATTAATCGTATATCCATTTATGTTAACAAGATCATTAAGAAACTAATACCAATACTAAGAAAATTAAAATGTGAAGGATATTTATAGCAACTAACAGAAAGTGGAAGCATTTGATTGGACCCTATAACGCACTCCATAACATTTGGAGAGAACTTCTCAAGCAGATGATAATTTTTACATTATAACTGAATAGTTCACTTCCCAATTTGAGGCAGACAGAAACAAAGAATAATATGAATGAAAACCATCACAAGTGGAAAGATGTCTCCAAAATAGTTGGTTACCTCTAGAATGCAAAAGAAATTATTTCGAAGGGCAGACTGGAAGCCTTTCCGCTCAAGTAACAGTCCTGCTGCAATCTAAGGGCAGATGAGAGGTGGCGTAACTAACTAATAAGAATATCAACATCAAGGAAATAATGGAAACATATATCCAAATGTGGATGGGACTTGCCTAGATTAACTCTTCTTCACCCAGCTTTTGGGTCAGAGCCGCTACTTGCCGTGAACTGAGGAGATAGTATGTACTGTGGCTGCTGTGGAACAGTAGCACCTGATAAAAACAAAATAGTTAACCCACTGGTTCTTGTTCAAAACTGAATTTATAACACATTGTTCCAAAAAAACCAATTAACATGCGCCATGGATGAACTGCGAATAAAATCCTGGGAGAGAAAACACTTGAGGACTACAAAGCAATAAAAATGGTGGCCACGATACAAATTCTAAACAATATGATCTGACAGAGGTGGCGGCAGTTCTGTTATTGACGTCAGGAGGACCAAATGTAAGTACCTGTAGGATATGACACTGGAATAGTTGGAACATGATTAGTTGTCAATGAATTGACACTAGGCCCAGCAAACTGCAATATCTGATGACCAGGTATGGCATATCCTGGTAATGCTGTATAACTATGACTTCCAGGAATCACCTGGCTGAACTGGCTGTACTGAAACACGGTTGCGCCCGGTGCACCATATATGTGAAGGTTTTGCTGACTTCCGTAGGGATTGTGAAATCCCTATTAGACAACGTAAGAACGATCTAAGATACATTAAAATAGTGATATTAAGAAAAACTTTGGGATCAAGTTTCTCAATGCTACAGACCTGAGAATAAGCATATTCTGGGCTGTAAGCAGCATACCTGCATCAATTCAAGGGTTTAAATTATCAATGTGAAAGTATATTGAACTATGCAATCTACTCAATTCATGCACTCAAATTCTGATCTTGGCCATCAAATTTTCAGATAATATGTGCTATGTGATCACAATGTATGATGCATTAGAATATGATTCGACGCATATGAACACTTATTTCTCACATACCAACAATTAGAAGAATATCTGTGGTATACTTTTCGATAGAATGCGATGTTCTAAGAGCAAGCCATATACAAAATCCAAAAGAATGACAACTTACGATCAATTGAGATTCTAGAATGATTAGATTCAGGCAGAAGACTGTTTCTGCCATTTTCAACAGTTGTTCACACAAAGGATTAAATATAGGGATGGTGATCAAGCTATGACTAATCCAGATGTTTGAACACACAACAACTTAAATATGCCAAAAGTATACAATCCTAAATGACCACATCATATATATGGATATGGCCACAAGTCTCCATGCATAAATCAATCACTCATTCTCTTCCCATCAAAGAACCATAACATTAGTTGTTGCAAAATTATGGAAAAATTATCGAATCTGGACAATCCTTCTACAATGAATTACCAGGTTTATTCAAATACCGAAGCAAACTTATATCAACGTGCATTTATCAGATTTTGTCGTGATGACATAAATACCTTCGAATACTAAAGCAGAGTTGTATACTATTTCCTGCATTGTTTATTATTGTTCCTTGCTGATTTTAAGCTAAGCAGATACAATGAACCATAAAAAAAATGATACAATTTTAAATAGATACCAGGAGTCTGGATGTGGACAGTAAAATCAAGTTTCACAATTTTCAAAATTCAAAATACCATACCCATACAATAATATTATGACAAGTATCTCACCCATATGGAGAATACACCAAGCCTTGTTGAGCATTATAAGGGGCAGACTGCTGATAACCAAAATTTCCAATGTAAGAACCCCTAGCAGCTGGCAGACCTCCAGGATAAGGTGATGGAGATCTAAAACGTCCTATGAGAAACAAATTCCGAGAAAAATTATGTTGTGCATTGAGACTACCTTGAATATTCTACATTTAAGGTTGTGGTCGAGCTTTACTTGTTTTGAAGTAAGGACCGATTCAGCAAAAAAATTCCTTACCTTTCCAATTTATACGATACAGATTGACAGGATTGGTCATCCTAATATTTGGGTTCATACCACTTGCATGCTCAAACAATCCAATTATAGACTCGTGCATGATGTATGGAATTATGTGTACTACCCAGATTTTCCGAGGATGCCCACAATAGTTTAAATCATGTGCAGGGTAAGATTATTTATGGATAAGAACATAATAACAAAATCATAAATTTCAAATAACAAGCAGAACTCATAACAACAAAGGAATAAGGACTATAAAGAAATAGGCCCATTTAGACATAGAAGGTAAGCTCATTAAGGTTTTTCGCACAGCAGTAATGATCATTATTTTCTCATAGCAATAATGATCACTATACCAGTGCTATCTTGTCCCAATCATGGCACTAAAAACTTTGGACAAGTCGGCGAGTGGTAGCAGTACAGGACTGAAAACTTACGCATGAGTTCGAAGATAGCGAACCTGGAAGAGTACATAAAAATTTTAAAATGGAAAATGGGGACATGTAGTCCACTAGCAACATTTTCGAGTCAGACTGCTCAAGAAGTACCCGAAACACCATTGATGTTAGGCCAGCAAATGAAGTTTTATATCTTTCACAATCAGTGGAACACTTTGTCAAATAAGAGCCAATACTCTACAGGACGTTCCACACCAACATGATGGGCACAGTAATTTGAGGTACATTACCAAAAGGAACTGCTGGCCTATGTCTCCCAAGTGAAGCTAAATTACAATTTGCTCTCCTGCCATCAATAACTGGAGTGGGATCAGCACATGCTCTTCTGGCCGACTCAGGTTCCCGAAAAGTCACCTAAATCTCCATTCAAACACCATTTTAAAAAATAGTCATTATATCATCCAAATTTCCATTCCGGCCAAGAAAACCACTAATAACAATCTCATGGATAATCAAAGTTACTGAAACATTAATGGTCAGTCAAACGGCAGGATGGAACTGCCGCGAAATTTAAAAAGAAACACAATAATGTTGGATCTTCCTATTTCATTAAATAGGAAAGCAAATTAACTACAATGCAAACTTTACACAACTCCATTACAAACAAAACAAATCAACACAAATAATACAAACAAAAAGTCATATATGGTATTTCTGAATCAGGATCAACAACTCACAAAACCGTAGCCTTTTGATCGACCGCTGTTGTTATCTTTGATGACAACAGCTTCAAGAATCTCTCCGAATTGTTCGAAGTATCGTCCCATGGTCTCACTCTGAGTCTCCCAAGCAAGCCCACCAACAAAGACCTTAGTAAAAGTGGTATCACCAAACGGAGAATTGACATACTGAAATCCACCGGGGCCAGTTTTAGCTGGTTGCTGCTGGTATGCCATGCTCACTTAAATAAACCAATAAACTCAAATCGGTCCCTTTCCCTGTTTTTCCGTAACAAGCAGGGAGAAAAACAGAGGCCCCCAGTCAATTATCAACACAACAGGGAGGAAGGCAGAGACTCAAGGGATGCTAAAGCGCCATTTCAACAGTGAAACCTAAGAAAAATTCAATTAACTTCTGATACGAAAAAACATATTGAAAAAAAAAACAGTTTCTCCGTTAACAAGAAATTTGGAACAGAAGGGCTGATATGGAGTTTAAGTTTGAATTTGAATTTACAAGAAAGGGTGATGGATCAAAGAAGCAAAAAGATCAATAAATGGAAGACAACCCTAAAATTGAAGGTGAAATGGAAGGAAATAGCAGGTCAAAACTCAAAGAAAAGTGGGCTGTGATCCGCTGTCGGAAAATTTACAGGTATATGATGGGTGCTGACCAAGGTGCCAACCATTATTGCTATAAATACGACCATTTACATTTTCATTATTATTATTTTTTAATCTGATTTTAATATTTTATAGGCAAGGTTGTCTTATATAAAATTTGACTTACTCTATTGAAAGACTTTGTTTTTTGAAATCAACCTTTTCTAAATTATTTTATCACTTCAGCTAGACTCGAGAGAAAAATAAATTTGACCAAAATCATTTTCTAAAATATTTTAACAAAATATATCTTGACAATATAAATTATAAGCGACAAAAAATCCAACTATTGCAACATGTAGTGCACCTTATGAACGTCGGATGAGCTATAATATTCCCCATTTCATTTTATATTTCTCATTTGCTAGTTATTCTAATTTCAGGAAATAGTCACACGATATTGTAACGTGCAATTTGCAATTGTGTAATAAAATCTAACTTGATTAATCAAACAAAAATAATGCCTAAACTCAATCGTTTGTTCTAATCATCTAAACTAATATATAATATAAAAAAATAAAAATTTAAACTGAAAATTTATGAAATAGATCCCGACATAATTTATATTTTCAACGATAAGCAGGAACTTACATGAAATAAAATACATCAACATCACTGGATTTGACATAAGAACACTGATAAAAACTAATTAAAGACTAAGAAGTGTTTGAACAAGAAGGAAACAATTTGGAGAGAATTTTGCTAAGTTTTGCAATGATGATTTTCTTTTATCCTGCGCCGATGTTCTTTTAGGTCTTGGGGGTTTGCACACTTCTTTGGACCATGATCTCACGTTCTTTTTGCAAAACTGTATATATCTTTCTTACAATTATTCCAAAATGAGTTAAAATATGTATGAATTTATCCGCTAAAATGTCATTGAGCTTGCATTTTTTCCATAACTAGTCCAATATTAGTTTTGGTACAAACAAATGCTCCCGTAGGCATTGGCACATTGGGCCTATTGCTTGGATTTTAAACAAATTCTCTGACTTTTCAATCTATTGTGAACAATGAGGCCCAATGTAGCCTTCACGAATTTGGAACGTTAATTTTGGGAAGAAGAAGCAAACCTGTCAAGTGAGTTCAAAGCTTCAATTATGTCCCGCTCCTATTCTTCTCGAACAAAATCCCTAAGGCTATGTTTGATACGCGGGATTAGTGCATAACTGACACTAATCCTATGTTTGTCTCTTTTTTAATATAATTCAAGTAGTACATCCGGCCCGTGACAAGAGGCATTGTCAGCTTTCAGTTATGTGACAATGTATTCCTTCACAACAAATGGTATAATTACTCCCGTGTCTACTATTTTGAAGGAAATGTAGACAATTTACTATTTTACCCTTAGCCCTAACAACAATTATAAAAGTTATTTTCTCCTAAATTCAGCCCGTAGATCGTGCCAATAGGGAAGGAATATTCATTTTCTCGTTGACTCTGAACCTCAGATCTGCAGTGAGTGGTTGAACTTTGAAATGTTGTGTTCAAAACCTATTGTGCTTGTGCTCATACTTAATTTTTTTCATGTTTGAACACCATGATTCATACTAATAGAAGGAAAATGTTTCAAAATTTGTTAGAGGCGCAAGCTATAGAGAGCGTGATCTGATCTGTTAGAGGCGTGCACTGTACAGAGCGTGATCTGATCAGTTAGAGGCGCGCGAGCTGTAGAGAGCGTGATATGATCTGTTAGAGGCGCATGGGCTGTACAGAGCGTGGTCTGATCTGTTAGAGGCGCGCGAGCTGTAGAGAGCGTGATCTGATTTGTTAGAGGCGTGCGAGCTGTAGAGAGCATGATCTGATCTGTTAGAGGCGCACAAGATGTAGAGAGCATGATCGGATCTGTTAGAGGCGCGTGAGCTGTAGAGAGCGTGATCTGATCTGTTATAGGCGCGTGAGCTGTAGAGAAAGTGATCTAATCTGCTATAGGCATGCGAGCTGTAGAGAGCGTGATCTTATCTGTTAGACGCGCACAAGCTGTAGAGAGCGTGATCTGACCTGTTAGAGGCACGTTAGCTGTACAGGACGTGATATGATCTGTTAGAGGCACGCGAGCTGTACAGAGCGTGTTTTGATCTGTTAGAGGTGCCACAACTGTAGAGAACATAATCTGATCTGTTAGAGGCGCGCAAGATGTAGAGAGCGTGATCTCATCTGTTAGAGGTTAGATTTGACTGTAGAGAGCGTGAACAAACGTCAAGCCTGAATCGAAAAGGTATGAATATCTGAGAACTCGTTGACATTGTTGATGTTACGAAGAGAAACCACCATAGATCCATGTAATTAGATGATGTATTTTCAGATCTATAAACAGATCTTGCACATCGTCTCAAAATTACGTGAGGTAGGCAAAAGGGGAGGGGATGATCCGTACGAAACAAGAGGACAAACATGTTGGAAAAAATTAAAGACGAAATACACTTGCCGAGTACGATTTTATGAAAGTGAATTGAGCAAATGTGATAGGATCAATGGAATCGAAAATAGAGTTAAAATAAGTCCAGGAGTTCAGAATGGGGGTTGAATGAACTCCTTCGATTTTAAATTTTCGAAACTTTTAAAACTGATTTTACAAGCCTGTGCTTAACTCAGATCTGAGTAACCAGATCTGAGGCTCTCAGTCCAAATCTGTTTTCTCGGTTAACAAATAATGTGCGGAAAGAAACCGATTAAATAGTGAACAGTTAATAATAAAATTTGATGCAAGTAAATAAAGAGATAGGGTCGAGAATTTTTTTCTGGAAGTTCAGATCTGAAATCCTACGTCTCCCCTTCTTCCTTTTCAGGAAGATTCCACTAGAAGATTTGATGAGTACAGCTTCTGTAAACACCCGATCACTCAAGCCTCGCTACAAGTGAACTCCTAGCAACTTCTATCATGCAGATTACACTGCTGAATACAATCAAGTGATTTTTCGAACTGCTACAAGAAGCACGTTCTTTACAGACTCTGAACTGATTTTACAAGGAATACGATACAAACAGAGTACTGTAAATCTTCTGGTTTCTTTTACAATGAAACTTGTTTACAAATGTAAACCAGAAGAATTCTCGAAGGTATTTCTGATAAGAACTGAGGAACTGTTCTTCGAGATGGTGACCACTGAGATAAAATATTTTTGAACCGTTGAGAGAATATGCGAGAGTAAAATTCGATTCGCAGAAAGTCACCGAGAGATTAAAACATCCGAGAGCTTCTTCGTTTGAAATCTTCAGCTATAAATACTCTTCCATCTTCAACGGCCATTAATTGAGCCACTAGACACAAACCTTGTTTGCATATCCTCATCGTATCAATGCATTAAATGCTCCATTAATGCTATGCAAAAGTTTGTCTGCTGTTGTCAGAGCTTTGTTGACTTTAATACCCAAAATAGGTAAACATCATATATACCAACTCTGCGTCCTGCAAATATACTCCAAATAGCTATGAAATTGTGTCTCTTTCATCCACTTTGTCTAACGGGCTTTATATGATAAAATCTCGATCGTTGAATCATTTGGAATAACTCTGAAACTTAAATCTGAAACTGTTTGGTTCTGAACTGAAATCTGATTCAACTTCACAATATTTTCTCCTACAAATATATCCCATCTTCTCTCTTTACTGTTCTCTGTCAAATCTGAAATCCCTTTACGCGTAACATCAGCTCTCATCGCTGTTCATATCTGAATCTGCATAGAACAAACAAATCGATTACTGAATCTGTTCTGTACCTTAGAAACTTCTGATTTGAAATCTGTTATGTTATAGAAGCCTCTGAATTGAACTGACCTGACCTGTTTACGAATAACATACCGAGATCTGAACTGATATCCTCTGATCTGATCTGTTCTGAACCCTCTAAACTGAACTGATCTCCTCTGAACTGATGTGTTCTGAAAACCTCTGATCTGATATGAATATGCCTATCCAAATCTGAACTGATCTGAGTCCCCGATCCTAATCTGATAGAACTCAATTACTTCAAATCTGATAGCTTAATGTTCAGTTCTTTATCTTTTATGTTATCACCAAAACTTATAAATTTTATCTTAACAATTTTCCCCTTTTTGGTGATGACAAAACTTAGCAGCCTGTGACTTAAATAGATACAAAAATAAATTGCTCCTAGTCTGATTTATATATATAATCAAAACTCGCTAAGTACAAGAGCTTTGTACAAAGAACTGAAAGAGGACGAAAAGAATCTGCTTATCCAAACCAACGACTGAAACCAGAAGCTCTTCCTTTACTTCCTCTTTTCCTTGGTGGTTCACTCCTACTTCCACCACCACTTCCACTACCAGATCTGCTTCTATATTCAATAGGCTACGGACCTTGACTGCTGCTATCTTCCCCATTTTTGTTATCACGGCCCCTTTTAATGTAGGCTATGATTTCTGACAATTGAGCACGAACGGTAGCGATGCCAGTCTGTGTTTTCTATCGGAAAACATTCAGATCTTGAGCAAGAGAAGCCTGCTGAGTCTTCAGTTCCTGTTGGACATCGTGAATCAGATTTCTAAGGATGCGTCCTTGATTAGTACAAGAGTGTGCAAACGCCGCTTCAAGGTTTTGTGATCTTCGAAGAGAGATCAGCCTTGAGATCGGCGACATCATCCTGTGTCCGCACCTGCTCTAATGTAATCTTATCATAGAAGCTCTGAGCTGTGCAAACGACTCTGTGAAATCTGAGGTAGGAACAGCAACAGCTGGTATAGAAAGCTGAGGAATGGCTTCTGTATGCTCTGTGAAAGGAGGGACAATCTGAAGAATATCATCAAAAAAGTTCATAGAAGAGTCATTGAAGAACTGGGACTGGAAGAAATCAGATTTGCATCTAAACCTCATCTAAAAACACTGTTACGACCGAAGGATCAGATCTCGATATGTCATACAATAATAATCTCAGGTTGAGCCTCTATATCCACACAGTAAATCAACCGGGGAAATCATCGATCTGTGATCTTCATGCATTTCATAGCATTGATTTATAGCATGTTGCATGATTTGCTATTTTGATGGCTCTTCGTACTGAGGCTTGACCTCGTATTTCTTTTCCTGCTTTTGTGTCCTTTGGGTCTGTGTTACCCACTTGCAGGATCTTCAGGTAACCAAGCTGGACTGAGTGGAGCGCCATCTGGTCGATCCCCATTTCCTTGAGTCCCAGTTATATATTGTATTATTTATTGAACCAGGGGATGCCTTGTGTTTATATGTGTTTGGGGATGGTATCTGATTTGAGATTTTATGTTACCTGTTTTTTTTGAATTTTATTTAACTTGTATTTTGTTTATTGATATTTTGGAATGACGAATTGTGTTCAGGCCCAAATTATTTCGAAAATTTTTAAGCCATATTTTTACGCTTCCGTGATTATGTGCTTAATTGTGCTTTAATCTTGAGTGATTAGCACGGGGCCTGAAATTTTTGGTATCAGAGCTTAAATTAGGTTAAGGTCGCTTTCTTTTGATCACACTCGAGTCTAGGCACAGAGTTTTGATTTGATTTTTGATTGACTCTGTGACTTACGTGATTATATTATCTGTCTCTTTGATATCTGCTATTAGTCTTACCTTGAGAATTGTTTAGATGCCGCCGAGGAGAGGTATAGGTAGGACTACTAGACGTACCACAGAGGAGTCTAGGGCCTCGGATAGTGATGAGGGCAATCAGCAGGTTGAGGATGTTACGAGACAGATAGGCGAGATGGAGCTAGTCTTAGCTAGGTTCCAGCGGACGAACCCTCCGACTTTTGCTGCTGCTGAGGGTGGTGCGTTGGCCGAGAGTTGGCTAGTGCAGATGGAGGAGCTATTTGATACTTTGGAGTACACTCCTGAGAAGAGATTAAAGCTGGCGGTGTTGCAATTGAGGGACAATGCGCAGCGCTAGTGGAGAGGTACTTCCCGTATCTTACGTGAGAGTGGGGCTGTGATTACTTGGGAGAGCTTCTGTGTCACGTTCCGACAGGAGTATACCCCGGAGTCCTACTACAACAGTCGCGAGCGGGAGTTTGATAATCTGAATCAAGGGACGATGAAGGTGGCCGAGTATGCCAGGCAGTTATCTTTGCTTCTGATGTACGTGCCATACGTAGCCAACCAAGAGAGGCGAAGAGGAACAAGTTTATGAAGGGATTGAGGCCTGAACTGTTCCGGATGGTGTTGTCTGGTTCTCCTGCGACTTATGTTGACACTGTGAATAGAGCGGTAGACATTGAGGAGAGTTTGTTGGAGGCAGAGGCTCCGGTTCAGCCGAAGTCTGGACGTGCTTCTTAGCCGGTACAGAGTATGTCGCAATCATTCCAATCTCCTCAAGGGTCGCAGAAATCCAATCGCCAACAGTTTAGACCTCGAGGGAGGCAGTTCAAGAAGAAGGCGAATTAGAGTTCCTCTGGTTCTGTGAGTTATGGTAGCAGTGGTTCTGGCAGTATGTCTTGTGGACAGTGCGGGGGGAAGCATCCGACTTCGCAGTGCCGTGGTGTGCAAGGTACTTGCAATAACTGTGGACAGCCTGGACATTATCGGAGCGTATGTCCTTTGTTGAGGGGACAGACTTCAGTTCCTTCTCAGCAGGGTTCGGCTGGTGGTTCTTCATAGAGACCGCAATTTCCTGTTCCGACCCAGCGATCTGGATTTCAACCCCATGAATCTTCTAGGTTTGGTGGATCTTCTAGACCTCAGTTTCAGATATCGCAGCAGGCCCAGGTGAATGCCTTGACGAGAGAGCAGGCTGAGGAGACACCTGGTATGTTTATCGCAGGTACATGTTTTATCTTTGATTTTCCTGCGAGAATTTTAATTGATACAGGAGCGTCACACTCCTTTGTTTCTGCATGGTTTGTGCATGAGTGTGGGTTGATAGCTACCCCACTGTGTGATGTCGTATCTGTATCTACTCCTGCTGGTGTGTGGGTGATGTATCGTGAGATCGTGGTAGATAGTGTGATTCGATTTGATCAGAATGCGTTAGTGGCGAATCTGATTGTCTTGGAGATGAGGGATTTTGATTACATCTTGGGAATGGATGTGTTGTCTAGCTATAAGGCTACTGTTGACTGTTTCCATGGTGTGGTGAGATTTTGCCCCAATTCGGGTGAGAAGTGGGATTTCTACGGCACGGATTCGAGGTCGAAGATTCCACTGGTGTCTGCCATGGAGATGTTTAGCCTGTTATCACTGGATAATACTGGATTTATGATCTATGCGCTTGACGTTTCCCAAGAGTCGCGGTTGGAGTTGAGCGACATTCCGATCGTCCGAGAGTTTCCCGATGTGTTTCTAGATGAGATTTCTGGATTCCCTCCGAGACGTGAGATCGACTTCAGTATCGAGTTGGTGCCCGGTACAGCCCCGATTTCTAGAGCCCCGTATCGTTTGCCGCCATCAGAGTTGAAGGAGCTCAAGGAACAACTGAGAGACCTTCTGGAGAAAGGCTTCATCAGACCGAGTATGTCGCCTTGGGGAGCTCCGATCCTTTTTGTGAAGAAGAATGATGGATCTATGAGGATGTGCATGGATTTCCGGCAGTTGAACAAAGCGACGGTGGAGAACAAGTATCCTTTGCCGAGGATTGATGACTTGTTCGATCAGTTGCAAGGATCGGTGGTGTACTCGAAGATTGATTTCTATCACCAGTTGCGGATTAGGGACGCTGATGTGGCGAAGACAGCTTTTCGGACGAGATATGGGCATTATGAGTTTCTTGTGATGCCGTTTGGGTTGACGAATGCCCCAACTATTTTCATGGATTTGATGAATCGTGTCTTTAATGAGTACATCGATCGGTTCGTGATTGTCTTCATAGATGACATTTTAGTTTATTCACGGAGTTTGAGAGAGCATAAGGAGCATCTTAGACTGGTGTTGCAGAGATTGAGGGACTCGCAGTTGTACGCCAAGTTCGGCAAGTGTGAATTTTGGCTTGATAGAATTATCTTTTTGGGTCATGTGATTTCAGCGCAAGGGATTTCGATGGAACCGAGTAAGGTCAAAGCAGTTCTTAACTGGGAGAGACCTAGGAACGTTTCCGAGATCCGTAGTTTCTTGGGATTGGCTGGCTATTACAGACGTTTCATAGAGAAGTTCTCCTCGATAGCCAGGCCTATGACTCAGTTGACTCAGAAGGATAGGAAGTTTGTGTGGACTGATGAATGCGAGTCTAGTTTTCAGATGTTGAAAAAACGAAGTTGACTACTGCTCTTGTTTTGGTTCTATCGTCTGGATCTAGAGGATTTTTTGTGTGCTCCGATGCTTCTCTGAATGGATTGGGATGCGTTCTGATGCAGAACGGGTTACATGATTGCGTATGCGTCTCGACAGCTGAACGCCTCACA
>KV006916.1:162538-202357 GCA_001598015.1 Dorcoceras hygrometricum
AAATACCCTTTAGTTTATCGAATAAACATTTAATCTTTTTATAAGTTTTAAAATCAAATTTAAAACGAGGGATTTTATTTTTGAAAAATTTTGGTCTCATGCATATTTAAATCTAATTTAAAACATGCAACCATGCGGATTCAATTAGTCTATATATCAACATATATAAAGTAACATTGGGATGATCGATCGCGAGAGCTATGCGGTCCGTGGTTGCCAGCCACGGACCTAGGTCCAATCCTAGGGATAATGCAATATGCAATGCAATCCTATTACAAAGCTTTCCGGTTTTACAGATCTTCGGTCTTCAATATCTTGATCGTCATCGTCCACCGTCTTCGGATGCACTCCCACAAAATCTAGTAATTTACATTTAAATCTACTATGACAGATAAGGGATACATTTATCAAGGGGTGGGAACGGGCCACAAACAGGCCCGCTTTTAAATGATAATCAATATATAAAAACCAAAATCAAATAAAACCTATTGCATATACCTAACACATTGGGCACGGCTCTCGATCACACCAATCATGCAATTAATCTAATTAACATGCATAATTTAAATAATCTAATTATTTATCGTAAAATCATATTCTAATTACGAAATCGTATTTTATAATAAAATCGCATTTTACCGATAAAACAAATTTTAATCAACAAAATCATATTTTATTACAAAATCATATTTCATAATTAAAATCACATTTTACTAATTTTAATTGTATCAAATTGGGTTTAAAACAATTTTAGGCCCAAAAACTTAAAATTTCAAAATCGATCAAAATCGGGCCCGACATCGCATACCGGCCCGAAATTTCACGGGCTGCCCGGGACAGGCCCAAACCAAACCCTAGAAGAATTCAGACCAGCCGTCACGACATCGCCGGAGACTCGCCGGAGCGGCGGCGGCCGGCGACGGCGACGCCGCCACCACGAAGATCGCGGCGGCAGCGCACGACGCCGCGCGGCCAGCGCGCATCGTGCGCAACCAGCGCGCTTCGTCCAGCCACCGTCGCGCGACATCTCCAGCAAGCGTCGAGCGGCCAGCCATCGCACCAGTGGCGCAACAGGGCGCGCAACCAGCGGCGAAGGGGCAGCGGATTTGCGCAACGTGTGCGCGAGGCGGCGCGACAAGCACGCGCACCCATCTGCCAGCGTCGACCGGCCACTCGTGCAACCGCTTGCGCACGGCCAGCCCTTCGTCTCGCGTGGAGTTGCGGCCAGCGCTCGCCTCCCTTGCGCGACCGGCGCGCATGACGCGCGCGCTCATGCGCGCGATAGGAAGGCGCCGCCGCGCGCGGCGGCGGCCCGGTGGTCGATTCTCGATTTTCGTTTCCGATATGAAATTTAAGACGTTAGATACAATTCAGGCAATACATATTGATCAGATCCGAAAAACACTGGCTCTGATACCACTGTTGCGGATCCGGATCCGCCCCCCGGCGAGGCAGCGGAAGAATAAAGAAAAGACCGGGAGACGATCAATACGAAAACAACAATTCAATTAATTGTCATTCATAGGGCGTTCAAAACGATTACCTTGCTGGCACTTGTGCCTGGCTCCAACCGGTATTACAAGAACCCGGCTCTTCTCGGTAGATTGCGGTAGATAATCGCCAATCCGGTCCACGACCAGAACCGAGACTCATTCGTCAGGCTGCACTAGAAGCACTGACGAATTTTGCACGAACGGATTCTCCTCGTCGAGTTGGCCCGGAAACAAATTTCCGGCGAAGATCGGCGACGGTGGCGGCGGCGCAACTCGGGCGGCCTTATTCTCATTTTGACGGCCCAATCGACTAGGAACATGTTCAGAATACACAGCGACTATTAGATGTGTTTCATGATAGCCGTCATACCCACTATCACATCTAACATACGCTTTAGTGCATTCTAGGTCTTTACTCAACGCAATTGTAAATCATTACACACATAATGAAAGTAAAGAATGCCATATAAAAGAATGCGAATATCATATATAAAGACTGTTTGTACAAGAGTCTATAAAACCCACATGCCACAAGTTGGCTAGTTGGGCATCTACTCTAACATAAAACTCCAACCCAAATCTCTGAATCTCGGTCTGCAGTGGTCGCTCAACTGATAAACACGCCACCACTGAAGTCTTCCGGCTCAAAGCGTCTTCTACCACATTAGCCTTACCCGGATGGTAGCTAATGTCACAGTCATAGTCCTTCACCAACTCAAGCCATCTGCGCTGCCTCATATTCAGCTCCTTCTGGGTGAAGAAGTACTTGAGGCTCTTATGGTCGGTGAAAATCTGACACTTCTCGTCGTACAAATAGTGTCTCCAAATCTTCAGTGCGAACACTACTGCTACAAGCTCCAGATCATGCGTCGGATAGTTCTGCTCATAACTCTTCAGTTGTCTCGACGCATAAGCAATAACCTTACCACACTGCATCAGAACTGCACCCAAACCTCTCAACGAAGCATCTGTATAAACCACAAACTCCTCGTGGTCCACTGGCATAACTAATACTGGTGCTGAAATAAGGGCCTCCTTCAGCTGATCAAAGATCCTCTGACACTCGGTGCTCCACACATACTTCGCATTCTTCTTGGTCAAGGCTGTCAAGGGCACTGAAATAGAAGAGAAGCCCTTGATGAATTTGCGATAGTAACCTGCCAAGCCCAAGAAACTACGAATCTCTGCTGCATTATTTGGAATTCCCCAGTTCTGAACTGCCTTTACTTCAGACAACGAAGGGCTTGCTGAATTTCCTGGAGCAGTAATACTGGCCAAGAACGCCTGACATCCATGCTCAACCAGCTTCCTGGCCTGTAAGAAGGATATGAATCTAGGCTTCCGCGGTCTCCTAGCTGCCTCAAATAAGAAGGCCTCCTACCCTGGGGGTCTAATAGAAACCGTCCGCCTCTTAAAATCAATCACTGCTCCAAACTCCATCAGCCAATCCATGCCTAGGATGAGATCAAATCCTGACATCGGCAACACCACTAAATCTGCTTGGACTGCATGACCCTGGAACATCATCATCAATCCCTGAACCACGCTGGTCGTCGTCAACTCCTCTCCTGACGGGACCGTCACTGCGAGAGTCATACCCAAGCTCTCCGAGGTAATACCCATCCTCTGCGTGAACGCACTCGAAAATAATGCAAGGGTAGTAACACCAAGCACACGAATCTCGCGTGAAACGGACACAACACACAGGCATGCGCTTACAGTCACACTAGATCCCAAAAAGTAGTTTAGATACCTAAAACCGTTCTAGGTTCGCTAGTCCTATCCGTCAAAGTTCTCAAGGCAAGTTTTAGAAGATCTAACAGTTCTAATTAGGTTCCACTCCTCGGTAACTAGCGGGTCTGTAGTCCCCGCAAACTCCTTGGGTCCCTGCTTGCGGAACCTCTCCGCAATATCTTCCTCATGCGACTTCCCGCCAGATCGCTCCATCTGACGCTCCAATAGTCTAGTGATCCCGGCTAACATCTCCACGTTAGCCCTCTCAAACGGCGTCATCTGGACTGGTGGTGGTGGAGGCAAGTCGTCATCCGGATGACTCCTCTTTAAAATCGATTAAAGGGCTCGGCCCAATATCGTTAAAAACAGACTTAAAATTCATTAAAGTAATTATCGGCCCAAAATCCATTAATTTGGCAAAAATCCTAATTTAATTAAAAATTCCAGCAACTTAAAATAGATTTTGACTTAAAATCGTTGACCCGAAGTCATTTGACCAAAAACTAAATCTTAACTTAAAAAGTCGACTTGACCCGATAAAAATGACTCGAACTTTAAAAATAAAATAACCCGGCCCAAAAATAAAATAACTCGGACCGAACTTAAAATATTGACTCGACACTTAAAACCACTCGACTCGACCCGATTGAACCGACCCATCGGCCCAAACGAACCGGCCCAAACCAAACACTCAACCCTAAACCTAAAATACACTCTCCTGCACAAGCTGCCGCCGCGACCAGTCTCCGGTTGTTACCTTCGTTCTCCCTGATCCGGCCACCATTGCCGGAGCCCTTCCGACTGGACCACCCCCAGGTCCAGGCGGTTCTAACGTGATCGACCTTGCCTCAAACCGTGACCTAACCAGGGAGATATGGTCGCTGCAAGTGGACGCACCAGCCATACTGCACCGTCGCGACCACCTGCTGGTTTTTGCGTTCGTTCTCCCTGCTCCGGTTACCACTTCCTGAGACCTTCCGGCTGGACCACTCCCAGGTCCAGGCGGTTCTAACGAGACCAACCACAGCCCCAAAAGAGCTCGCACGAAGGAGAACGAACGCTGGGAAAGAGACGCACGCGACATGCACAAACACACACTGCTCGGTGTGCGACATCAAGCCATTGGTTCGACCACAATTCCACCACTTCGAACCACAAAAAGCCACTCCTAGGACCACCATGAACCACTTAACCATGAGCCAAGACCCCTCAAGCAGCCCATGAACCGAAGCCATGCAAAAAGGATCAAAACCGTGAGGTGCACATATGAGTACATGCATGATCATGAACATAAACCTTGAGATCTGAAACATTCACATAAAATTCATGCATAATCTTTGTAAAAACAGTATATTATGATTTATATGGTGAGAAAAGAAAGAATATAACATGCCTTGGTTGATAGAGAAGCAAAAATACGTGATACCGGGGCGGAGGACAATGGAGACGACCACACTTTGAGTTCCAATGGAGAAACTTGCAATTTTCAGCCACCAAGGAGAGTATGGAGTCTGAAGTTGGCTGATGAGAGGAGGGCTAGGGCAAATTTTCGAGTTTAGGTGGAGGGTGTGTGAAAAATGGGCTAAAAAGCCCTTCCACCTTGTTTTATTTAAAAAAAATATAAGCCCATCATTATACTAGCCCATCCCCTAATTAAAAAGGCTTAAAAACATTTAAATATCAGCCCCGAAGCCTTTAATTTTTGTAACATAAGGCCTCTCAATTTTAAAAGTGTCATAAAAGTCATAAAAATGGCCCGTATAGGCGAAAAACGGGTCCCGCTCGGTAACCGTGCATAAAATCTCATTTTCTTGGAGATTGTGCATAAAATAAAAATATTTTGCTTTAAAATATGTCTAAGGGCTAAAACATTTAAATATTTTCGATTTGGTCGACTCCGGACTCGTCCCCGCTTATCGGTCTCAAACCGTACCGTAAAGCGATAAGCACACGTAGAGCATAAAATCATCACATAAACACATACATGACATGCAAATCATATAATCATAAGGTTTTTCTCCTAGTCATGCATTCAATTCACGTAATTAGGATTTCCGGGCGTTACATTTTGGTACCCAATTTTACTTGGGTCCAGATCGGATTACCCCTTTCGGGACTCATACTTGAATTAGCTTTACAGTTTTCCCAGTATGGATATCCACTAGGGTTTGTGCAGAAATCTTATGTGATCTGTTGAGCTTTGGCTTTGTATTTTGACCATTCAGATCACGTTTGGGCTGAACCTTTATCCATACAGATTTGGCCTTCGTTGAACCACGCCTTAGCTGGTTCGGAACAGATGACTTAGGTCCAACTTTCGCTTTTTCCTTCTCAAGTATGTTCGTTAGCCAGCTGGGCTTGCTGTTCTCAGGCTTAATATATCCAATACAAGTTTTGCCTTTATGGTTCAGCTGTCCCGTGGTCTGGTCATCATACTTGACCCACTCATATGCATCGTGTATCACACTGGCTTTGACAAAATTCATTTTCTTGAACTTGTCACCAGCCAGATGTGACTGAATACTTGTTCCCTCGGAGCTGCTTTCACCAAAGCTGAAACCTAAGCCAGATTTGTCATTCAATGGCTTCTGGGTCTCATGCATCTTGCCTAAGGAAACAAAAGACTTACTCCAGGAGCTCATCACTTGACTTAATCTCTCATTTTTAGATGAGAGCTCACATGACTTTGTTCTCAAAAGATCATTCTCGATTTTCAGCTTACTCAACTCAGTTTGTAAACTGTCAGTTTCCTCAAGTTGAGCAGTGCTTGGTTCCACTGAACTATTTTTCAAACATCCGTTTTCAGTTTTGATCTCCTCAAATGTCTGAGATAACTTTCGGTACTCATGGACCATTTCATTAAGTGCATTGATGAGGTCCTCTCGTGTAAATTCACTATTAGAGAAGTCAAATACCTCATCATCAGTTGTCTGGTTGGCCATCAAGCAGTGAATTTCTTCTTGCTCACTATCACTGATGAGCTGCTTGATGTTGAATTAGAATCTGAGTCCGCCCAGTTTCTGTTACGCTCCTCAGCAACAAGAACCTTTCGGTCATTCTTCTTGTGGGGCCTCTTCTCAGATATGTTTCTCCTTTTTTCTGTGGATCTTTCTTTGTACCGCTCTGTGGACCTCTTGTCATCTTTCTTGGGCCTGTTTCACACTGCTGCAAAATGCCCTGGTCAGCCATAGTTATAACAATTCAAATCAGTAGTAATCTTGTCACATTTATGAGCATTGTTATAATTGAAAGAAGGGTTTTGAGTGATTCTCATGAATTTCCCAAACTTCTTTACGAAGAGGGACATTGCGTCATTGCTGATCTGTTCTGCTGACTTGCTTGTGCTTGGAGAGCTTTGTTCTGAAGTAGTAGTAGCAAGAGCCTTAGTGGGTTGTGATGTTGATGGTGCCTCAGATCTGGTTTATAGCTCGAACTCGTAGGCTTTCAGATTTGCGAATAGATCATGGAGTTCCAATTTATTCAGATCCTTCGATTCGCGCATGGCCATCATCTTCACATACCACTCCATGGCAGCGCTCTCATCACCTTAAGAGCCAACTCTCTGTTGCTATATTCTTTTCCCAGACTGGTTAGCTCAATCACAACTGCACTGAATCTTTTGTCGAATTCCGCCATGGTCTCGCCTTCCCTCATCTTTATGGACTCATATTTCTGCTGGGCAACAGTCAGCTTGTTCTCTTTGGTCTCATCGTTGCCTTCACAGATTTGCGTCAACTTCTCCCAGATTTCTTTAGCAGTAGCGCAGGTCTTGATTTTGCTGAACATATTCTTGTCCAACGTCTTGTATAGAATATCCTTCGCTACATTATCCAGATTAGCCTTTTTCTTATCCTCTGGTGTATTTCCATTATGGTCTTTTCTATCCATTGTGGAGCACCGGCAGTAATCGTCATCGCCGTATTAGCCTTCATAATCTTCATGGGTCCATCTGTTATGACGAACCACATGTCATCATCTTGTGCGTCTAAATGGGCTTGCATCCGGATCTTCCAATCATCGTAATCCTCCTTAGAAAACATAGGAATTTTGTTGTGAGAAGTAGACATATTTATATAAGCGCAGAAGATCAAAATGTTCAATAACTGAGAGTTTCAGGTTCTGATACCAATTGATAGGATCAATGGAATCGAAAATAGAGTTAAAATAAGCCCAGGAGTTCAGGGTGGGGGTTGAATGAACTTCTTCGATTTTAAATTTTCGAAACCTTTAAAAATGATTTTACAAGCCTGTGCTTAACTCAGATCTGAGTGACCAGATATGAGGCTCTCAGTCCAAATCTGTTTTCTCGGTTAACAAATAATGTGCCAAAAGAAACCGATTAGACAGTGAACAGTTAATAATAAAATGCGATGCAAGTAAATAAAGAGATATGGTCGAGAATTTGTTTCTGGAAGTTCGGATCTGAAATCCGACATCTCCCCTTCTTCCTTTTCAGGAAGGTTCCACTAGAAGATTTGATGAGTACAGCTTCTGTAAACACCCGATCACTCAAGCCTCGCTACAAGTGAACTCCTAGTAACTTCTATCTCGCAGATTACACTGCTGAATACAAACAAGTGATTTTTCGAACTGCTTCAAGAAGCACGTTCTTTACAGACTCTGAACTGATTTTATAAGGAATACGATACAAACAGAGTACTGTAATTCTTCTGGTTTCTTTTTACAATGAAACATATTTACAAATGTAAACCAGAAGAATTCTCGAAGGTATTTCTGATAAGAACTGCGAGATGGTGACCACTGAGATAAAATATTTTTGAATCGTTGAGAGAATATGCGAGAGTAAAATTCGATTCGCAGAAAGTCACCGAGAGATTAAAACATCCGAGAGCTCCTTCGTTTGAAATCTTCAGCTATAAATACTCTTCCATCTTCAACGGTCATTAATTGAGCCAATAGATACAAACCTTGTTTGCATATCTTCATCGTATCAATGCATTAAATGCTCCATTATTGCTATGCAAAAGTTTGTCTGCTGTTGTCAGAGCTTTGTTGACTTTAATACCCAAAATAGGTAAACATCGTATATACCAACTCTGCGTCCTGCAAATATACTCCAAATAGCTCTGAACTTGTGTCTCTTTCATCCACTTTGTCTAACGGGCTTTATATGATAAAATCTCGATCGTTGAATCATTTGGAATAAATATCTGATAAGCTCTGAAACTTAAATCTGAAATCTGTTTGGTTCTGAACTGAAATCAGATTCAACTTCACAATCTTTTCTCCTACAAATATATCTCATGTTCTCTCTTTACTGTTCTCTGTCAAATATGAAATCTCTTTACGCATAACATCAGCTCTCATCGATGTTCATATCTGAATCTGCATAGAACAAACAAATCGATTACTGAATCTGTTCTGTACCTTAGAAACTTCTGATCTGAAATCTGTTCTGTTATAGAAGCCTCTGAACTGAACTGATCTGATCTATTTACGAATAACATACTGAGATCTGAACTGATATCATCTGATCTGATCTGTTCTGAACCCTCTAAACTGAACTGATCTCCTCTGATCTGATGTGTTCTGAAAACCTCTGATCTGATATGAATATGCGTAGTCCAAATCTGAACTGATCTGAGTCCCCGTCCTAATCTGATACAACTCGATTACTTCAAATCTGATAGCTTAATGTTCAGTTCTTTATCTTGCTTATGTTATCACCAAAACTTATAAATTTTATCGTAACAAAATGTCAAATCTTAACCCAAAAAGCAAGTAGTCCCATGGAAATTAGATCTGTGTTACACCTGCACAATCACCTCACAATCGCTTGACCTAGAGATTGGAAGAGAAATTTGGGAAGAAAATAGATGGACGTGCACGACAGAATTGGATGGTAATGGGAGAGAGATAGTATAGGGATATTTTGATCAACAAAAAAATATACCATATTTTAATAATTTCATATAAAAACGAACCAAACATAACACTTATAAATCTATTATCCAAAATATTCTTTAAACATATTTATAAATTACCGTTCGATCTCAATATTTGTTAATAATCAATTGTATATAAATCTCTCTCTACAATCTCCCGCTCCAATCACGTCGATTCTCCGGAGAACCCCTTCACTGTCTCCACTGTGTCCCATCGTATTTCTGCTGCCGTCAACGCCGTCTCACCTTCACAAACCAACGTTGCTCGGCCCTAGAATCCTTTCCCCTTTCAACCCGCGTTCATGAGTTCCTGCGTGGGGCCCTCCGTTGAGTCCTGATCCATGCCAAGACCGTGTTTCGAAACTTTCTTGACCTGGGTTTGCATCAACGTGGAGAGTCACAGCTGGGCAAGATTTCTGTTCTTTCCATTCTCAAAGATTCAAATGAATTTTCTCTGATTATCATTTATTGGATAGCATCACTAACATTTTTTCAGATTCTGATGCAGCCTACGCAATGAGTTCTAGTATGTTAGCTAAGCTAGACAATGTCTGCAGCAAACACCAACAGACAGAGAATTTACTAGGAGAACAGAACTTTTCGACAGAATTGAGGAGTTGATTACTGGGTACGATGTCAGCGAGGCTGAGGTTGAAAAATTAGAGGAAAAGATTCTCGAACATCAGGCCAAAATGGCCTCTCTTCTAGACGCAGTAGAGGCATTAGAGGAAAAGATAGTTTCTAACAGGAAAGAGGCTCGGGCTGTTGTCCACGAGTTGGTAGGCCTTAAAGAAGAGTACAACATCTAGACAAAGAATCTTCAAGAAGCCGAGGTCAAGTAGAACGAGTGCATTTTTAAGTAGGAATATTAGCGACGCCTTTTCTGCTAATCTTTTCATGTTCTTACTTTCTGTTGATGAAAATGTTGTAGGTCTGGTATTACTGAGAATATATTTTGTCACCACTTACTCCTCTTATTGTGGTTGTGTTATCATAGCCTTTAGATTGGTTATTCTATCTCTATTTCTTTTCTATTTGGATATTTCTTTTTGCAGGTGTTGTTACTCTTAGTGCATAACCATTTTTTGGCAGACTTTTCACCCACAAAAGATACTTCTGTATCCTTTTTGTGAAACTTGTGTGTATTGCATTTCACATGGGTCTCAGGTCCTCTTCCAAAACAGCCATCTATGTACTGTTACGAATGTGATTCAAAGTTTCAAACTCCCCAATCAGCTAAACTCCCCCAACAGTTAGGACCCCCCAAACAGTTAAACTCACCCAACGGCTAGGAGGAAATGGTCTTGATTGTTGTCAGTAGTAAGTTGCTTGATTGTAGGAACTGTCATTAGTGGTCCCTGTTTTTAGGTATTTAGTTATTCTAGTTTTGCTATTTATTCAGCTTATTCCCTTGTCATTAATTGCAATGTATGTTATGTAATTATCAATATTAAGAAAGTTTGTTCTTACCGCGTGTCTCTTCTTTTATCTTCTACAATTGTCAAAGTTTTACTCTATCATTTTGGTATCAGAGCCAGCCTGTGACTTGAACAACAATGGCCTCATCAGGATCCAACTCAATGCTGTCAATGATTCCTGTCTTCAAGGGTGAGAATTTCGATTTTTGGCGGATTAAGATGAGGACACTTTTCAAGTCTCAGGAGCTTTGGGAGGTGGTAGAAGATACATGAAGTCTTATGGAGAAAATATCAATGACGGGACTGTTGTGGCAAAGATCTTGAGAAGTCTCACTCCACGGTTTGATCACGTGGTTGCAGCTATTGAGGAGTCAAAGGATCTGTCAGTTTTCACTGTGGATGAACTCATGGGGTCACTGCAGGCACATGAGGATCGATTGAACAGATCACAAGAAAAGAGTGAAGAAAAAGCCTTTGCCATTAGAGATTCTACTCAAGATGAAGGGAGAAACAATAGTAGCAGCAGCAGAGGGAGAGGACGAGGAATTTCAAGAGGACGAGGCAGAGGCAAAAGTTGGGTAGAGCAAAGAAAATGTTACACGTGCGGCAAACCAGGTCATCTTGCAAAAGACTGTAGAAGCAGTCAAGCTGAGTTTGCTGAGGAAACTGAAGCAACAGAAGAAGACTTTCTGTTCATGGCACTAATGGAGCATGGAAAGGACGAACAAGTTGTTTGGTTTATAGACAGTGGTTGCTCTAACCACATGACAGGGATGAAGGAGATGTTTAGAGAGCTTGATGAAACTCAAAGAAGAGTGATTCGCTTGGGGAACAACAAACAAATTCAAGTAGAGGGAAAGGGTACAGTTGAGGTACAATCTGTATTTGGGAAAAGTAAACTCATTTCTAATGTTCTATATACTCCAGAGTTGGCCCATAATCTCTTTAGTGTGGGACAGCTCCTACTCAGTGGTTTTACTATTTTATTTGATGAATCACACTGCATTATTACTGAGAAAGCAACAGGTCACGTTTTGGCCAAAGTAAATATGGCTGAAAATCACATGTTTCCCTTAGTTTTCAGCAAACTAGAAAGTCATGCAATGGTCACTATGACTAAGAATGCCTCTCAACTATGGCATCTTCGATATGGTCATCTACATACAGCTGGATTGAGGCTGCTGAATCAAAAGGAGATGGTGCGTGGTCTTCCACGAATTGATGTTGATGGGGCAGTATGTGAGGGATGCATGTATGGGAAGCAAAGCAAGAGGTCATTCCCTGTTGGTCAATCCTGGAGAGCAACTGAGCCGTTGGAGCTTGTACATGCTGATTTGTGTGGCCCGATGAGAACCGAGACACTAGGTGGCAGCAAATATTTTTTACTGTTTGTCGATGATTACAGTAGAATGAGCTGGGTGTATTTCCTCAAATTTAAGTCAGAAGCCTTTGGGCAATTTTTCAAATTCAAGGCTCTTGTGGAAAAGCAGAAGGGTAGTAACCTGAAGATATTACGCACTGACAGAGGAGGGGAGTTCACTTCTATGGAATTCAATCAATATTGTGAGAAGCATGGAATACACAAAGAGCTGACTGCGCCCTACACCCCAGAGCAAAACGGCGTAGCAGAGAGGAAGAATAGAACAATTGTTGAAATGGCAAGAAGTATGCTAAAGAGTAAGGGACTGCCTTATAACTTTTGGGCGGAGGCCGTGACTACTGCCGTTTATTTGATTAATCTCTCACCAACAAAGGCTGTTATGAATAAAACTCCCTACGAGGCTTGGTCAGGTAAAAGGCCTTCTGTTGAGCATCTTAAAATTTTTGGGTGTATTGTCTATGTACTGATTAATGCAAACGAAAGACATAAACTAGAGGAGAAATCAATTAAGTGCATTTTCATTGGTTATTGCTCACAATCTAAGGCTTATAGGGTCTATAATCCAGCAACTGGTAAAGTGATTGTAAGCAGGAATACAGTGTTCAATGAGGAAGACAGTTGGCAATGGGAAGACAACAGAAAAGCTCCCGCATTTCAATTCGAAGATGACAACAGGGAAACGAGAAGAATGACCACATCAGAATCAAACTCTTCCCTGAGTCCAGATGGCTCGAATTCAGTGAGCAGATCAAGTCCCACAATATCAACACACCAGGGCAGCAGCTCAAATTCATTCAATAGTGGTGCATGCTCTGCAGAAGGAGATACAGACAATGACGGTGATAGTGAGACACCTCCTAGGAAGGTCAGGTCACTTAGAGAGATCTATGAATCTTGCACATTAGCTCTCTACGCATCTGACCCCTCCACATACGAAGAAGCCGCAGAGAGGTCAGAGTGGAAACTAGCAATGAGGAGGAAATGTTAGCAATTGAGAAAAATGAAACCTGGAGTTTGGTTAATTTACCAAAGGATAAGAAGGTTATTGGTTTAAAATGGGTATTCAAAACCAAATATAATCCAGATGGAACTCTACTTAAGCATAAGGCAAGGCTAGTGGTGAAAGGCTACTCACAAAGGAAGGGGATAGATTTTGAAGAAACCTTCTCTCCGGTAGCAAGGTTTGAAACAATTCGGGTGGTACTATCAATAGCAGCATTCCTCAAGCTTTGTGTGTATCAATTTGATGTCAAGTCCGCTTTTCTTAATGGAGAAATAAGTGAGGAAGTTTATGTAGCTCAGCCGGATGGGTTTATTAATCAAGAGAGTCCAAATAAGGTCTACAAACTTAAGAAAGCCTTATACGGGCTTAAGCAAGCTCCCAGGGCATGGTACATGAAAATAGATACATATTTTCTGCAATTTGGCTTTAAAAGAAGTGAAAATGAGCCAACAGTGTACATTAAGAGCTACGGGGAGTATGATTTCTTATTAGTATGTTTGTATGTTGATGATATGATATATGTGGGATCTAACAGCTCTTTGATTGCAGAATTTAAAAGCCAAATTATGCAGAAATTTAACATGACAGATCTAGGCCAGCTTCACTACTTCCTGGGAATGGAAGTAAATCAATGTAAGGAAGGGATCTTCATATCTCAAAGAAAGTACGCAATGGATCTTCTAAAGAAATTCAGCCTGAATGGGTGCAATGCAGTAGAAACACCCATGAATGTGAATGAGAAACTTCAGGAGGATGATGGGTCCGGAGCGGCTGATGCGCAAAAATTCAGAAGTTTGATTGGAGGTCTAATTTATCTCACGCATACGAGGCCAGATATCATGTTCGCAGTGAGTTTGCTATCAAGATTTATGCACAAACCAACAAAACACCATTATGGAACAGCCAAAAGAGTATTAAAGTATGTCGCAGGAACTCTAGCAATGGGGATTTGGTATTGTCAAACTAAATCTCTGAAACTAGAGGGTTATTGTGACAGTGATTGGGCAGGTTCATCAGTTGACAGAAGAAGTACGACATGTTTTTTCTTTACTCTTGGATCAGGTGCAGTTACTTGGAGATCAAAAAAACAAACTACAGTTGCCTTATCATCATGCGAGGCAGAATATGTAGCTGGGGGAGCAGCAACGTGTGAAGCCATTTGGATGAGAAAGCTGCTGCTTGACCTAGGTATGAAGCAAGAGGGGGCAACCTAAATTCACAGTGATAGTAGTTCTGCTATAGCTATGACAAAAAACCCAGTCTTTCATGGTCGAGCGAAGCGTATAGAAATAAAGCATCATTTTATAAGGGAGCTAGTAGCTAAGAATGAAATCAGCTTGAAGTTTTGCAGAACAGATGATCAGATTGCTGACATCTTCACAAAAGCATTGTCATACTCCAGATTTAGTTATCTACGAAGTAAGCTTGGGATGGGGGAGTTTGAATCAAGACGGGGTGTTACGAATGTGATTCAAACTCCCCAATCAGCTAAACTCCCCCAACAGTTAGGACCCCCCAAACAGTTAAACTCACCCAACGGCTAGGAGGAAATGGTCTTGATTGTTGTCTGTAGTAAGTTGCTTGATTGTAGGAACTGTCATTAGTGGTCCCTGTTTTTAGGTATTTAGTTATTCTAGTTTTGCTATTTATTCAGCTTATTCCCTTGTCATTAATTGCAGTGTATGTTCTGTAATCATCATTATTAAGAAAGTTTGTTCTTACCGCGTGTCTCTTCTTTTATCTTCTACAATTGTCAAAGTTTTACTCTATCATGTACATTGCACTTCAGTTTGATCGCTACTCCCACATACATTTCTATACATAGCACTTCAACCAATGCCCCTAATCCCGCATGCACTCACATTTTCTAGCTTTCTTTTATTTTTGTGCTTGGAGAGTTGATGTGGTCTTATTTGGTGAATTGGTTTAGTGGTGGATTTTGGTGCTTGGGAGATGGTTGAAATTGCTTGGTGCTTGGGTTTGTATTGTTGGAATTTTGGTCATGTATTGACCCATACTCTCATTTCTAGAATTCACTATATAAAATCTCCCTAGAGCTTCATTTAATCCAATTAAAATAGCTTCAAGGCTGATTTAATTTTTATATATAACTTCTAGGACAAAAAGACAATAATACTGCTAGAGTAAGTGTCAACTAGCCAACCGTTGGTTGTTGACTTTTGCATAAAATAATATTTATTCATTTATATAATTTACAATGTTACATGACATTCTTTATATTTGTTATTATTGCACAACCTTGTTGAATAAAGGCCTTGAAATGTACTATAGTGTATGTTAGATGTGATAGTGGATCTGATGGCTATCATGATTTGCATATAATAGTCACTATGCATTCTAAATCAGTTCCTAGTAGATTGGGCGGTCCAAAACAAGGATAATGGTCGCCCGAGTTTGAGACTAGCATATGCGATGCGAAGTACCATGCTTCATAGGTAATGAACATGGAGATGTTCTGAGTGTGCGTGATGAATAGTGATCCGGTGATCTATCGAATTATCCTCGTTTGGATTTTCCAAGTTGGTTATCATTTGTCGAGTGGATTAAGTCCGAGGTCTTGGTTGTACAGATTAGTCCTTATTACTCAAAACATCATTGAAACTCTACATGCTAGTCGCCTCACTTTGACTCTTTTATCGACTCCATGAGGGTCATCAGATGGCGATGTTTGGTGAGGCCATGACGCATGTAGGACTCGATACTTTGTTGTCAAGGATTCACAACTCGCCTCTGTGCGTGGATGCCTATACTATCTGAGGAGATAATATTGTGACAAATCTCTGACCAGAGTATCAGATGTGCTTTAGGTAAATGGGTTTACCTAGTAGCATATACGATGTCGCTATTTGATCTCCAAGATGTATTGCATAGTTATCGAATCTCTATTGACTCTCGATTTACCAATGGTCGTTGATTCAATCGGGATATTTGAGATGAAAGGACCATACTATATATTAATCATGACCGACTGGTTCTTGTAGGCGCTATTAGTGATACCTACGGGATCATGAGGCGATGTTGCTAGACGTTTTACCATGGTCCGATGGATAAGTCTGAAAATATGTTTTCGGAGTCACAAGGGGTTGTGATCTCATGGCTAGCTGTATCCCTAAACCATTGAGGGTCACACAAGTACTGGTTTCCCAATGCCCGTATAGATATGGAATTCAAGATGTTGAGTTCAGTCGGAGCATGACTTTCAAAATAAGTTGCGGGAGTATGACTTCCATTATAGCTACTGGAGTGGAACTGTATTTTTAATTTCAGTGGTCCGAAAATTGTTTTCACATCATTATGTTAGTTTTAGAAACTGTGCACATCAATGCGATCTGATCGTCGATCGAGATTATGATGGAACCACAACGATTGATTCAAAGGTGGTTGAATCTAGCTTGGGCTTGCCCTTGGCCCATCAACCTAGTTTGAGCCCATAAATTATCTATAAATAGGAGGCTAAGGAGGGGTGGGAAAGTGCACCAAGTTGAGCAACCGAAGCCTGCTTAATTTTCTCTTCTCTCCCCCTCTCCTCTCCTCTTTGTCGTCGCCTTCTTTGCAATTCTGCCGTCGCTGTCGCACATCATTGCGACCAACTCGACGAGGAGATTATGTCACGAAACTTTTGCTTGTTTTTTTTTATGCAAACCAGCAAAGGAGTCGGGATACCGGTCATGGAAAATTAGGCGTGGTTCGAGATTCAACCGTTGAAGGACCATCTCCCTCTGATGACTGATCTGAGTTGGACGCCTAGTCAGCAAAGGTAACTTCTTAAACATCCTATGAATATTTCATATTTAATTTTACTATGTACGAGCGTCCCCTACCACCGCGTACAGTCTGTGACGGACCCCAAAGTTTTAATATCTTTCGCTGTCGGAGCCGTGATCCGGATCCGTCGTACGCAAACAGTGGCATCAGAGCGTCGGGCTCAGGATCAGTCATACGTGAATTTTTATGAAATTTCATCAAAACCTCGAATTTTGAAAAAAAAAGTTCCAGCAATTATCGCGGCTGCCACGTACCCGTCGTGCGGTCACGAGCACTTGTTGCTCGCACGATGCGGTGCACATCACGACGCGTATCGCTCGCTCGTCGAAGTTCCCCCCACGCGGCTTGCTCTCTTACCGCGCGCTCCGTCGTGCTAGCAGTGTGGGCGTTGCCCATGCGGCGGTTCATCGACAATCTCGTTTGCGGCGTCATGACCTAGGGTTCTGCCCAGGCTTGCCCTAGCAGCCCAACGGATTTTTGGACCGATCCTTGCTATCGGCTTTTTCAGACGGACAAGAATAAAATTTTGACTGATTTCGAGGTGTTGGGCCACAAAGTTGCTAGAGCCCAATATTAATTTCAAAAAAAAATAATTTTTTGGAAAATTATATTTTATGAAAATTTAATTTTCTTCATTTAATTAATTAGTGTTGAAAAATTAATTATTTTGATGCAATTAAAATAACAAAATATGGATTTATTTATAAATAATTTTATATTAAAATATTATTTTGTTGGATAATAATCAAATTTGATTTGATTAAATTATGTTATTGTTTTATTTTCAATTAATTCGATTGATAGTATAAATAAAGCTATTATGATATATGTCATGGAGATTTAATGTAAATATTAGACTTAGTGGGAGATAAATATTAAAAATACTAGAGATAATGATCAAAGATATTGAATGTCGAAGATATGAAAGGCTGGAAGCTTCTGTAGTAGGATTGCATTTGCATATTGCATATCACCTAGGATTGAACCTAGAACCGTGATTGACGACCATGTTTCGCAAAGCTCTCGGTTATCTATCATCTCTTATTTAATATGTATATTTGATATATGTGTATTTGTTGAATCTACATATTTTAAATATGATTTAAAATTAATGAGATGAAATTTCAAAACTAAAATCCCTCGTTTTAAATATGATTTAAAATTTATATCATGATTAAATTGAAAAACTTAGTTTAATGATAATTATGAAGTCGTGACAAAACGTAATCTAAGAGAGTCCTTCATAAACCGACTTAAAAATGACTTGTATCGTCTGGGCTCATTGAAGGACGGGGCCTTAGCTCTTCCAATGACCTGAAAGCACTCTTAGAAAATGTTAGTCCATGACTCCTAAATTGATCATAAAACAAAAGCTTATTCAATAAAATCATGAAACTAAGGAAATTTAAATATTGTTTAAAATTTCTACCTTCCATCAGCAATGGGTAAGCGTCGATGCTACCTGTATGCATGGCCCGGCTCATATTATTGGGGGGGGGGCTCTGTTGCCGGAAATCTGTATATGCCATTGACATTTGATGTGAATCGGATGGAACTCCCATGACATTAGCTCATATTATTGGGTATGACATGGCGACCGTCCATTACAACTCAACATTGATGGGTCGTCTTGACACGTGATGGTAATTGATGTCATATTTGGACCCTTATTGGACGTGAGGTAAATCCGTAAATGCATGGGGTTGCATTTGATGCAATTGGGCTTTACCGTTCAAGGATCATGGTTGGCTGATATTGTTTGAGACCATGATTTCTCGATTGGACTCTGTGCACCCACTAAGGAAACGGCTTAACTGATTTCGTTAGAGGATGGTGAAATCGTTAAACTAGTGGGAGGGCAATTCATAAAATTAAATAATCATATTTTGTGTCTTAGTAAATTATTATAAATAGTCATTGAAGTAGGTCTGTTTTCAATTCAATATATTTACCATAACTATGAGTGACCCATTATCACTTATTCTCGAAAATAACAAATTTAATGGAGTGAACTACCTTTACTGGTTATGGAACCTCAAGATTGTTCTGGCCCGGAGAAGTTAGTATATGTACTACAAAAATCCCCTCCAAAGGAAGCTGAAACGAATCGTACTCTAGAATTTTTTTTTTTGAAATAAAGTGCGAAATAAATATTCTTAAAAGAAAACATAGTTCGTCCATCGAAAACTTTCCTCAACATCATTTTAAAACATGAATAAATAAATATCTCAAAAAAATTAAATCAATCATTTTGTCTTAAAAACAGAGTAATAAAATACGGAATCTGAACATGTCTCATCAAACAAAACATAAGAAGTGGTCACGGGATAACAGCTGCAGCGGGCGCTTAGAGGTCCTCACCACCGATCGGGAATAAAATCAACAGAATCATCACCTGCACCATTTAAACCTAGTGAACCTAAAGGTCCAGCATGCTCTATTTGATAATAACGAAGTACGAAAAATAAAACCACATGCAAGCACATATCATATCGTAAAATAACCTTAAAAACATGCATGCGTGAATGATCATGAAACATGGTTCATAAATCAGTCGTAACATTACATAATCGTATATCATAACATAATAAGGCATGACATAGCGTACATAAAAACGTGTGAGTCGTATCCATGACGTGTGGGCCGTTACATTAACGATTGATCAATCATAAGAAACCAACGTACGTGGCGATGCGGTTCACTCGACCTTACCTCGGAATCCCTCACACCTCTATGCTGTCACTTCACTATGTCGTGAACACATGGATCCATAAGCTCATCATAACATTAACAGAAGATCATCGGACCCGGTATCTCGGATCCGCTCATCGTCTACTTTGCCACAAATCACTTCAATCCCTCAAAATGTTTTCTTTTCATACATGCCTTAACATTTCATAAATTTTCATGATGCATGTACTTCGTAAAACATGCAAAATTAAAAGGCTTAGTCCATCAATATATATTTAATTTTCTTTAAATAAATTCATAGTCATATACTTAAAATACTAGATATATAATTAAATATATTTTTATGGGCTTCTACATTTTCTCCTCCGATCAAGGACTGGTTCAAGCGATTGGCCCACTAATTTCTAAGCCAAAAAGCCTAGACCTGATCTTAAACTGAAACTTAGCCCAAAACTCAAATTGACCCATTAAACTCAAGATTTCATTTCAAAATTGGTAAAAGTACCCGCTCCTTCAACTTAAAATCAGACATTGAATTTTGGCAAAATAAAAGTCCCCTTGACCTAAAGATTAGACTTTAAAATTTGATAAAAGTATTAGGTCCATAAATAAAAGAGATTTAGGCTTTAAAATTTTCACTTAAAAGTTGGACTTAAAATGATTGACTCATTTACGCTTAAAATCGGACTTTACATTTTCAGCCCCGACGAGATGCAGTTTGAGCGGCTAAACCTTAAATTTCATTAAAAATCCATTTCCTAACCAAATCGCTCCCCGTCTGGACCCACGTGACCCTACCTCGATGGGCTAGCTCTTGAAACCAATGATAACGGATCAAGATGCCCAAAACGATCAACCTGACGTCTGTAAACCCACTGCCCACGCACAGAATGTGACCAGGACACGTGCTAGCCATAAAACTCATAGCTAATTTGTTCCTCGACCAAATCGCTCCCCGTTTGTACTTGTGTGACCCTAACGTAATGAGTTATCTTCTGCAGTCAACCTTGACCACATAGACTGAATAGAGCGACTTACCCAATCCCAACAACTCTACTATCGCGCACAGACGACAAGCGAGGACACATGCTGATCATAAAATTCGTAACTAATTTATTCCTTGACCAAAACATTCCCTGTTTGGACCCATGTGCTCCTAAATCGATGGAATAAATACTGGACCACCCTTGGAACAAATTCTAGCCCCATGAACCGTCAATGACCAATTCATAACAAGGAACGAATCAAATACGAGTTGAAAATCATGATACATGCATGGATCTCAAATACAAAACTTAGATCAAAGAAATTCACATAAAAATCATGCAACATCATTTAAAAAAACAGTATTATGATTTAAATGGTGAGAAAAAGATAGAATCGAGCATGTCTTTATGAAGAACTATATAGACTATGCGTTATCGGGACGGCAGACTCGAGATAGGAACTTGAACCTTGAAACCACCAAGAAACCAAGAAAATTCGATGGAGGCTTGTGAAAAAGGGGAGGGAGGAGTGGGTGAGGGAGAGGGAGAGGGAGAAGGAGGGAGGCTAGGGTTTTCAAAAATAATTAGGTTAACGAGAATGAAAGTATACCAAAAGACCCTTCTCAATACTTTAAGTTAGAAATAAAATATTTTTCCCTCCTTAATCCCCACTAATGAAAAAAATGCTAATTAAAACTCAAACTTAGACTTTAAACTCAAAATTTTGTAATATAAAATCTCCTAATTTTTAAAATATAGTAAAACTCATTAAAGCAGCCCGTAAAGGCGAAAAACGGGTTTCCTCGACTAATATACATAAAAATATTATTTTCGTAAATACTGCTTAAAAATTAAATTTTAGCTCATAAAAATATGAGGGCTTAAAAATTTCAAATAAGCTTTCACCTCGGTCGTCCCTAATCTCGTCCACGCGTCCGAAACTCAAACAGGCTAAAAACGTGTCATGAACACTATAAAGCATAAAATCATCACTTAATCACATAAAATCACATAATTTTCTAAAAAAAATTTTCCCCCTAGTCATGCACTCATTTCCACGTAATCAGGATTTCTGCGCGTAACATAATGCTCCACGAACTGTAGAGGCAGTTCGAGGATGTTGTGCATGCTGCTGACATACACCAGCACCTCAAAGAACTGTTCGGAGAGAACTTGCGAGCAAAGAGGTACACCACTACCAAGGAGCTCATGACGAGCCGCATGCACGGTGAGACTTCGGTCCGCGAGCATGGTGTTCGCATAATTGGAATCATTGAGAAGTTCGTTGGCTTTGATCTTGTACTTCCACATGAGTTGTCAGTGGATTTGCTGATTCTCTCCCTTCTTCCTGCGTTCGATAGTTTTGTGGTGAAGTTCAACATGAAAAAACTGGAGGCCAGTCTTGAAGAATTGGTCAACATTTTGGTCGTGTTTGGAGTAACCATCAGTTCTCCCAATGAGCTCATCTTCCTCTGTGAAGAAGGTGTTAGAGTAGGTGCCCAACTAGCCACTTGTGGTGTGTGGGTTCTTGTTGATTCTATGTAAATGATCTTTATTTATGAAATTCGCATTCTTTTATGGAATTCTTTATATTCATTATTATGATTACAATTGTTGGATAAAGACCTTGAATGCACTATAGTGTATGTTAGATGTGTTTCATTACCAAGATTCCCACTCTATCTGTACCCAAACTCTTTTTGAAGCCGTAGCTTGCTGTTACCTTCGGACTGTCTTGACTACGACCATGAATCAAATCAAAGATTTCTCCTAGTATAGTGGATTTGATGGCTATCATGAAACACATCTAATAGTCACTGTGTATTTTATTCCTAGTCGATTGGGCCGTTCAAGAGGATAAGGGCCGCCCGAGCTTGAGACTAGCATCTACGATGCGAAGTACCACGTTTCATTGGTAGGAAACATAGTGATGTTCTGAGCATGCAGATGGATAGTGACCTGATGATCTATCGAACTACCCTCGTTCGGACTTTCCAAGTGGTTATCATTTGTCGAGTGGATTAAGTCCGAGGTCTTGATTGTATAGATTAGTCCTTATTACTCGAAACGTCATTAAGTGTCAGGCCTCGTACTCACAACAGAGTAAAATCACATAAACACAAGCGGAAGCTACTAAAAAGCGGGTAAAAGTTTTTTGCTTTTGGCCTGACGGTTTAAAACAATATAATTTAAAATACAAAAATACTCAAAATAGAGATCCCAGTTTACAAAACCAACCAAACAAAGGCTACAATCCCACGACAAACAATACAACATAACGTATCAGATACCTGGTAACAACCACAACCAAATATAACAGACTACAACAAAAGCACAGGGCATCCCCTGGCTAACTGTACTGATACATATAAATATGCTATACGCCACTGGGATACTCTAACCACCTCCTGGGGCACCTCCAGCTGGGTAAAAGCCACGGCCAGCTGCAGAACCTGAACAACAAAACAGGCAAGGAAAACAACCAAGCCCCAGAGGGACATGGGATCAAACCCCAGTACGGAGAGCAACTGAAACAACTAAAGAAACAGCATAAGATAAAATGCAGATGCTATGCATGAGACACAGAACAAACGCTGAAGGCTACAACCAGAGAGGGAGCCAAGGAACTCAAACATAGCTCCAAAGAATCTGCAACAAACGGTGGCCATCGGGTGTGTTCAAAGTGTGGTAATGAGCCACTCGCCTTGACACTACACCCGAATACCAGATGCATCAAACAACTCAACCTGCCGTTGCCTCGCCCATGAACTGTGGTAGTTAACCACTCGGCGCATCAACAGCACAATACACAAGGCGCAAAACTACCAAGATACAAGGCACGAAAGATCTGAAATGCAAGGGATTAATGCATGAATGCAATCACCAAAACCAGCTAGCATAAACCATATGCAACAGCAACCAAATACACGGCAATCACAAACAGCGAACACATCCCAGCAACCTCACATTAATCTCACGCCGAATTCCAAGCTGAATTTCAAGCTCAAGATCCGTACCTTGATTTTGTGCAACAATTACTACAAAACAAGCCCGAGAGATCTGGTTGAAACCTGCTAAAACGCACGCACAACAGATTGTTGGGGATCCGGATCCGCCCCCCGGTCAGGCAGCGGAAGAACAAAAAACAGAGAACCGGGAGGCGATCAATACGAAAAAGTAATCAACATTCTACGACATTCATAGGATGTTTAGCGTGTTACCTCGCTGGCACTTGTGCCTGGCTCCAACCGGTGTTTCAAGAACCCGGCTCTTCTCGGTAGATTGCGGTAGTTACGCCAATCCGGTCCACGACTAGATCCGAGACTCCTTCGTCAGATTGCACTAGAAGTCCTGACGAGATCAGCACGAACGGATTCTCCTCGAAAAACTAGGCCGGAACAAATTCCGGCGAAGTTGGCGGCGGCGGCGGGCGGCGGCGGGCGGCGCACGGCGGCGGCGTGTTTGAGGTGGAGGAGGCGACGACTTTTGCTTAGGGTTAGGGTTAGGAGTTTGCAACAAGTGTGTAGTATGATTATGAAGTCTAATAAGTCTAATTAAATAGACTTAACAATGGACTTGGGCCGGTCCAACGGGCCCGGGTCCAAATGACGATATCTATCGCTGCGACTTCATCGTAACTCCGATCGCCGATCAGATCGGACCGATCGACTCAGTTTCCAAAACTGGATGTTATGATGTGAAAAACATTTTTTCAGATCATCCAAACCCCAAATAGCAAAATGACCGTTTTGCCCCTCAACAGAGTCAAATCCCGGTTTGACCCCTGTTGACTTTTAGGAAGTCGCACTTCCCGAAATCCTCTTCTCGTGCTCAACACATTGAGCTGAGTATCCGTGTGGGAGTTTCGAATCCAGTACTTGTGTGACCCTCAATGGTTCAGGGATACAGCTAGCCGTGGGCCCACAACCATTGTGACTCCGGAATCACAATTCCGGACCTGCCCAACGGATCATGGTAAAGCGTCTAGCAACATCGCCCCATGATCCCCTAGGTATCACTGATAGTGCCTGCAAGAACCAGTCGGTCGTGGTTAGCGTACAGTACGGTCCTTTCAATCCATATATCCCGATCAGATCAACGACCATTGGTAAATCGAGAGTCGCTAGAGATCCGATAGCTATGCATACATCTTGGAGATCAAAATAGTGACATCGCGAGTGTAACTAGGCAAACACATTTACCTAAAACACTTGTAGTACTCTGGCCAGAGATTTGCACACTATTATCCCCTCAGATAGCATAGGATATCCACGCATGTGTATCGATGTAGGTAGCTTGGGTGAGTCCGAGCATCGTTTTCGATCTATCCCGATAGATCTGTATTCCAAGAATATAAGATGCTTCACCCATGTCCTTCATCGAAAATCTGCTAGACAACCATACTTTAGTTGACTGCAACATTCCTACATCATTCCCAATGAGTAGAATGCCATCAACATAAAGTACGAGAAACGTCACAGCACTTTTAACTACCTTCTTATAGACACAGGGCTCCTCGGGATTCTTGATGAAACCAAATTCCTTAATTGTTTCATCGAATCTCAGGTTCCAACTTCTCGATGCTTGTTTGAGACCGTAGATCGATCTCTGAAGTTTTCATACCTTATGCTCGCTTCCGACAGATGTGAAACCCTCAGGCTGCGTCATATAGATCTCTTCCTTAATGTTTCCATTAAGGAACGCAGTTTTCACATCCATTTGCCATATCTCATAGTCGTACCATGCGGCTATGGCTAACAATATTCTAATTGACTTGAACATTGCGACGGGCGAGAAGGTTTCATCATAGTCAACACCTTGCCTTTGAGTGTAACCTTTCGCGACCAGTCGCGCCTTGAAGGTCATTACCTTACCATCAGGCCCAAGTTTCCTCTTGTATACCCATTTGCACCCAATAGGAACGATTCCTTCGGGAGGGTCAACAAGAGTCCAAACTTGGTTAGCATGCATTGAGTCAAACTCAGACTGCATTGCTTCAAGCCACAAATTAGAATCAGCATCGGAAATTGCCTCCTTGAAAGTTCTTGGATCAGATCCAACAACTTGATCACCTTGATCATTTTCAAGGAGAAAACCATATCTCTCTGGAGCTCTAGGAATCCTTTCGGATCTCCTAGGTACGACCATATCTGGTACTGGCTCAGTAGGTGCGGGATATTCATTTGGTACTTCGATTGGTTCTCGAACCTCTTCGAGTTCTACTATTCTGCCCTTTCTATCAAGTAGAAATTCCCTTTCCATAAAGGTGGCATTCCTAGAGACAAACACTTTTGTCTCGCTGGGATAGTAGAAATAGTATCCAATGGAATTCTTTGGATACCCAATGAAGTAGCATAGGATGGATCTCGTATCCAGCTTATCTCCCACTGTCTGCTTCACGTAAGCAGGACATCACCAAATCCTCAGAAATGAGTACTTGGGTGGTTTGCCCATCCATATCTCATATGGAGTTTTATCCACTACCTTGGTGTGGATATTGTTCAACAACATTACCGCCGTTTCGAGTGCATAGCCCCAAAACAAGGTCGGAAGCTCAGTGAAGCTCATCATAGATCGAACCATGTCCAACAAGGTCCGATTACGACGCTCCGCCACACCATTGAGCTGTGGTGTCGCCGGAGGGGTCCACTGTGAGAGAATTCCATTCTCTTTCAGATAATCTTGAAACTCAGTACTTAAGTATTCACCACCTCGATCAGATCGAAGTGCCTTAATACTTTTGCCCAACTGATTTTCTACTTCAGCCTTGAATTCCTTGAACCTTTCACCCGATGAGCGCGGCCGAGAAGAGCGCGACGCGTGCGGTAGGCGCACGCCCGAGGTGCGCGATTGCTACGATCGGCGGCCAGCTTCGAAATTTTGATTCTCAATTCTGAAAAATCGAAAGTTAGATACAATTATGGCATAATTCGTATTCGTATGATCAGATCCGGGCAACCTGGCTCTGATACCACTGTTGGGATTGGTCTGGATCCGCACCCCGGCAGGCAGCGGAAGAACAAAAATTTGACCGGGATGCGATCAATACGAGTAATCAAACAATCATATGTATCAACATACATAGGGTGTTTCAACGAGTTACCTGTCTGGCACTTGTGCCTGGCTCCAACCGGTGTTTCAAGAACCCGGCGCTTCTCGGTAGATTGCGGTAGATACTCCAATCCGGTCCACGACCAGATCCGAGACTCCTTCGTCAGGCTGCACTAGAAGTCCTGACGAGATCAGCACGAACGGATTCTCCTCGAAAAACTAGGCCGGAACAAATTTCGGCGAAGTTGGCGGCGGCGGCGGGCTGCGCACGGCGGCGGCGTGTTTGAGGTGGAGGAGGCGACGGCTTTTGCTTAGGGTTAGGGTTAGGAGTTTGCAACAAGTGTGTAGTATGATTATGAAGTCTAATAAGTCTAATTAAATAGACTTAACAATGGACTTGGGCCGGTCCAACGGGCCCGGGTCCAAATGACGATATCTATCGCTGCGACTTCATCGTAACTCCGATCGCCGATCAGATCGGACCGATCGACTCAGTTTCCAAAACTGAGTTTTAGGAAGTCGTACTTCCCAAACTCCTCTTCTCATGCTCAACACATTGAGCTGGGTATCCGTGTGGGAATCTCGAATCTAGTACTTGTGTGACCCTCAATGGTTCAGGGATACAGCTAGCCGTGGGCCCACAACCATTGTGGCTCCGGAATCACAATTCCGGACCTGCCCAACGGATCATGGTAAAGCGTCTAGCAACATCGCCCCATGATCCCCTAGGTATCACTGATAGTGCCTGCAAGAACCAGTCGATCGTGGTTAGCGTACAGTACGGTCCTTTCAATCCATATATCCCGATCAGATCAACGACCATTGGTAAATCGAGAGTCGCTAGAGATCCGACTCGACAAATGGTAACCACTTGGAAAGTCCGAACGATGGGTAGTTCGATAGATCACCAGGTCACTATCTATCTGCATGCTCAGAACATCACAATGTTCCCTACCAATGAAACATGGTACTTTGCATCACAGATACTAGTCTCGAACTCGGGCGGCCTTATCCTCGTTTTGACGGCCCAATCGACTAGGAACATGTTCAGAATACACAGCGACTATTGGATGTGTTTCATGATAGCCGTCATACCCACTATCACATCTAACATACGCTTTGGTGTATTCTAGGTCTTTACTCAACACAATTATAAATCATTACACACATAATGAAATTAAAGAATGCCATATATAGAAAATGCGAATATCATATATAAAGATCGTTTGTACAAGAGTCAACAAAACCCACACGCCACAAGTTGGCTAGTTGGGCATCTACTCTAACACAGATTTCAGGGAAGCTAACCAAACTCACGGCCATACACAAAACTCACGGCTGGAATCTATACACTAAAACCAGCGCTCAACTCCACAATACAACTTAACAGGGAGCTTAAATAAATGATAGGAACAATATTTCCAAGCTAATTCAAAAAGCTACCTGAACGGCGAAATGCACGCACGAAAACAGCAACTTCGTGCTTTTGCTCCAGCCAACGACAGCCTCCAAAAATGGTATGGAATGAAAGAGCTTTTCGAGAGGAGTCCAACGCTACCTCAAACGTGAAAAATGATGGCCGGAATCGACGGGAATTTGCCAGAGAAGCTCACGGTGAACAGTAACCGAGGGTTAGAAGCGAGAACGAAAGTCGGGAGAAAAATCGCTAAGTATGGGATCTGATCAAATAATTGAAGGCCAACACTTCTAATATAAATACATGCATGAAATCTGGTTAAATATGCACCGACAGAAACAGATCTCACAAGCCATCGCTCGCTCCAAAACCACGATGAAATCTGAAGGCCAAAAACGTTAAACGCTACATTACTAAACACCGCGGTGAAATCTGAACAACAAACTAAACGCTGGAAAAATGAGCTAACGCTAAAACGACGTCGCACAGCACCATGGTGAAATCTGGAACGCTAAACACAAACGCTGGAGAAATCTGAAATACAAAGCGCTAAAAGCTGCTCGCTGAAATCTGGTCACTCGATCGCTAAACTCACAAAACAGATCTCTCCCTCAAGCGTTCACCAAAACGGCGCCGTAGCAACTTATCTAAACGACATCGTATAGCGCTCAACACAAAAACACGCGGGGCAGATCTCTATATACAAGCGCAACAGATCTCTCCTAACTATGCGACATCCAGACCTCACGAAAACGACGGCTTGTTGATCCCTCTCGCTACAAAACGCTCCGCAACACCAAGCGTCCAGATTTCTCAAAATCCGAACAGATTACACAAAAACCTAGCAGATTTCACCAACAATACAGATTTCTCACCAAATCAGATTTCAAACTCGAAAATTCCAAAATTTCCAGAATTGCTCTAAATGTGATTTATGACCCGAAAATGCAAACGAAACCTTCAAATAGAATTCTGAACACCCAGAATTCCTCGAGACTCTACATAATAGGTGCCTCACTTTGACCCGTTTACCGACTTAGTTGGGGTCATCAGGTGGCGAGGTTGGGTGAGGTCCCGATGCAAGTAGAGTCGATGCTTCGTTGTCGAAGATTCACCGCTCGCCCTTGTGCGTGGATATCCTATACTATCTGAGGAGATAATAGTGTGACAAATATCTGGCCAGAGTACTAGATGTGTTTTAGGTAAATGAGTTTACCTAGTAACACATGCGATGTCACTATTTGATCTCCAAGATGTATGCATGGTTATTGGATCTCTAGCGACTCTCGATTTACCAATGGTCGTTGATCTGATCGGGATATTTGAGTTGAAAGAACCGTACTGTATGCTAACAATGGCCAACTGGTTCTTGCAGGCACTATTAGTGATACCTAGGGGCTCATCTTTCTCTGTGAAGAATGTGTTAGAGTAGGTGCCCAACTAGCCACTTGTGGTGTGTGAGTTCTTGTTGATTCTATGTAAACGATCTTTATTTATGAAATTCGCATTCTTTTATGGAATTTTTTATCTTCATTATTATGATTACAATTGTTGGATAAAGAACTTGAATGCACTATAGTTTATGTTAGATGTGATAGTGGATTTGATGGCTATCATGAAACACATATAATAGTCACTGTGTATTCTAAACTAGTTCCTAGTCGATTGGGCCGTTCAAAAGAGGATAAGGGCCGCCCGAGCTTGAGACTAGAATCTGCGATGCGAAGTACCACATTTCATTGGTAGGGAACATAGTGATGTTCTGAGCATGAAGATGGATAGTGACCTGATGATCTATTGAACTACCCTCGTTCGGACTTTCCAAGTGGTTATCATTTGTCGAGTGGATTAAGTCCGAGGTCTTGGTTGTATAGATTAGTCCTTATCACTCGAAACGTCATTGAGACTCTACATAATAGGTGAAACGACTCGACTCACTGAAATATTTTCCTTTCAATAAGAGGCAAAAAAGTTTTTTTTTTTGGTTCACTATTCACGTGAACAATACTATTCACGTGAATAGTACCCTCGATTGTTTTCCCACGCAAAAATTAAACTTGATGCGACTAACAAAAAGAATTTTCAATAATGTCATACCGCGATAAAGCGTATATTCCAAAAAATGTTTTCAAACGAATTAAATATCAATTTCAAACTATGACGAAATAAGAATTTATTTTTAAAAATAACTCCTAAAGGAAAATGTATCCTCAAAATTTAAATACATCTCATAAAAATCTTTTGCGGAAGCTTAGAAGGTCTCGGGAGTGCGCCGCCAGTGTCCGAGCTCCTCAAACGTCGTCTCCTCGAACCTCGTCATCAATCTCACCTGCACACAATCAGATCTAGTGAGCCCAGAGGCTCAGCAAGCTCAAACCTGGATAACAAGTACTAAATTTACATCCACATGCATTAAAATAACAATAATAAAAATACATTTTTAAACTTCAACATCAGAACTTTAAAAGGACTTTAAAATGTGAACTTTAATCTTTAAACTATAAACTTTAAACATCATCATCAAAAAAACTTTAAATAAGCTTCACACTCAAATCCTCAAACTATACGTCATGACATGTAAATAATGTAAATCCTCAATAATAACATTTTAGGTGAAGTTTGCTCATTGATGCGACCCCTCTGTTCGCTTGATCAAGCTATAAACCATAGTACTAGGCTGGAATAGCTCTTCAAATATCATGCCATAAATCATCATAAAACTCATCATTTCATTTTACAAAGCTTGCTGCCCATAAACATGCCTGCGATGCATTTGAAAATAAGTAAGGTTTTAGCCAAGATCGATCGGGATCGTCCTAAGCTTCTCGACGATATACTCGGACACCCGAAGGTCTCGACGATTCACCGGACAAGCTCAAAACTCACCACAACCAACCCGAGCCTAGGAAATAAAATTTTATACATCTTAAACATGTTTACAAGTCATAAAAACACTGCTTGGGAGCCTTCGGGGTACTGCTATAACCTCAAGAATTTCAGCGCCACATGCTGCCTCTCATCGCGCCTTACACGTTACCGCATGACTTCTAACTCGTGTATTCTCGACCTCCCGCGACTTACAGCCCTTAACCTCAATGTGTGTGCTACTTATTCAACCTAGGGACTGATCAAGGACACCCAAATACGCTGCAGGAACCCTAAACCTCAAGACATTCCTTACCGAACACCTCGACTCTAATGCCTTGCCCTCCCTTCTTCCCTTCCTATGACGGATGCCTATGCTGGTCTATGATGAAACCAGAACTCAAACCTACTGCCCTAACATGTAACCATTGAACCAGACTGATGGTCCCAGAAATAGGATCACTAAGTAAATAGGAGTTCAGAAGGGGGGGTTGAATGAACTCCTTCGATTTTTCTATTCCAAAACTCTTTTAAAATGTTTTGGGTCTCAGTTTTATGCAAACTTCTCGGCCAACAATATTTGTGCGGAAAAGGCCGATTGGTTTGTGAACAGTGGATAACAAGCAATAATAAATAAATGCTATATGTAAAAGATAGAGTGGAATTTGTTTCTGGAAGTTCGGACTTCAATGCCCTACGTCTCCCATTCTTCCTCCTCGGAAGGTATCACTAGAAGACTTTGATGGTTACAGATCCTCTGCAAACAACCACCCACACAAGCAGCACTTGTATGGACTCCTAGACTTACTAACTCTCCACACGCAGACTTTGCTGCTGGTTACAAGTATCGAAAAGAGGTTTTTGAACTGCTTCACAAAGCCAGTTCTTTACAGACTCGATCAAATACAACATTGAATACACGTGAGTTCTGTAAAAATTCTCTGGTTTCTAAAACAAAGAAACTCGATTCAACAAATTGAACCAGAGAATGACTCGAAGATTTGTCTATGAAGATCAACAGAAGGTGTTCTTCGAGTCTTGTGAGCTTTTTGAATATTTCAACAAATAGAGAGCTCTGTAAATGTTTTGACAGCATGAACGCGATGAATAGATGGCAAAGTATATTTTTCTTCAACACTGCTGCTGATATTTATAGTTTTCGATTGCAACGGTCATAAAATTCTCCAAGGAAAATAAATCCCGTTTGAATTACTGCCAAAATTGTACACCGTAAATCCTGCTCCACTAAGAGGTAAATTGCTCACTCACAGAGCCAATTTGTCTTCTTTCTATATTTGTTCAAACATGGAGAAACGGCCTCTGTACACTGTACTATTTACCCAAAATATTACACACGCTGTCTCCTTAATTCCAGGAAATAGTACGATCTTAATGATCTTTTCCATTTTGAGTAAACGATCGTATTTGAATTTCTTTTATGTTTGCGCCTGAAATTCCTTCTATTTACCAGCTTTTCCTTCGTCGTTTCAAATCCTGCAACTGGAAAAACACATGAGAAAATCTACCTGCTGATATGCAAATTGTGTTTTTCCACCGACTGGTCCTTTGTAAAACTCAACGACTGATTTCTGGCAACATCGATTTGCTACACAAAGATCACTTGCTGGAAAAATTTCACTGTAGCTGTCTGCTGGTTTCCCTTAAATAGTGCACCTGCTGGTTATCATCAAGTAATGCACCTGCTGGTTATCATCAAGTAATGCATATGCTGGTTATCATCAAGTAATGCACCTGCTGGTTATCATCAAGTAATGCACCTGCTGGTTCCTTCCTATCGCAAAAACCTATCGACGGAGCTAAGGGAGACTGTAGCTGCCTACTGACTCTTCTCTAAACGAAAACATCTGCTGAAATAATGCTTCTGCTGATTTCTCTAAAGAATGCTTCTGCTGATTTGTCTAAGTCAATCAATACGCTGTCGTTTAGTAATTCTTACCAAACACACTAACACTTATTTTCCTGTGTTCGAAACTAAAACATCTGCTGATTTCTCGCAAGGAATGTATCTGCTGAATATCTCCGAAAACAAACCAACCACTGATTGCATACCATCTGCTGATTACAACGAATACCCCAACTGCTGAATTCCAATGGATAAACTACCTGCTGACATACCAATCGTCGATTGATAAATGTTCTCTTGTTAGATGCGACAACTGATTGTCCAATAGCAACTTGTCTTATTTTTGTTATCACCAAAACTAATAAATTTTATCCTAACAATTTCCCTCTTTTTGGTGATGACAAAACTTCAGCAGTCGAAATTAAAAGGATATGCAAAAATAAATTGCACACGATCTGCTGGAATGAAAACTTTTCATAAAACAACAAAATTGTACATAAGATTTGTACAAAGATTTCCAGCAGAAATGCTAATCTAATATCTTCTTCTCCTTTTCAACATTCTCGCCTCCCTTCTTCTTCTTTCTCTATCACGTTCAGCTGCTGCTTGTCTTTCAAGAGATTCTCTGTTACTATCAGCATCCAGCACAATCTCTACAATATGTCTCTGAGCCATATCAACCCTTTGTGCAAAAGTTGGTGGTCTCACAGCACTGTCTTCGATTTGAACATTCGAAGGCTGTTGGGGTCCTCGGCTGCCACTTTCTCCCTTTTTGTCAGCACCGCCCCGATGGATATAATCAACAAGTTCGCTCAGTTGGGCATGAAGAATATTCTGATTTTCCTGTGCCTGACTTTGAAATTCGAAAAGCTGGTGGGAAATGGCTTCCTTGGTGGCCTCAACATCCTTTTGAACGTCATTTAAGCGCGAGGCTAAGATGTCCACTTTAGCATTCACTTCCTGCACTTCCTTTCGCACATCCGCTAGTCCGGTAAAGATAGAAGCATTTTGAGCTAGAGTATGTTTGCGGAATTCATTAAAGCGCAGAGTCTGGACATCAGCAATGGTGCGACCTTCTTGGCGTGCTTCCTGAAATAAATTTTTGAATAGTGCTGCTTGATCGCACAGGGAGTCACGAAGGCCTTGCTCAATCTTATGTAGTCTGGAGGAAATGCCACTCTGAGATTCATTAACCTGCTCCGATAAAATATCTTGAAAATCGGCAAGAGAAGCATAAATATCCGGAGAGACGGATGGTAGAGAGGACACAGCAGCATCTAGATCTGACGCATCAAAATGTAGGGAGGAAGAACTTTCAGCAGAGGTTGGAGAAGACGGGCGCTGATCTAATGATAACTGTACACTTGGAACAACTGACTGAGCAAAAGATCTTTGGACACCACGTAAAGCTGTTATTTCCAAAGCAATGGAAGAAAGAAAATCTGAAATATCTGTTGTAGGGAGCCAACTAAACACACTGAAATCAACAAATACCGAGCAGAACTGAGAAACTCTCAAAGTAAAAACCTGAGACTGGCTAGGAGCAACTCTAAAAACTGGTTCAACGAACGGCAAATACCTGCAAAACTGTAACGAACCAACTGGTAGAAGGCTTCTTGAAGCACAAAAATCAACAACCTCTAAACAGATGTCAGCCCATCTCTTCGCCAAAGTCTTATAGAAAATATGCACTGGTGGAAGAGTGTCATAATATTGGCGTTGACGAGGAACTTCATTAGAAAATACCATCTGGGGAATCTTCACCCATCGATCAGCACAAGGTTCAACAGTCCACTCTCCATTAACATATATCATTGTTCTAATCCAGCACCTGGATGGAGTGTTGGTGTTGGTTCGGGCAATTATGGCTCCGCGATCACGTGGGCTCCCTTCAAAAATTGCAGAACAACACGGCCTGTCCCATAGGAGGCCATGTGCAAGTACCTGCTTTGACAATTCTTGTAAGACATCCAAATGACGTTCCCACAGCATGTCGATTACTTGTAGATCAGTGGCAGAAGTTCCCTCGCCCGGCTTAAAATTTTTCTTCCATGATTCCAAAAATTTCCGCACCAGCATTTCTCTATAATTCAAAAGAATGTACCTCTTTCTGCTGAGAGCTTCGTGAATGCTCTCCGTCTCACCCCAAGACAAAACAAGTTCTTCTTTCCTCGACATTTCTTCAACATTAATGCTCGCCAGTTTCTTAAAACTGAAAGATTGAAAGAATTGGTCAACAACTTCGATTATCTTTTCTCTCAACTTGACAAGCAAATCTATGTTTGCACAGATCAAAGAATAGTGTTCTCTGGCTGGGTGACCTTTCACAGGGTCTTTTTCCACAAGAAGTGCTTTTCCTTTGTCATCAGCAGTGATTGGAGGAAGACTGGCCAGGTAACACAGCTTCTCATCAACTCCTGGAATTTGGATCTTTGTACCCATCTTAATCTTAGTGATTTCGATCGAAGCAGAAGGCACAGGAATATCGGCTGGAATAGACAAAATGAGGTCGTCCAAAGACATAGCCTCATCTTTATCAATCTTAGCCTCTGCTGATTGTACATTCTCATCCTGCAGTTCTTCCTCATTAACGGAATCTGCCAACTGTTCCTCAAAAACTTGTATCTCTTGTTCACCTGTTGGTTCAACATAAGTGTTTTTAACCACTGGAAAGTTTTGACTGTGGACCTCAAAGTCCATGGCATCCGCGGAATCACTCCCTGCCTCAAATAGTCTTTCATTATCATGATCGGCAGAGAGAAACGGACGAACAAGCCACGGGATTTCATCGTTAGCTTTTTCAGTGGGTGAGTCATCACTAGCAGTGGCAATTTCTTCAGCAAGAGCTCGATCAAACTAGGTTCCAACTCTATCACCCTTTGCAACATCCTGTCCCTCGGTGCTAAATAACTCCCGTACATACAAGGACTTCCTATGCTACCTTGAAGGTAGTCCTTGTATGGCTTAAGGTTGGTCGATCAGCAGGAGTATCTTCCTCTGCTGCTGGTAGATCAGCAGCATCCCCAGTCTGTGCCTGCTGGTCCTCGACCATAGGCTCTACCGCTGATTCAGCAAGAGCAATTTGTATGGGAATGGCTTCTTGGGCCACGGCCACCAACTTCAAAGTTGATTTCTTCTTCGAAGTCCTTTTCCTCTTAACCACTGGCACATCCAAAGGAATATCTGCTGGTCGTTTCTTTGAGGCAACCTTTGTCCTGGGTGCCTTCTTAACTTTGGGTGCATCAGCAGGTTCTTGTGCACCACTTTTGTCGATGACGGCGATATACCGATGAATGGTCTTGTCAGTAAGAATCTTAGATGAAGGAAACTCCGACGACTCCCCCAGTTCCAAATTAGGAACACTTTCCAGTAGGAGACTGATTTGAATAGTAAACCCCTTGGCTTGCTTTGTTCCTGGTGTGACCATCTTCTTATCCCGACAAAGTCACTGGCTCTCCTGTCAGAGAAACGATGCTCCGAGCATCGAAAATTTTATCCTTGGGCATCTCAGAAATATCTGCCAAACCATCGACGGGAAGATCGAACGTCTCTGTAAACAACTTCTATGAAAACTCTATGGCAACTCCATTCATGGTGCTAACAACCAAATCATCTCTCACTGTCCCATTCGCGAAAAACTCTACTAGGGCGTCCTCATAAACCACCGCGGGACATCCCAAAAATCCCTGTAAACGAGATGCAATAAGGGCTTGAAACATAGATACCATACCTGGTTCACCCATTGCCAAAGCGGATTCGAAATCAACATGGATAGAGTTGCTGTAGAATGAGGAGGCCATTGCTAACAGTAGATGATCGGAAAGAGTGCCTGAAACACGTTTGCAAGAAGAACACACAGAGAGTACAAATATGCGTCGAAGAAATTTTGCAAGGTAAGGAGACGATGAATAGGAAAGGCCGTAAATATAGTAAAGAATACTAAACGTTTTTGGAGAGAGAAAATATTGATGTGACTGTTTGCATGGTAAGACACGTGTCAACCATCCTTTAGCGCGTGCACTGTTGAAAATGATTTGAAAAATTTCAAACAAATTTGATCGTACGGTTTAAAATGTTTTCCAAAATTTTAATCAAATAAGGTATAAGAATATATGAATTCGCGCCAATGTTATAAAGTCACAACTGGTGCAGTAGATGTAAAAACATTACTGCTGGATTAATATTTCGTTGAGGGTGGCAGGAGCTGGTCACATATAAGCATCAGCAGTATATATGCAACAACTGAGTTATGTCCAGTCGTAACATATTCTGCTGACGTCACGCTTATCAAATCAGCTCCTGGTTCCCCCTACGACCGATAAACTCCCAACGCAAGAGACTTACCTCAGCCGATAGGCTAGTTGTGAGGATTGAGAATTTAGATTAGTGATTAATTGGTTTGATTTGGGATTAATCACGAGTATTTTGAGGATTTTGCGAAAGAAATGAAGTCCTGCTGAATTATCCGTAGCAGCGCTAGTTTAAGAGTTGAAAATATCGATTTTTGGTGAAGTCAACGCTGGTCAAAGTTACTGTAGCTCCTGCTGGTGGAATTGGAATCAGCAGATATGGTGACATCAGCGTGACGCATGAAGATTTGCTGGCTTTGGTGCGAATTGGAGTTGCTGCTGGTAGATATCGCGCGCAGCGTGAGATTGAGCGAGGAAGTGACGCGTGTTAGTCAACATTTTTGGAACGTTGACTATTAGTTTCAGCAGATGCGCTTGTGAAAAGAGTTCAGCAGATGGTTTGAGAACTATTCGCAAGAGCTGTCGATAGATATGATGACGTAGGCGTGACGTATCCATTGCTGCTGGTTGTTATTGCGTTGTATTGGTTGCTGCTGATCAGCAGGCGCGCTTTTGCAAGAGCGTTGAGAAGCGGCGTCGTTTGATTAAGTGAAAACGCTGCGTTTTGAGCTTTTCGTTTGAAATTGAGGAAATTGCGAAGGGGATGAAGTTCCTGCTGGATTTTTTTTGAGTGTAGCGTTGATTTTGGAGAAACTGGAATCAGCAGGTTACTGTAGATCGTGCTGGTTTTGATTTAAGATTGAAGGTCTGCTGGTTTTAGTTCGAGTTGAAGTTGCTGCTGGTAGATTTTGTGTTTAGCGTGAGATTGAACGAGGAAGTGACGCGTGTTAGTCAACATTTTGGAGTGTTGACTATTAATTCAGCAGATGACTATTTAGATTCAGCAGATGCGCTTGTGAAGAGAGATCAGCAGATGGTTTGAGAGCTGCTGATAGATATGATGGCGTAGGCGTGACGTGATGTTTGCTGCTGATTGTAATTGCGTTGTATTGCTTGCTGCTGATCAGCAGATGCGCAATACTAGCGTTGAGAAGCGGCGTCGTTTGAGTTAGTGGAAACGCTGCGTTTTGAGCTTTTCGTTGAGAGTTCAGCAGATGCGCAATTTCAAAGGCGTCGAGATGCGTCGTCGTTTTGAGAACTTCGCGCGATCAGCAGATGGTTTGTTTTGCTTGCGAGAGTTGTTGCCTGCTGATTTTTGCTACGGCGTCGTTTAGATTAGTTAGAACGGTGTCGTTTTGCAGTGTTAGCGCGCGGTTGTTGATTTGTTAGTTGCTGCTGAATTTTACGAAAAGGAATAGAGGGTTGCTGCTGATTGCTTCCTGCTGGTTTCTTTGGCTGAATTGTATGAATCAGCAGGTGAGATTTGAAGAGGTATATATAGAAGTGTTGATCGACACTTAGATTATTTTGAGCCAGATATCTCTTATCTCTTCTTCTCCCAACCCTCGTCGACTACTGTTCACCGTCACTTTCTTTTGCGATTTGCCGTAGTTTCCAGCCTCCGTTTTTAGAGTTCTTAGTAGCGTTGGAAACCTCTTGAGAATACCTTTCTTTTCCTACCAATCTTGGAGGCTGTGTTGAGCTGGAGCGAAAACGCGAAACGGCTGCATTGAGCAGTAAGTTGCGCCGTGCGTTTCTATCCTTTGGGTGAGCTTTCTTTCGTTGGTTTGAGCTAAGATATTAGGTATCTTTGGCAGATTTAAGCTTCTTGGAATTTTGAAGGGTAATTGTCGAGGAAGCTTCTAAGGCAGTAAGCTTGAGTTGTTGCTGGACGTGTCTTCGTTGAGAATCTGTTAGGTAAATTGAAGAGGAAAGGTACGAATTGAGCAGCTCTTAGCAGCTTGAGTGTGAGCATGTCTGTTCTTCGATGATGTGAACTGCTGCTATATGAATTACGTGAACTTAGATGAGGAAATTGATTGTGTTCTGTTCTGTTTCACGTCTTGTAAACTGTATGCATAGATTATTGAAATTGAATGTCATTCATTGCATACATCTTGAGCCTGAATTCATAATTGATTTGATTACCTGATTGGGTGCCACGTTGCGACTGGCCGACTGTTGAGTCATGTCCGAAAAGTCCAACGCTATCGTCGGAGCGGTAACCACCGGATGCGAGTGTCTACCGCCGAGCTGTGATGGGCTGACGGGCCCCGATGATCACGGACCGATGATTTCCACCGGCTGATTGGCTGTGTGTGGTTTAGAGGCTTAATTTGAGTTTCAAGTTGATAGACTGGTCTAGCTATCCGATTTCTTGATAGCCCTCATGCATTCATAGCATTGATTTATAGCATGTTGCATGTTTATCTGCTTTGATAGCTCTTCGTACTGAGGCTTGACCTCGTATTTGTTTCCTGCTTTGTCTTGCTGGGTCTGCGTGCCCATTTGCAGGAGCTTTAGGTAACCAAGTTGGGCAGAGTGGAAGTTCAGCTGGTCGATCCCCTCATCCCTGAGTCCCAGTTTACTTATGATATGTATTAAACCGGGGGATGCCCCGTGTTTTATTGTATTTGGGGGATCTGTATTTTGAATTGAATTATGTGGTTGCTTGTGGTATGAGTTTGATTTAACTTATATTTTGAATATCGAATATTTTGAATGTATGATTTGAAGTTCAGGCCATTGTATTTCGCAAAATTTTTAAGCCCTGATTTTAAGCTTCCGTGATTATGCGCTTATTTTGTGTTAATTGTTCTAATTAGCACGGGGCCTGACATTTTTGGTATCAGAGCTTAAACTGGGATAAGCTCGATTTCTTTTGATCACACTCGAGTCTAGGCACAGAGTTTTGATTTGATTTTGATTGCCTCTGTGACTTATGTGATCTATTATCTGCCTTCTTATTTTATCTGCTGTGAGATCTTACCTCTAGGCTTGATTAGATGCCGCCGAGACGTGGAGGAGGTAGGAG
>KV006917.1:0-14332 GCA_001598015.1 Dorcoceras hygrometricum
ACTGGTTAAATACTTCACTGTTCACTGCGACTGGATATAAGCCACTGTTCACTGCGACTGGATATAAGCCACTGTTCACTGCGACTGGATATAAGCCACTATTCACTGCGACTGGATGTAACCAACTGCTTGAAAGCTCTCGTCTGGTTGATTACTTCAAAACGCCGTCGTTTCTAGTACAAAAGCTTGCGACTTGATATACTGTTCCTTGCGTCTGAATAGTAATCCTGTCGACTGGTTTTCCTTTCCTATTGACAACACCAGATATAACTTGCTCTATTTTGTTATCACCAAAACCTTAAATTTTATCCTAACAGTATTGAACGTTTCTCGGGGCAATTTTGATTTCCGCTGCGCCCCCGGGAAACGGGATCCGGATCCGCCATTGTCGCCAACATATAGGCGAAAAACGGGTCCCCCTCGATAACCGTGCATAAAATCTCATTTTTTTGCGTAAAATAAAAATATTTTGCTTTAAAATATGTCTAAGGGCTAAAACATTAAAAATATTTTCAATTTGGTCGTCTCCGGACTCATCCCCGCTTACCGGTACCGTAAAGCAACATGCACAAGGTAAAGCATATAATCATCATACATGATATGCAAATCATACTAACATAAGGTTTTCTCCCTAGTCATGCATTCAATTCAACGTAATTAGGATTTCTGGGAGTTACAATAATATTCTATGTATGTTAGTGTTTTAAAGGAAAGAATTAAATATATATTGACGGTCTAAACTTTTAAATTGCATGATTTTAAGAAATGCACGCATCATGAGATTTTATGAAACGATAAAGGCATGTTCTTTTTTTAGAAAAATCCGAGGGATTGAAGTGACTTGTGGCAAAATTTAATGATGGGAGCTAGCCGGGTAGACGGGCCCCGGGATCCCCTGTTTTAATGTATTATGTTAGGATCGAAAACCACGCTCGGGAGTTCGGGGGGTGAATGAAATCCTTTGCTGATTTTTCTTTGAATAATTGTTTCGAAATATTTTACATCTTTGAAGCCAACTTCCAGCCGAGTTACCAGCTAGGAAGGTTCTCAGTGTCTACTGTTGTCTCGTGTAATAAAATGATTTTTATGCGGAATGAACACGATTCAATCAACGAAAACTTTGATGGTTACAGCACTTCTGCAAGCACCCACCCACACAAGCTGCAGTTGTATGGACTTCTAGCTATCTCAACAAACGATCCAAGCAGATGCAACTGCTGGTTACAACACTTGACAGTATTTTCGAACTGCTTCACAAAGCCAGTTCGTTACAGACTCAATCAAAAGATATACAATGAGTACACGTATATGAGACTGTAAATATCTTCTGGTTTCAACAATGAAACTCGATTACAACATTGTAACCAGAAGATTGACTCGAAGGTATAACAGTGAATATCAAAAGAATGACGATTCTTCGAGTGCTTGAGCTTTGAATGCTTTCAATGAAGAGTAAGCTCTAGAGTATTTTGACAGCGTTTCAGTAATAGCAATAGCAAGTGATGTGTTCTTCAATTCAAAGCGTCTGCTATTTATATCCTTCATTCAACGGTCGATAAATCCAAATAAGGCAACAAATCCTTTTTGAATTCCTGACAGTAGAACGCCGTCAATCCTGCTCCACTACAAGGTAAATTGCGTTAAGTCAGGGATACGAGAATTATTTCCATATGTGAGCAATCCCGTTGTAACGACCTCTGCCAATGTGTACTATTCATCCAAAAATAGTACCAATCTTGTCCCCTTAATTCCAGGCAATTTGTACGATTCTACGAATCTTTTCCAATTGAGTAATCGACCGTATTTGAATCAATTTTAGCTTGCGCCTGAAACAACTTTGACAACTAGATCCAATTTCCTTCAACGTGGTTTCAAATGTTGCGACTGGAAAATACTTGTATGCGTCGACTGGTTTTCCACGTGTGATTTTCCAGCACCCGGTTCTTTATATAAACCAACGACTGGTTGATAAAACCTTGTAACTCTCGTCTGGATATAGCACCACTGTAGCTTGCGTCTGGTTTCAATACGACGTCGCTACACCTAATTTAAACGTTGTCGTTTGCACATGCTACTATTTGAACTTGCGTCTGGATTGCCAATACTATCCTGCAGTCTAAAACGCTGACGTTTTAACTTAACCATACGACATCGTTTAATAAGCTCTCGACTGGTTAAATACTTCACTGTTCACTGCGACTGGATAATAATCACTGTTCACTGCGACTGGTAGATTTACTTCAAAACGCCGTCGTTTCTAGTACAAAAGATTGCGTCTTGATATACTGTTCCTTGCGTCTGAATAGCAATCCTGTCGACTGGTTTTCCTTTCCTATTGACAACACCAGGTATAACTTGCTCTATTTTGTTATCACCAAAACCATAAATTTTATCCTAACAAATGTCTTATTTTTGGTGATATATAGTTAGTAATGCATGTCTGTTTCTTTTTTCAGTATAAACTGATTATAAAATATCTTCGATCAAAAACCCACTTGCTGCTATACTGGATAGCAACAAGTTCACTAGGCTGAACTACCAAGACTGGCTTCGAAACCTCAATATTGTATTGGCTTCAAAAATAGCCCGTATAGGCGAAAAACGGGTCCCCCTCGGTAACCGTGCATAAAATCTCATTTTCTTGGAGATTGTTCTTAAAATAAAAATATTTTGCTTTAAAATATGTCTAAGGGCTAAAACATTAAAAATATTTTCAATTTGGTCGTCTCCGGACTCGTCCCCGCTTACCGGACTCCAACCGTACCGTAAAGCAACATGCACAAGGTAAAGCATATAATCATCATACATGATATGCAAATCATACTAACATAAGGTTTTCTCCCTAGTCATGCATTCAATTCAACGTAATTAGGATTTCTGGGAGTTACAATAATATTCTATGTATGTTAGTGTTTTAAAGGAAAGAATTAAATATATATTGACGGTCTAAACTTTTAAATTGCATGATTTTAAGAAATGCACGCATCATGAGATTTTATGAAACGATAAAGGCATGTTCTTTTTTTAGAAAAATCCGAGGGATTGAAGTGACTTGTGGCAAAATTTAATGATGGGAGCTAGCCGGGTAGACGGGCCCCGGGATCCCCTGTTTTAATGTATTATGTTAGGATCGAAAACCACGCTCGGGAGTTCGGGGGGTGAATGAAATCCTTTGCTGATTTTTCTTTGAATAATTGTTTCGAAATATTTTACATCTTTGAAGCCAACTTCCAGCCGAGTTACCAGCTAGGAAGGTTCTCAGTGTCTACTGTTGTCTCGTGTAATAAAATGATTTTTATGCGGAATGAACACGATTCAATCAACTGAACAGTTTAATCAAGTGCGTGAATATAAAAGATGTAGGGACGAGAGATTTGTTTCTGGAAGTTCGGATCAAATTCTCCTACGTCTCCCTTCTTCCTCGATGGGAAGGTTTACACTAGAAGACTTTGATTTATACAACCGTTTGTACAAACCCACTCCCGCAACCAGCAGCCACGAGAACTCCTAGAAAACACCAATGAAACACAGACCCGCGATTTGGTTCGTAATACACCAATCACGGCTCTAAGATGGTTGTGCTACACTAGAACTTTGACACTCTTTGATTATGCTTTACAATGATAGCTCAATAGTACAAAGTGTGTGAATAGAAGAGTCTATGACACATGAACGGAATTAAACAATCTGTGCGTGTCACTTGTATTAGCCGGTTCAATATGAACTATGCTTCTGTGAAGAACTGGTTAGCTTCTGTATGTTCAATAATTTTGTTGTATGCGATAACCCCTTCACAGCTTATCTTCTCCCCTATATATATTCTGTGGATGCAACGGTAATAAATGTTACCAGTAGACGTTGTATGCATCCAAATTGAATTTCTTGCGACGCCTTAAATGCTTGTACGATGAAAGTACATCTTCATTAAATGCATTACCCTTTTTAGCAATTCTGCACCGTCTTCAGTTTGTACCATATCTCTGCGTATCTGGTTTTGGCTTAGAGTAGTTCCAACGACTACAAACACTGAATAGAAGTCAAGTGTCTTGTTTCTGAGTGTACATATATTTAGACATTTCAAAATTCAGTTTTCTTATGTCGTTCTGTACTCAGCTGGTTTACGTTGTCCTGTGCCAAGCTGATTCTTCCGTTCTATTTTCTGAGTACTGAACTGGTATCTGCCTTGTCTTAGCATTCAGCTGGTTTAGTATCCTGATCTGGTTCTTGTTATTTCCAACGTCCATCTGGTTTGTTCAAAACCATTGTATCTTAGGGTTCCGAGCTGGTTTGACTTTAGCCAGCTTTGACCAAGACACGCTGAGCTAGTCATTCCTCGACCAACTTGACTCCGCTCCGATCTGATTTCTACGTCCAACGTAGTAGGTCTCGTCCATATTTTGTTACTTTGGTTCGAATGATCTCTTTTACGGATACCATTTGTAGTTCATTTTTCATCACCAAAACTTCTGAAATTTATCCTAGCAATTTCCCCCTTTTTGGTGATAAAAAAATTTTTGCTCGTAAAATGAGATTTCCATAAGTTGTTAGCCAAAATACAACGAAAGTTCTTAACTAATTTTTTCCAAAAATGTCAAGACCATCCCAACATTAAAACCAAGGACTATATCTAAATCTTTTGCTAGGGTCACTCGAATTATTATTTCCTGGACTTGAACCTCTTCCTCCTGTTGAGCTTGGTCCTCCTCTACCTCCTCTCAGGCTTGGTCCTCTACCCCGTATAATACTTGACCCATCGCTCGATCCTTCTTCTCCTGGTCTGTTTAATCCTTCCCCCGTCTACTTTGTCCTCCTTCCCCCTTTTTGTCATTACCAATCTGCTGGAAGTGTTCAACCAGTTCAGCAAGTTGTGATTTAACTAAATCTAGGTCATCGGTGAACTATCGTTGTTGCCCAACCAACTGATGAATAAGACTGGTTTCTAATGCAGTTTGGGAAGTTTTAACAGTGCCAGTCAATGTATCTACCTTTTCATTAATTAGACCCTTGTGACGTCCAAAGTCGAGCTTGAGAAAAGTTTGAGTATCCAGCAGCTGCTCAATGTGGGAACCCATAGAGTGAAGTTTAAACTCCATAGAAATGCATCTTCGAGTCTATAGAGAGCATCCTTGAATCGACATAGGTCAGCTTGGATTCCATATAAATCATCCTCGAATAAATGGAGGCAACAGCTTTGTCCACTTCATCGAGCTTGGAAATAGCTCAAGGGCTGTCGGGGGACTCGATATTATTATCTGTTGAGAACCATCGGGGAAAGATTCTGAACTTTCGAGGAACGATAAGCGGGTGTCCTCGTTGCTGTCGGCAGTATATGCAACCATGTGGAAATCGGATGGAGAGGGATCCTGATGGTTCGAACCGGGCTCTTCAAAAGTGGAATGAGTTCCTGGATTATTTGTGGTGTCCAAAATATTTACAGACGGGTCTTCAATTTGAATGGGATTGCCACCCGAGCCCTGTTGTTCGGGTTTCTCAGTCAAAGAGAACTGTTGTATAGTGTTGGGTTCATCATTCAGAGCTTGATGCTCGTCTTCTTGAATGGATGGCGCAGTCTCGTGATCCTGATGCTCTGGAGATTTCACGGCCTCACTGTCGTGCTGTGCAATCAGCTGGATTGATGCGGGATTTTGCTGTCTGTTCTTGCTCGGCCTGACTGGAAAATTCCAGGGCAAGAATCTGTGGTTGATTGGATACCAAGTCTACCAAAGAAGCTTCTGAAACAACAATTGGTAGATCTACAAGAACACGCTGATCCTGTGCAACGTGGCTATCACTTTCAGCTCCTCGTACAGACGCCGAAGACAGAGATAGTCATGATCCATGGAAGGAACATCAAGCTTGAATTTAGCTAGATGCTCATTTCAAATTTGTCCTGCATCAACTTGGAGAATTTGTCGCAAAGTTTATGGTTAGTTGATCCAAAAATAATATCATCAACGTAAATTTGTACAAGCAAGACATGATCATTTTTCATAAATTTGAATAGTGTCTTATCGACAAAACCAATAATAAAGTCATGATCAATGAGAAATTTTGACAAATTATCATACCAAGCTCTTGGAGCTTGTTTCAGACCGTACAAGGCTTTGTCGAGCTTGTATACATGCTCTGGTCTGGTATGATCTTCAAAGCCAGGAGGTTGTGCAACATACACTTCCTCATTCAAGATGCCATTTAAGAATGCACTTTTGACATCCATCTGATAAACTTTAAAGTTCTTAAATGATGCATACGCAAGAAAGATTCTAATAACTTCTAATCTTGCTACTGGTGCAAAGGATTCTTCAAAATCTATGCCTACTTCTTGCCTATATCCTTGTGCAACTAGCCTAGCTTTATTTCAAACTACATTACCTTGTTCATCTAGCTTGTTCCTAAAGACCCACATTGTTCCTATAATATTGATTATCGGGTTTAAGGACTAAGTGCCAAACTTTACTACGTCCGAACTGATTAAGCTCCTCTTGCATAGCATCTAACCAGCTGGGTCAGCTAAGGCTTCTTCTATTTTCTTAGGCTTTATATGAGATATGAAGGCAGAGTTAAAGTATTCGTTTATCATCTGGCTTCGTGTCCTAACAGGTGCAGTAGGATTACCAATAACCAGCTCAGGTGGATGATTTTTATTCCATCGAAGATCTGGTCCGTATGAGGTAGAATGGTCGTGTTGTTCCCCCTGCGACTGTGCTGGATCTTCTAAGATATTACTATTTGACGTTCCACTTGTTATAATATTTTCGTTAGCATGAGCATGTTCGTCATTTGCTAGATCAAAGTCGGGACCAGTTTGCTCTACGACTGGAATATCATCGCTGGTAATTGGTCTGTCCAAATCGTGCTGGTAATCATCTTGCTGTCTATGTTGCTCCTTGTCATCGCTTGATTCACCCAGATGAGTGGATTTCAGACGAGTCCATAGATCATTTAACTTCATGGCTAATGTTGATTGGAAGCTGGTTTCATCGAACACTACATGAGCCGATTCTTCAACCATTAGCGTTCTGTTGTTGAAAACTCTATAGGCTCTGCTAACAGCTGAGTATCCCAAAAATATGCTTGCATCAGATTTTACGTCAAATGCTCGTAAATACATTTTACCATTAATATGGATGAAGCACTTGCATCCAAACATCCTGAAATACGAAATATCAGGTTTCTTGCCGTTCCAGATCTCATATGGAGTGACTCCATGTCGCTTGTTTATCATCGATCTGCTTTGAGTATAGAAGGCTGTATTTACGGCTTCTGCCCAAAATTTATTTGAAATACGAGAATCAGCAATCATGGTAGTGACAGCTTCTTTTAAAGTACGATTTCTACGCTCAGCCAACCCATTCTGCTGAGATATTCTAGCTGCAGATAACTCATGTCTGATAATATCATACAGATAGGAGGAGATTTTAAAATTTAAAAACTATGTTCCTCTATCGCTCCTAATCCGGTTGACATTACAAGATTGCTCATTTTGAAGATGTTTTAATAGCTTGATCAGCCGATCGACAGTTTGATCTTTTGATTCAAGAAAATCACCCAAGTAAATTTTGAAAACTCATCAACCACAACAAGGGTGTACTTCATTCCCCCTAAGCTGGTGACGGGTATTGGATCGAAAAGATCCATATGTAAAAGATCCAGCTTACGAGAGGTTTTGGTGCTGCCTTTAGTTTTGAAAGTAGATTTGATATGTTTACCCAGCTGACAAGCGGAGCAGATCTTATCCTTTGAAAATTTTAATTTGGGCAAAACCATCAACTAGTTCATGCTTACTAAGATTGGCAATAGTTTTCAAAGTTCAAATGATTCATCCGCTGATGCCATAACCAACTCGTCGAAGAGTCAGCTACTAGGAAGTTTGTTCTTTATGCGGTTGTTCTGACCAATCAACTTTGTATGTGTTACCAGATCGATAACCAATTAGTACAGTCAGACAATCCGGACTAAGAACAGTGCACGTCTGCTTCTGGAATTTTACAGAATTTTTTTGTCGCACAATTGGCTTATGCTTATCAAATTATAACACAAGTTCTCAACAAGAAGAACATTATTCACAGTAATATTGCCATGGGTAAGCTTACTCTTACCCACGGTGTTACCGTTTGAATTGTCACCAAAGATGATCTTGGGTCCACTGCAGGATATTATGTCTGTGAGCAACTTAGCATCTCCAGTCTGGATACCTATTGTACCTGCAGTTACAAGAAAAAGAAATTTGGTACCCTTTGATTCATTTGGGTCCAGTTTTGATTAGACCTTTCGGGACCCACACTTGGATAATTTTTATCCATTTACCAGTGTGCGTGTCAAAGTATTTGTGTACCCCGTGTGTGTTTTTTGATCTGGATGGGGTGTGAGAAGTAGCATATGGGCCTTTTGATCTGGACTTTCGATATTGAGGCTTGTACTGCCTGTCGTTCGTTGAACTTTGAGAGAGCCGGCCTTGATTGAAATCACCAGATTTGGGTTCACCCCGCATCTGTACAACTCTTTTGTTTAGCCAGCTCTCCCGAGACTTCTCAGGAGCAAGGTGCCCCAGCCCGCAATGTCTACTCTTCCAGATCGGAGGCTTGGATACTATTATATCTTCACCAGATCGCGCCTCTGTGTGCTGTGTTGCGTCTAGATTTTACAAAGTTCATTGTTTTAAACTTTGTCTTTTCCAGCCTTGGAGTACTGCTGGTTTATGTTGTACTGCCTTCATCACTATTGTAGCCCAAAATGTTTTAAGTTTGGTCCAACTTATTTTAATTCTGGACCGGTTATTTTAATTTTAAAGTTTAAGGTCCAATTTTAAGATTTTTGGTCAAATATTTTAAAGTCAAATTTTTTTAGTCAAATTTTTAATTTATTTGGACCTCATACTTTATTTTAAGTTTTAAAGTCAATATTGTGGTCTTTTGGATTTTGATTTAGTCAAAATTGGTCTTTGGAGTTTTTAAAGTCAAAATTGAAATATTTTGGAATTTTATCTAGTCAAAATGGGTCAATGGATTTTTAATTAGTCAAATTTTAAATAGTTGATTTTTAGTAAAGAATTGAGTATTTTAGAAATTGTAAAGGTTGGATTTAAAGTTATGGGCCAAGTCATCTATTAGGCTAAGTTTCAATTTTAAGTTAAGTCTAGGTTCTTTTTGGGCTTAGTAGTAGTGGGCCAGGCTCCTGAACCAATCCTTGACGGAGTAGAACGTAGAAGCCCGTGAATATATATTTAATTATATATGTAGTATTCTATGTATGTTAATGTTTTAAAAGAAAGAATTAAATATATATTGACGGGCTAAGCTTTTAAATTGCATGATTTTAAGAAATACACGCATCATGAGATTTTATGAAACGATAAAGGCATGTTCGTTTTTTGAGAAAAACCCGAGGGATTGAAGTGACTTGTGGAAAAATTTAATGATGGGAGCTAGCCGGGTAGCCGGGCCCGGGGATCCCCTGTTTTAATGTATTACAAGTCTATGGATCAATGTGATCACGACATGGTGAAGTGGCATAGGAGGTGCTTGGGATCCCGAGGTAAGGTCGGGTGAACCGCATCGCCACGTACGTTGGTTCTTTCGACTGATCAGTCATACGCCCGCTCACATTTTACAGATACGACTCCTACGTGTTTATGTTACGTTACGACATGCCTTATGTATGCTATATGATTATAATACGTTATGATATGTTACGAACCATGATTTACGACCATCCATGCATGCATGATTTAACGTATTTTATATCACGTATGTGCTTTCATGTGATTTTGTCATATGTACTTTGTTATTTAAAAGATAGAGCATGGTGAGGCCCTAGGCTCACTAGGTTTAAATGGTGCAGGTGATGACCCTGTGGATTTTATCCCGAATGGCCGTGAGGACCTCTGAGTGTCTGTTGCAGCAGTACTCCATGACCACTATGAGGTCTTCATTTACGTTATGATACACTTTTCAGACATTTTATTTATATGTTCCGTTTCGGCAAAATCTTCATATTCTGATTTTAAAATAGCATTGGTTATTTGACGTTTTAAGATATTCATTTATTTATCTTTTAAAGGATGTTGAGAAATCCTATGCTATCTGAGGAGATAATAGTGTGACAAATCTCTGGCCAGAGTACTATATGTGTTTTAGGTAAATGGGTTTATCTAGTAACACATGCGATGTCACTATTTGATCTCCAAGATGTATTCATGGTTATTGGATCTCTAGCGACTCTCGATCTACCAATGATCATTGATCTGATCGGGATATTTGAGTTAAAATGACCGTACTGTAGGCTAACCATGACCGACTGGTTCTTGCAGGCACTATCAGTGATACCTAGAGGAACATGGGGCGATGTTGCTAGACGCTTTACAATGATTCAATGGGTAAGTCCGAAAATATTTTTTCGGAGTCAAAAATGTTGTGAGTCCACGGCTAGTTGTATCCCTGAATCATTGAGGGTCACACAAGAACTGGTTTCCCAATTCCCATTTGGATATGTTACTCAAAGTGTTGAGTATGACTTCCTAAAAGTAGCTAAGGGAGTATGACTTCCATATTTAGCTAATGAGAGAAAACCTGTCATATATAGATTTAGTGGTTCGAAAATTTGATTGCGCATCATAATGATCAGTTTTGTAAACTGAGCACATCGGTGATATCTGATCATCGATCGAGATTATGATGAGACCACAATCGAGGGAGTCGAAACGAATGTTCACAGTTTGACTTGAACCAAATGTTCACAGTTTGAGTTGAACCGAATGTTCACTGTTCGAGTTGAACCGAATGTTCACTGTTCGAGTTGAACCGAATGTTCAGTGTTTTGTTCAAATCAAACTCTATCCCTCAATCTATAAATATGGCAATGAGGAGACACTTTCAAGGGTGAGAAAGAAAAACACCAAAAGCTATTCAGCAAACTCCTCCCCTCTCCCTTTTTCCCTCGCCGTCGCCGCCACCGCCGTCTTAATTTGTTCCGACCATCTCGGCGAGGAGATTTCGTCCGTGAAATTTTCGTTGGTTTTCTAGTGCAAACCGGTGAAGGAGTTGAGATTCCGGTCGTGGACCAGATTAGGCGTCGATCCAGCCGTTCAACCGTTGAAGTTCCAATTCCCTCATGGAATTGGTCGCAGCCAGACACCTAGACGCCATCAAGGTACCTTCTGAACATTCTATGAATGTTTTGATTATTGTATAGGTGTATTGATCGTTCCCGGGCTCCAATTTTTAAATTCTTCCGCTGTGCCACGGGAGCGGTATCCGGATCTGCCGCTGCGCCAACATCATATGTTTTCATGTTATGTTACGTCATGCCTTATGTATGCTATAGGTTATGATATGTTATGATATGTTACGAACCTTGTTTTACGACCATCCATGCATGCATGATTTAACGTATTTTATATCACGTGTGTGCTTTCATGTGATTTTATTATATGTACTTTGTTATTTAAAAGATAGAGCATGCTAAGCCTCTAGGTTCACTACGTTTAAATGGTGCAGGTGATGACCCTGTGGATTTTATCCCGACTATCGGTGAGGACCTCTGAGCGCCTGTTGCAGCAGTACCTCATGACCACTATGATGTCTTTATTTACGTTATGATAATCTTTTCAGACATTCTATTTACATGTTCCGTTTCCGCAACATTTTCATACTCTGATTTTTAAACAGCATTTATGATTTCACGTTTTCGATGTATTGGCTTTATTCATGTTATAAAATGATGTTGAGAAAATGTTTAAAGGAAACGAGCCATACTTTTTAGTTTAGTTATTCCGCACATGATTTTAATAAAAAAAGTCCTAGAGTCTGGTTCGTTTCAGTTGGTATCAAAGTGGTTGTTCTGGTGGGGTACTAGCCTGCTGCGTGAAGCTCGGAAGTCGCACTGCCAGTCTGTAAGTTTTAGAGTTTTATGATGCATGTTTATTTTTCACGTGATGCATGTTCTATTTTCAGCATTACTCTTACTTTAGGAGTTTTATATTTAGACGTTTAGTCATGCACTTATATGTACGTGAAGGGTTTTGGGTGCCAGTATGCCTCCCAGACGTGCTAGAGACCAGCAGAATGATGATGCACCTCCTCTTCCCCCACCTTCGTAGTTGACGCCTTATGAGAGGGCTAGCGTGGAGTTTTCTATCGAGCTGATGCAAGGTACAGTGCCGATATCTAGGGCACCGTATCGTTTGGCTCCTACCGAGATGAAGAAGATGAAGGAGCAGATTCAGGAGTTGCTCGACAAGGGATTCATACGCCCTAGATTTTCTCCATGGGGCGCGCCAGTTTTGTTTGTGAAGAAGGAGGACGACAACATGAGATTGTGTATTGACTACCGGGAGCCAAACAGAGTTACAGTGAAGAATAAGTACCCACTCCCGAGGATTGAGGTTTTGTTTGATCAGTTGCAGGGAGCTTCAGTTTTCTCGAAAATTGATTTGAGATCTGGCTACCATCATCTGAGAGTTAGAGATGAGGACGTATCCAAGACTGTATTTCGGACATGTTACAGCCACTATGAGTTCTTGGTGACGCCGTTTGGTCTGACGAATGCCCCAGCGATCTTCATGGATTTGATGAACAGGGTCTTCAGGCGGTATTGGACCAGTTCATTATAGTATTCATCGATGACATCCTGGTCTATTCGAGGATCTTGGAGGAGCATAGGCAGCACTTGCAGACAGCCTTGCAGACGTTGAGGGAGCACAGATTGTATGCCAAGTTCAGCAAGTGCGAGTTTTGGCTGGAGCAGGTGGCTTTCTTGGGGCATATTGTGTCGAGAGATGGGATTTCAGTCGACCCATAGAAGGTGGAGGTAGTGTAGAACTTGGGGATTGTGATCGGAAGGGAGACTCCTTTGTCAGCCTGCACTAGAAGGCCTGACGAGATCAGCACGGATGGATTCTCCTCGGAAAACTGATCGGAGCAAGTCCGATCAATTAACGGCGGCGGTGGAGGCCGGCGGCGGCGGCGGCTTTTGGGAGAGACGGGGGCGGCCGAGAGAGAGAGCTCTAGGGTTAGGGTTTTGTTGTTATGTTATGAATTAAGCCCTAATCACATATTAGTATATATTAAATATACTTGGGCTTGAACCGGCCCATTGGACATGGGTCAGACCCAAGCCCATACATGAACATTCGGTTCGTTTAATTCATTACGGTTTCATCATAACTCCGATCGACGATCAGATCGGAACGATCGACTCAGTTTCCAAAACTGAATATTATGATCTGAAAAACTATTTTTCAGAACCCCAGTGCAAAATGACCGTTTTGCCCCTCAACAGCGGGAAATCACGATTTGACCCCTGTTGACTTTTAAGAAGTCGCACTCCCTAAAATCCTTCTTCTATGCTCAACACATTGAACTCAGTAGGAATCTCTAATCCAGTACTTGTGTGACCCTCAATGGTTCAAGGATACAGCTAGCCGTGGGCCCACAACCATTGTGGCTCCATAATCACAATTCCGGACTTGCTCATCGGATCATGGTAAGAGCGTCTAGCAACATCGCCCCATGATCCCCTAGGTATCACTGATAGTGCCTGCAAGAACCAGTTGGTCGTGGTTAGCGTACAGTACGGTCCTTTCAATCCATATATCCCGATTAGATCAACGACCATTGGTAAATAGAGAGTCGCCAAAGATCCGATAGCTATGCATACATCTTGGAGATCGAATAGTGACATCGCGAGTGTAACTAGGTAAACCCATTTACCTAAAAAACTTCTAGTACTCTGGCAAGAGATTTATACACTATCATCTCCTCAGATAACATAGGATATCCACGCATGTCTGCGAGCGATGAATCCTCGACAACGATGCATCGACTCCTACATGCATCGGGGTCTCACCCAATCCCGCCGCCTAATGACCCCAAGTGAGTCGGCAAACGGGTCAAAGTGAGACGCCTATCATGTAGAGTCTCAATGACATTTCGAGTCCTGAGGACTAATCAGTACAACCAAGACCTCGGACTTATCCACTCGACAAATGGTAACCACTTGGAAAGTCCGAACGAGGGTAGTTCGATAGATCACCAGGTCACTATCTATCTGCATGCTCAGAACATCACAATGTTCCCTACCAATGAAACATGGTACTTCGCATCGCAGATACTAGTCTCGAGCTCGGGCGGCCTTATCCTCATTTTGACGGCCCAATCGACTAGGAACGTGTACCTCGGACTTATCCACTCGACAAATGGTAACCACTTGGAAAGTCCGAACGAGGGTAGTTCGATAGATCACCATGTCACTATCTATCTGCATGCTCAGAACATCACAATGTTCCCTACCAATGAAACATGGTACTTCGCATCGCAGATACTAGTCTCGAACT
>KV006917.1:19475-43506 GCA_001598015.1 Dorcoceras hygrometricum
TTAGCGTACAGTACGATCCTTTCAATCCATATATCTCGATCAGATCAACGACCATTGGTAAATCGAGAGTCGCCAAAGATCCGATAGCTATGCATACATCTTGGAGATTGAATAGTGACATCGCGAGTGTAACTAGGTAAACCCATAGGTATCACTGATAGTGCCTGCAAGAACTAGTTGGTCGTGGTTAGCGTACAGTACGGTCCTTTCAATCCATATATCTCGATCAGATCAACGACCATTGGTAAATCGAGAGTCGCCAAAGATCCGATAGCTATGCATACATCTTGGAGATTGAATAGTGACATCGCGAGTGTAACTAGGTAAACCCATTTACCTAAAACACTTCTAGTACTCTGGCCAGAGATTTATACACTATCGTATCCTCAGATAACATAGGATATCCACGCATGTTTGTGAGCGGTGAATCCTCGACAACGATGCATCGACTCCTACATGCATCGGGGTCTCACCCAATCCCACCGCCTAATGACCCCAAGTGAGTCGGCAAACGGGTCAAAGTGAGACACCTATCATGTAGAGTCTCAATGACGTTTCGAGTCGTGAGGACTAATCAGTACAACCAAGACCTCGGACTTATCCACTCGACAAATGGTAACCACTTGGAAAGTTCGAACGAGGGTAGTTCTATTGATCACCAGGTCACTATCTATCTGCATGCTCAGAACATCACAATGTTCTCTACCAATGAAACATGGTACTTCGCATCGCAGATACTAGTCTCGAGCTCGGGCGGCCTTATCCTCATTTTGACGGCCCAATCGACTAGGAACTAATTCAGAATACACAGTGACTATTAGATGTGTTTCATGATAGCCGTCATACCCACTATCACATCTAACATACACTATAGCGCATTCTAGGTCTTTACTCAACGCAATTGTTAATCATCATACAACACAATGAAAGTAAAGAATGCCGTAAATAAATGCGAATATCATATATAAAGATCGTTTCATACAAGAGTCTATGAACCAACACGCCACAAGTTGGCTAGTTGGGCATCTACTCTAACAGGGATTCCAAGGAATGTAGCAGAGATTCGCAGTTTCTTGGGCTTAGCAGGTTACTATCGCAAATTCATCAAGGGATTATCTTCGATCTCAGTGCCCTTGACAACCCTGACCAAGAAGAATGCGAAGTATGTGTGGAGTACTGAGTGTCAGAGGAGCTTCGATCAGCTGAAGGAGGCTCTCACTTCAGCGCCATTTTTTTAGCAATGCCAGTAGATAATGAGGAGTTTGTGGTGTACACAGATGCTTCCCTAAGAGGGTTAGGTGCAGTGCTGATGCAGGGTGGCAAGGTTATCACATATGCGTGGAGACAATTGAAGAGTTATGAGCAGAATTATCCGATGCATGATCTGGAGCTTGAGGCAGTAGTGTTCGCACTGAAGATTTGGAGACACTACTTGTACGGTGAGAAGTGTCAGATTTTTACCGACCACAAGAGCCTCAAGTACTTCTTCACCCAGAAGGAGCTGAACATGAGGCATCGCAGATGGCTAGAGTTGGTGAAGGACTATGACTGTGACATTAGCTACCATCCGGGGAAAGCTAATGTGGTGGCAGACGCTTTGAGCCGGAAGAATGCAGTAGTGGCTTGTTTGTCAGTTGAGAGGCCACTACAGGCTGAGATAGAGAGGTTTGTGCTTGACTTGTCAGCAGGTCAAGGAAGAGCATCAGCGACCGACAGGGTTATTGCAGTTACGCCCTATTCCCGAGTGGGAGTCGGGGATGAAGAAGGATATTGGGAGATTAGTATCTGAGTGCTTGACCTGTCAGCAGGTCAAGGTAGAGCATCAGCGACCGGCAGGGTTATTGCATCCGCTCTCTATTCCTGATTGAAAGTGGGAGAATATCACGATGGATTTTGTAGTTGGGTTACCCAGGAGTTCCAAGTGATACACGGCGATATGGGTGATTGTGGACAGATTCACCAAGTCAGTGCATTTCTTACCGATGAAGACTACTTTCACCCTGATGCAGTACGCAGAGCTTTACATCAGAGAGGTTTTCAAGTTGCATGGCATACAAGTCTCTATTGTGTCTGACATAGACACAAGGTTTACATCTGCGTTTTGGAGGAGCTTACACGCCGTCTTGGGGACTAGGTTGGCGTTCAGCACGGCGTTTCACCCGCAGATAGATTTTCAGTTGGAGAGAGTCATCCAGATTCTGGAGGATTTGCTGAGAGCTTGTGTAATAGATTTCCATGGTACGTGGTACTCGATATTGTCTCTGGTAGAGTTCACGTACAACAACAACATTCAGGCATCGATTGGGATGGCTCCTTATGAGGCTCTGTATGGGAGGAGATGCCGATCTCCCGTGCACTTGGACAAGGTTGGAGAGAGAGTGATGACTGGGCCGGAGTTAGTGCAGCAGACAGCAGACATAGTGATGAGGATACGGGATCGGATGAGGACAGCCCAGAGTCGTCAAAAGAGTTATGCCGATCGTAGACGACGTGATTTGGAGTTAGATGTTGGGGATCTCGTGTTCGTGAGGATATCGCCCATGAAGGGCGTGATGCGCTTTGGCCGGAGGGACAAGCTCAGCCCGAGGTTTATTGTACCATTCGAGATTTTGGAGAGGGTTGGTACCTTGGAATATCGAGTAGCGTTACCACCCAGCCTGTCAGGGGTCCATAATGTTTTCCATGCCTCGATGCTGCGGAAGTATGTTCCAAATCCGTCGCATGTGTTGGAATTTGTGCCGCTCCAGTTAGCTCCAGACTTATCATTCAAGGAGCGAACAATGCAGATTTTGGCTCGAGAGGAGCGCAAACTTAGAGAGTGGAGTTTTTCGATGGTCAAGGTCCGATGGCAGAATCACTCAGAGGATGAGGCTACCTGGAAGACTGAGATTGATATGCGGATGCGCTACCCTGAGCTATTTGGTACTTACTTAACTTCGGGGATGAAATTCTTTGAAGGGGGGAGAGTTGTAACGCCTAGAAATCCTGAATATGTAGAAATGAGTGCATGACTAGGGGGAAAAACATTTTAGAAAATTACATGCCATTTTATGTGATTTATTTATGATTTTAATGTTGCAAGATATGTATGGTATGTTTTTAGCCTGTTGCGTTACGGACGCGTGGACGAGAATAGGGACGACCGAGATGAAAATAATTTGAGATTTTTAAGTCTTTCGATTTTTAAGAACAAATTTATTATTTTTAAGCAACAAATTTCTGAAAATTGGGGTTTTTATAATTATTTTTTAGGGGAACCCGTTTTTCGCCTATACGGGCTGTTTTAATGGACTTTAATGTATTTTAAAATTGGAGAGGCATTTTTTAGAAAATTAGAGATTTTAAAACATGAGTTAGAGTTTTGATTAAAATGGTAATTGGGTGGCAGGTTAGAATTGGAAAATTCCTTAATTTTCTTAATTAAACCATTGGTAGGGGTCTTTTTGGCACACTCCATTCTCCCCTTCACCCAAAATTCGAAAACCCTACTCCTCCCCACTCTCCTAGCCGCCTCAAGCCACTTCCTCTCCCCCAAGTTTGAAATTTTGCAAGCTTTTGGTAATCCAAGGCGGTCTTGTCCCGATATCGCGTCCTACACGTCGGTAACTCGCAGATCTTCTTTGTTCTCCATTAAAGGCATGTCATATCTCTCCTTTTCTCACCATTTAAATCACAGTATACTGTTTTTTTAAAAGGATGTGCATGATTTGTATGTGAATTTATTAGATCTATGTTTGTTGTTTGAGATCCATGCATGCATCACGATTTTAACACGTATTTGATTATTTTCTTGTGAAGCTTTGGTCATGGGCGGTTCATGAGGCTAGTTTTTGGTCCAAGGGTGATCTGGATAGTTATTCCATCGAGTTAGGATCACGTAGGTCCAAAAGGGAAGCGATTTGGTCAAGAAATGAATTATTTACGAATTTTATGATCAGCAAGTGTCCTGGCTTATCGTTTGTGCGTGATAGTAGAGTTGTTGGGGTCAGGTAAGTTTCTATATGCGGTCTATGTGGTAAAGGTTGATTGTAAGATATAGCTCATTGAGTTAGGGTGTCGTAGGTCTAAACGGGAAGCCATTTGATTGAGGAGCAATTAGTTATGAATTTTATGGCTATCACGTGTCCTGGTTGCAGTCTGCGCGGGGGCAGTGGGTTTGCGGGCGTTGGGTTGGTCACGTACTGAATCGTTTTTGAGTTTCATTTATTCCAGTGACTAGTATATTGAGTTAGGGTAATGTGGATTGAAACAGGGAGTGATTTGGTTAATAAATGGATTTTAATTGATTTTACCGTTTTATCGCTCGAAACGAGCCTCGTCGGGTCATTTTTGTGAAAATTGAGATTTCGAGTCTTAGGGGCTGCCAAAGTTCATGGATGAATTTATTTGATTTTTTAATATGTTTTTCAGTCATTTTTTAGAATTTTATTTGATTTATTAGATTTTTTGACTAATTTTTCATTGACAAATTAATGTCTAGAAAATGATTTTTAGCTATGTGTGTATTTTTTAGGAATTTGTGCCGCTCCAGTTAGCTCCAGACTTATCATTCAAGGAGCGAACAATGCAGATTTTGGCTCGAGAGGAGCGCAAACTTAGAGAGTGGAGTTTTTCGATGGTCAAGGTCCGATGGCAGAATCACTCAGAGGATGAGGCTACCTGGAAGACTGAGATTGATATGCGGATGCGCTACCCTGAGCTATTTGGTACTTACTTAACTTCGGGGATGAAATTCTTTGAAGGGGGGAGAGTTGTAACGCCTAGAAATCCTGAATATGTAGAAATGAGTGCATGACTAGGGGGAAAAACATTTTAGAAAATTACATGCCATTTTATGTGATTTATTTATGATTTTAATGTTGCAAGATATGTATGGTATGTTTTTAGCCTGTTGCGTTACGGACGCGTGGACGAGAATAGGGACGACCGAGATGAAAATAATTTGAGATTTTTAAGTCTTTCGATTTTTAAGAACAAATTTATTATTTTTAAGCAACAAATTTCTGAAAATTGGGGTTTTTATAATTATTTTTTAGGGGAACCCGTTTTTCGCCTATACGGGCTGTTTTAATGGACTTTAATGTATTTTAAAATTGGAGAGGCATTTTTTAGAAAATTAGAGATTTTAAAACATGAGTTAGAGTTTTGATTAAAATGGTAATTGGGTGGCAGGTTAGAATTGGAAAATTCCTTAATTTTCTTAATTAAACCATTGGTAGGGGTCTTTTTGGCACACTCCATTCTCCCCTTCACCCAAAATTCGAAAACCCTACTCCTCCCCACTCTCCTAGCCGCCTCAAGCCACTTCCTCTCCCCCAAGTTTGAAATTTTGCAAGCTTTTGGTAATCCAAGGCGGTCTTGTCCCGATATCGCGTCCTACACGTCGGTAACTCGCAGATCTTCTTTGTTCTCCATTAAAGGCATGTCATATCTCTCCTTTTCTCACCATTTAAATCACAGTATACTGTTTTTTTAAAAGGATGTGCATGATTTGTATGTGAATTTATTAGATCTATGTTTGTTGTTTGAGATCCATGCATGCATCACGATTTTATCCTGGCTTATCGTTTGTGCGTGATAGTAGAGTTGTTGGGGTCAGGTAAGTTTCTATATGCGGTCTATGTGGTAAAGGTTGATTGTAAGATATAGCTCATTGAGTTAGGGTGTCGTAGGTCTAAACGGGAAGCCATTTGATTGAGGAGCAATTAGTTATGAATTTTATGGCTATCACGTGTCCTGGTTGCAGTCTGCGCGGGGGCAGTGGGTTTGCGGGCGTTGGGTTGGTCACGTACTGAATCGTTTTTGAGTTTCATTTATTCCAGTGACTAGTATATTGAGTTAGGGTAATGTGGATTGAAACAGGGAGTGATTTGGTTAATAAATGGATTTTAATTGATTTTACCGTTTTATCGCTCGAAACGAGCCTCGTCGGGTCATTTTTGTGAAAATTGAGATTTCGAGTCTTAGGGGCTGCCAAAGTTCATGGATGAATTTATTTGATTTTTTAATATGTTTTTCAGCATTTTTAGAATTTATTTGATTTATTAGATTTTTGACAATTTTTCATGACAAATTAATGTCTAGAAAATGATTTTTAGCATGTGTGATTTTTTAAATTGTCATGGCTGGACCGGATCGGTTAGTCGATGATTGAGTCAAAATATTTAATTTTGGTCCAACTTATTTTAATTCTGGACCGGTTTATTTTAATTTTAAAGTTTAAGATCCAATTTTAAGATTTTTGGTCAAATCTTTTAAAGTCAAATATTTTAGTCAAACTTTAAATTAATTTGAACTTTATACTTTATTTTAAGTTGTAAAGTCAATATTGTGGAGTTTTGGATTTTGATTTAGTCAAAATTGGTCATTTGAGTTTTAATTAGTCAAAATTGATCATTTGAGCTTTAATTAGTCAAAATTTGTAATTTGAGCTTTAATTAGTCAAAATTGGTCTTTGGAGTTTTTAAAGTCAAAATTGGAGTATTTTGGGATTTTATCTTGTCAAAATGGGTCAATGGATTTTTAATTAGTCAAATTTTAAATAGTTGATTTTTAGTAAATAATTGAGTATTTTAGAAATTTTAAAGGTTGGATTTAAAGTTATGGGCCAAGTAATGTATTAGGCTAAGTTTCAATTTTAAGTTAAGTCTAGGATCTTTTTGGGCTCAGTAGTAGTGGGCCAGGCTCCTGAACCAGTCCTTGATCGGAGTAGAAACGTAGAAGCCAGTGAATATATATTTAATTATATATGTAAAATTCTATGTATATTAATGTTTTAAAGGAAAGAATTAAATATATATTGACGGGTTAAAATTTTAAATTTCATGATTTTAAGAAATGCACGCATCATGAGATTTTATGAAACGATAAAGGCATGTTCTTTTTTGAGAAAACCCAAGGGATTGAAGTGACTTGTGGCAAAATTTAATGATGGGAGCTAGCCGGATAGCCGGGTCCGGGGATACCCTGTTTTTAATGTATTATGAGCCTAAGGATCCATATGATCACGACATGGTGAAGTGACATACGAGGTGCTTGGGATCCCGAGGTAAGGTCGGGTGAACCGCACCACCACGTACATTGTTTCTTTCGATTGATCAGCCATACGCCCACTCGCATTTCACTGATGCGACTCATACGTTTTTATGTTATGTTACGTCATGCCTTATGTATGCTATATGATTATGATATGTTATGATATGTTAAGAACCATGTTCTACGACCATCCATGCATGCATGATTTAACGTATTTTATATCACGTATGTGTTTGCATGTGATTTTATTATATGTACTTTGTTATTTAAAAGATAGAGCATGCTGAGCCTCTAGGCTCACTAGGTTTAAATTGTGCAGGTGATGACCCTATGGATTTTATCCCGACTGGAGATGAGGACCTCTGAGCGCCTGTTGCAGCAGTACCCCATGACCACTATGATGTATTTATTCAAATTATGATACACTTTTCAGACATTCTATTTACATGTTCCGTTTCCGCAACATTTTCATACTCTGATTTTTAAAAAGCATTGATGATTTAACGCTTTCGAGATATTGGCTTTATTCATGTTATAAAATGATGTTGAGAAAATATTTAAAGGGAACGAGCCATACTTTTTAGTTTAGTTATTCCGCACATGATTTTAATAAAAAAAGTCCTAGAGTCTGGTTCGTTTCAGTTGGTATCAAAGTGGTTGTTCTGGTGGGGTACTAGCCTGCTGCGTGAAGCTCGGAAGTCGCACTGCCAGTCTGTAAGTTTTAGAGTTTTATGATGCATGTTTATTTTTCACGTGATGCATGTTCTATTTTCAGCATTACTCTTACTTTAGGAGTTTTATATTTAGACGTTTAGTCATGCACTTATATGTACGTGAAGGGTTTTGGGTGCCAGTATGCCTCCCAGACGTGCTAGAGACCAGCAGAATGATGATGCACCTCCTCTTCCCCCACCTTCGTAGTTGACGCCTTATGAGAGGGCTAGCGTGGAGTTTTCTATCGAGCTGATGCAAGGTACAGTGCCGATATCTAGGGCACCGTATCGTTTGGCTCCTACCGAGATGAAGAAGATGAAGGAGCAGATTCAGGAGTTGCTCGACAAGGGATTCATACGCCCTAGATTTTCTCCATGGGGCGCGCCAGTTTTGTTTGTGAAGAAGGAGGACGACAACATGAGATTGTGTATTGACTACCGGGAGCCAAACAGAGTTACAGTGAAGAATAAGTACCCACTCCCGAGGATTGAGGTATCTGTAAGCTCTAAGCTGTTAGCTGTAGTCGTGATCTAAAGGCTTGTAACCTCTGAGTTGTTAAGAGAAAATCTGTAATCTGCTCTTGCGATCTGATCCAAAGCTATCTGAGCTGATCTCTGCTGAATCAAACTTCTTCCAGGTCTGATCTGATATACAATACTAAGCTGATCTGGAACATGTTTATCTGAGCTGTTCTATAAACTGATAACATCAATACTGATATGAGACTTATCTCTTCAAGATCTGATCTAAATACTTGTAAGCTCTAAACTGGAAGCTGTTTTTGAGCTCTGAGCTGGTCTCTGGGCTGTTTCCGCTCTAAGATGTTTCCTGCACTGTTCTAGCTCTAAGTTGTTCAAACCCGTAGTCTATTGTAAGTTGTTCTTTGTACGAAGCTCCGATCTGAATCTTCTCTAAGCTGGTTTCTACACTCAAGCACTGTTCTGATCTCGAAGCTCCAATCTAAACTGTTCCGAGTCACTCTAATCAGTTCTGCTTACCCTGAACTGAAAGGTGATGCTCTGAGCTTATCTGTTTGTCCTGAGCTGAATCGTGACTCTCTAAGCTGATATACTTGCTCTAAGCTGAATCGTGACTTTCTAAACTTTTCGACTTGCTCTGAGCTGATTTGTGTCGTCCTGAACTAAGTGGATACGCTATACACTGTTTTGCTTTCTCTAAGCTGAAATGCGTCGCCGTAAACTGTTAGACATGCTTTGAGCTGATATATGTCGTTCTGATCTTATCTGCCCGCTCTTAGATGATCAATGCGCTCTGAGCTGGTCTGCCACGTTCTAAGCTGTTCAGTCAGCTCTTCATTTTGCCGCTGTAATCTGTTCGAGTACTTGTATTTGTTATCACCAAAACTTAAATTTTATTCTTAACATGTAGGATCGAGCGCTTGCCGCTTTACCAAAATCTATAGCTGGAGGTAACGGTGTAAATCCAATCTTTTAAACCGTATAGCAACTCAAGCACCACGGTCCGATCGCTCTACCGACCGGGGCAGTTATTGCACTCCAACAATCTCCCTCCCAATAATTGCACTCTTTGCAATCAAAGAGAATCAAACCCGTGACCTTGGCTCTGATACCACTTGTTGGATCGAAAACACAAAGTTTGGAGTTTAAAAGGGGGGGAGGTGGTTGAATAAACTCCTTTCAAAAACTGTGTTTTAAATACTGTTTGTAATTCAGCTGAGTTAACGGTCAACTGCTCGTACTCAGTCACTCTGTTTTCTTGAACTAAAAAAAAACTTGTTTTATGCGGAAAAAGTTCAATCAAACTGTGAACGTAAAATGAATATGTGTAAAGAAAATGATAGGGATAGAGATTTGTTTATGAAAGTTCGAAGCAATGCTTCTACGTCTCTCCTTCTTCCTAACAAGGACGGATTTCCACTAAAAGGGCTTTGATTATACAACCACTTGTACAAACCCACTCAGTTAGGCTGCATGTGAGCTGAACTCCTATAATACTCCAACACGCAGACTGTGTTTTACAGTTTGTTTCAGGCTCTCTCAAGAATAAGAATTTTAATACAAAGCCAAATTAAGTTTCAGCAACAAGTTGAACTCTTATATAGAATTTAATAGCATATTGCTTCTGAGCTTGTTTAGTTTGAGTTGTTGAAATTCGTAGAATTTTCTATTTCGTGCGTCTCTTCTTAACTTATTGGCTTATCCAATTTATACTCTTTGGATCCAATGATAATAAATATTACCAGTAGACACGTCGTATAGATCCAAAAGATTTTTCTGAGGAGTTTGTAATTCTTGTACTATTCACGTACGTCTTCATTAAATGCTTTCATCTTTTAGCATACATTCCGTCATTCTCAGTAAGATAGATCTTTGGTATATCTGAAATTTGCTAAAATTAGTTCCAACGACTACAAAGAGATCTTGATAAGTCAACACATCAAATCAAGTTAATTGTTGTATACGATACCTCAAAATCTGATCGTGTGTATCCTGAGCTGATTTCAGCTTAGTTCTAATCTGAAATCCTTTTAGCTGAGTTATCTTTACTCAGCTTGACTCCAATCTGATCGCAAGCTGATTTCTCTGTGCTGAACTGCTTTATTCTGCTCTGTGCTGAACTGCTTTAAGTCTGTAGTCTTTATTCTTTTTCTTCTCTAATCAGATCGTGGTATGTAGGACTATTGTTCTGAAATGATTCTGCATCGAGCTAGTTTATCCGAGTTGGTCTCTCAACTGATATGATATCACCCTTCTCGCTCTACGTTGATATGTCCGAGCTGGTTTATCCGAGCTGGTCTCTCAGCTGATCTGATACAACGCCCGCTTTGCCTATTCTGTTCAGATTCTCTCTGCACTTCTAGTCTGATTTGATATGATTCTGTTCTGTTCTTATCTAGACTTCTCTTAAGCTGATCTGTCGCTAATAAGCTTCTATCAGAAATCCCTGAGCTGGTATGTCCTTAACCAGCTTAGTTCCGATCTAAAATCCCTGAACTGGTTTGTACTTAACCAACTTAGTTCCGATCTAAAATCCTGAGTTTGTCCTAACCAGCTTAGCTCCGATACGATATGAATAATCAACGCAGTAAGCTCCAACCTGACCTGGTTGATTAATATCTGAGCTGATTTACTTATGTAGTCTTTTGTTTTCACCAAAACTTAAATTCTTCATCTGCTAATATGATGTAGTTATTTATTAAAAATTTTGTCACTCAATTTAATATTATGTGGAATCATTTGAAAAAAAATTAAATAACAAGTTTCATTAAATTTCGAACTAAAAATAGTGTTAGTAATAAATTTTATCTAATTCTTATTTTTTTAAAAATTAAAAATTTTGAATAAAAATGATAATTGAAAGTCCTAATATATTGCATACGCTGTGTAATAACAACTTTCTATCTATCTATATATATATATATAGACACACGCACATATATATCTTTTGTGTAAGTAAAAAAAATATAGTAGAAAAAGTAGAATGTTTAAACTTAAAAATTGAATAAAAAATGATAAATGACAAGTCTAGCTATATTGCATACGGTTATGTTATACTTCTACGCATAAGTTAGTAACAAAAATAATCTACTAATTTACGTTAAAATGGGTTTAGTAACAAATTTACTACAAATTTATATTAAAATGTGTTAATAACAAATTTTGTCTACAATCTACTACTCATTATCTAAAATTTAGTAACAAATCAACAAATCTATTAAATATCCCATAAATCTAATACATATATACATACATACACACACACATATATTTGTGTGTTAAAAAAATATATAAAAAATGTGTTAAGGATAAAATATTCTAAGTTTTGGTGATAACAAATGACTCAACTTGGAGCTTAATTAAATAGATCGGGACGGACTTAACATCGTGGTTTAGACATATTAGATCAGAGCTAAGTTGAGTAATGGTAACTTATTTTTAGAAAATAATGTAACAGAACAAATAGATCTATTCTAGTTAAAAATTTACTAGAGTAGTTCAGATCAGATTAAGAAGAGCAGTATAGAAGATCATATCAGTTTGGAGCATCAGTTCAGAACAGAACAACTTAGAATAAATAAGATGTGCAGATCAAATTGGGGCATCGTATATTAGTCAGATCAGAGGTGAAATCGATGCATTGACTTGAGAGATCATTTATAATCGTTGAACAACTCAGAAAAACAATAAAAATAAATCAGAGTTGGTAACGTACGAGGATCGCGTGTCTTGAGCAAAAAGAAGAAATATTTAATGCGTCAGTACGGAGAAAGTACAAGACTTAAATGCACATTAAATACTTGGAGGAATGTAAGAGAAATCCTCACTGTGTCTACTGGTAATACTACCATTTGAATCCAGAAACTATAAATAGGTGAAGACTTTGAATTGAATATCTCTCTGACTCACTGATTTTCTAGCCTTCTGAATCTCTCCATCTTTAGCTTTCTGGTTCACATTGTGAGGACCTGCCTGCTCAATTGGTACCAGGGAGGTGAACTTTGGGTAGTTAAGCCTGGTGACCCGAAATATAATCCCTAAGGAGACAGTTTAACCACACTTCCAGGGATGTGGGTAATCCTGTGAGAGGGGGTCTGCGCCAATCCCACCATGAGGGAGTGACCGATCGATAGGATTTGAACCGGGTGAGGGCCCAAAATAAGTGGCGCGTCGCAGGTGCTCACGATAAAAGGCACCTTTTTTTGAGGACCTTCTCGGTGCGCCACCCATTTTGGGTACTCGACACGGTTCGAATCCGATCGGTCGGCCAGTCCCTCATGGTGGAATCGGCGCAGAACCTCTCTCATAGTACTACCCACATCCCTGGAAGTGTGGTTATAAATTCTTTTGAAATCTCCGTGAAAAAACTATTTTTAGAATCAGCTTGGTTAGAAGCTGAATCTAGAACTCAATCAAATCTGAGTTATTGAGAAATAAACTGTTATGCTGAACAATCTCAATTAAGAAAGAACTGAAATTGCGATGTATGCAAACTGAAATAGTAGGAACATACGAGAGTCGTGATTTGTTTCTGGAAGTTGGAAGCAATGCTTCTACGTCTCATCTTCTTCCAATCTGGAAGAGTTTCAGTAGAAGACTCTAAGTAGAATATAGGGTATCCTAAACAGCTAGTCAGACCACACCTGAACTGAACTCTTAGTATAGCTCAAAAATAGTACGCAAGCTATAAAAGAAAATATGAAGCCTTTTTGTAATCTGACTTGTTCAATACAAAGCCTATTGTATTCAACGCTCCGCTGAAATACTTTCAGAATATTTGAAATAGATACAATGAGAAAGCTTCTATAAAAGATGAGAGAAATAAGATTCTCATTTTCGTGTTGGATCATTATGTCTCTCTTCTCTCGTGAAAATCGTTTTTTCCCCTGTTCTAAATTTCTCATCCTTTTATACCGTGAATTCAAACGATAATAAATATATCAGGTAGAAGTCGATGAATTATTTTTTGTGTATTTAAAATATTGTACTATCTCCATACAGATCCGTACAACCCCGTGAAACATTTCACGTTAAGGCTGTACAACAGCGATCTTCGTACATGGCCAAAATCTGACACATCTTGAACTTGTTCAACAAACATTCTGTCATGTGCTTCTAAACTGATCTGATCTACTATAACCAAAACTGATATGATTATTCAGCCTTTTATCTGATCGGATTCCAGAATTGAGTTATCTTTACTCAGCCTATTCATCTGATCCGATCTACTCTTTCGACCTGCACTGCTATTCTGTTCTGAAACCCAAATTTGAGTTGAATTTACTCAGCCTGTTCTGAGTTGACTTTACTCAGTTACACACGATCTTTGGCCTTAGCTAATCTGCTATTCTCCGAGCTGATTTTTATCTCACCAAAACTTATAATAATTTTCTCAAGAAGTTGCCAAAATATAATTCCATCACACTTGAGTTTCTAGCACAGCTGAATATTTTGAGTTTATTTCACAAGCCAGTGATCCAATTATAAAGTAACCAAAGCAGCTTAAAATGATAACTCAAAGATTTAAAAGCATATTTCAGCGTGTTCGTATGAACTCCAAACTTCGTAAAAAGAGATCGGATGAGCTGGAAAAGTATCTAAGAAATTTGTACAAGCTCCAATATTTGACTTATATCTCACAAACCAGTGATCCAAATGACAAGAGGCTAAACTATAGGTAGCAAACCTAAATATCTACAACTCTTAACTCTAAAATAATAGAATTTCAAGTGTAGTTATGACAAAAATATGTTGTGAATCCCATTGGAACTAATCCAGAGAAATTTGTACAAGCTCCAGTATTTGACTTATATCTCGCAAATCCAGAAAAAATTGGACAAGCTCCAGTATTTGATTTATATTAAAACACCCTAACTCTCTATTCCTAAGATTTTAAAAAATATAAAAGCAAATTTCCTAAAGAAATAAAATCTAGGATTTTTTTTTTAAAACAGGTAATATACTCAAGAGAATCCTAACTATATAAACTTAATCATTCCAAAATCCTGAGAATTTAAAACAACAATAGTAATAATTCAAAATCCGATATGCTCAAAACAAATGATCACCATATAAATTTAGAAGCGCAATAAAATAAACTTTGTCCCTCAAAAATCAAATGTTCATCTCGACCTCAAAACAAATATCTATTTCTCAATATAGTGCGGAAGAAAAATGGTCACTGGGTCGGGCCATGCTGGACTGCCGTCTGCTCAAGGATCCTATCCCTCGATCTCAGCCCATGCGCCATCTGTACCAATCAAACGTAATGAGTCTAAAGACTCAACAAGTACAAGATTGTGATAGCAAGTACTACATAATACACTCACATGCATTAAAATATTTGTACTTAAATACCATTTTTATTTTATAACATTTAATGCGATAAAAATGAGTATCAATTTTCTCAAATCATTTTCCTCAAAATCATGCAGATAAATTTAAAGTATATAAAACAAGCATTTTTTTGGATGAACTCCGTTTCTCGACTGTGAACCGTCAAATCCTGAAGTCGCTTGATCAAGCTATAAAACCATAATACTAGGCTTGGAAAGGCATCACAGTGCTTTTCTGGAATCCAGTCCCGTCAATGTAAGGCACCCCAGTGCTTTTCTGGAGTCTGTTTCGCGTCAAGTTGATATTGTCACACGGTACTTTTCCGACCCAATATTCGTCATAAATTTCCACAGTCAAGGCACATTGTTCAAAACATTTTATTTTTTACCTCATACCGCCTCAAAATAATTTCCTCAAACCTCATATAACATCATTACACCTCAATAACTTTTCCGAAAATCCTCAACATAGAATTTCTTTATGTAATAATAAAAATGCATACTTAATTGAAATAACCAGTAAAATATTATCAAAATGGCTTAAAATCATCAAATTACTAATTTCATGACAACAGGCTGCCTTTAGGTCCAAAATCCCGAACACCATTTTGACCCTACGTGGTGCAGTTTGCGCGACTAAACCGTAAAAATCATAAAAATTCCATTTCTTAACCAAATTACTTAAAACCTGGACCCACATGAGCCTAACTCGACGGGCTATCTATTTAAAGAAACAAGACTCAGAAAAAATTCCTGAAGTGACCTACACAACGCTCGTAACCTCGCTGGTCGTGCAGAGGGACCTATCTGGGAGAGGTTAGGACCAGCCCTCGACTTGTCCCAAATATTTCGACCTAAAGCCACACTCAGCCTCTTAGTGACCCCTATAATCTTTCCTAGCCATCCTAGATCGAACCATGGACCAACCAAACCCAGCCCTTCACTTGACATGGAGCTCTCGACCCTAGCCATCACGCTTCACACTCCTTCGACTACAAGGCTATGATGCCGACCCTAGGCAGCCCTTGTCATGAAAAATCAGAGAAAATACATCACTTTCAACATCAATTATATGTTCAAATCATTAAAATATAGAGATCTACACATGTCATGCATAATATGAATGAGAGGTGCATAAAAGAGATCTTGTAATTGCCTCTTCTTAGATAACTTAAAACCATGCTTCACGGCCTCAAGGAGAGGGAGAGAAACCAAGAACACCTCTGATTTTCCTTGATAAGAGCTTGAAAATCAATGGAGGATGAAGGGGGAAATGGGGCGGCGGCTTGCGAGGGGAGGGGGTTTAGGGTTTTGTTTTCCTTTTTTTTTGTTTGTTTGAAATGATGATGTGTTGTGTGTATATAGGGCACGAAATTCTCATCTAAAAAGGAGAAAATTGTGTTTTTAAATTGTTAAAAGATAGTAGATAAGATTTGCTAGATCATGCCTTATCAAAGTGCTACAAAAATATATTAAAAACTTTCTTCTTATCTAAAGGTTTCAAAATTTATGGGCAGGAAAATAGGGAGGGAATACTTTATCTTATTGATAGAATTATAGGTGTACAAAAGTTGTCATTTAATAATAAAAGTGCTACTTGCTTTAAAATTAATTAAATGCATGAACTCCATATTCTCAAATAATTTTCTAACTTTGAAGATAGCAAAAAAAGCAAATAGACTTTTAAAATTTATCAATATAAAATCAGTAGGCCTCTGAGAACCAAAAACTGAGACTGGCTCAACAACAGCAATAGTCCTGCAAAAAATGAGTGATCCACGTGGCAGTAGTTACCTCGAAACAAATAATTGGGCGGCTTCTATACAAACGTCAGCCCATCACTTTTTCATCACCTTGAAAAATTCACTTATTGGAGGGAGTGTATCATAAGAAACTTGAGGCAAAATTTATGTACAAACAACTGGCCTGGGAAATTTCTTCCAATAATCAGCGCACAGCTCAATTACCCAGGAGCCATCAACCATAATCATGGTCCTTACCCAGCACGTGGACCGAAAGTTGGTATTGGATCTGGCAATAACAGCACCACGATCACGCGTTTCTCCTTCAAATAAACAAGAACAACTCTCCCCGTCCCACTGTAAACCATGTAATTTCACCTGACATATGAGTCCTGCCATTTTAAAAATGAAAACCCTCATCAATGTTCACCTATATAAAACAGAACCTTCTAAGGCATAGGATGAGATCTCGAGAATGAATTTTTGAAAAAACAACTTTTACCTCGGTGTTCCCATCATCCCATATCCGGCCTCGAACCATCTAAATCAAAGATTCTAAAAGAACTCATCATAATATCATATAATTGAGTAGTAATGCATAATCATAAAAATTAAATCAATACTATGTATAGAAATAAATAATAAGGCATGCGATTTATGTAGAGAAATTCCTGGGCGTTACAATATTCTCCCCTTTAACAAGAATTTCGTCCTCGAAATTCGAAAACTTACCGAATAGATCTGGGTAACGCTCCCTGATATCAGCCTATACTTTCCACGTAGCTTCCTTTTCCGAATTGTTCAGCCACTGGACTTTGACCATGGGAATGGTCCGGTTGCGTAGCTTCTGGTCTTGTTTGCCCAAGATCCGAGTAGCACGCTCCTCAAACGTCAGCTGTGGAGATAGCTATAGTGGCTCAACGTTCAGCACATGAGAGGGTTCGATACATACTTCCTGAGAATGGAGATGTGAAAGACGTTATGTACCACTGCCAGGTTGGGTGGTAGTGAGACCCGATAAGCTAACGTCCCCACTCTGTCGAGGATCTCAAAGGGTCCTATGTATCTAGGAGCCAGCTTCCCTTTCTTCCCAAATCTCATCACGCCCTTCATGGGTGCTACCTTCACGAATACATGGTCTCCTACCGAAAACTCCACCACTCTCCGTCTCAGATCAGCATAGCTCTTCTGCCTGCTCTGTGCCGTCCTCATCCTATCCCTGATCCTCAGTACTGTGGCAGCTGTCTGCTCAACTATCTCTGGTCCAATCTCTGCTCTCTATCTGACTTCATCCCAATGAATGGGGGACCTACACTTCCTCCCATAGAGTGCCTCATATGGTGCCATGCCTATGGAGGCCTGAAAGCTGTTATTGTAAGAAAAATCTACTAGTGGCAGCTTGGTCTCCCAACTCCCCTGAAAATCCATGGCGCAAGCTCGTAGTAGATCCTCCAGTATCTGGTTCACCCTCTCAGTCTGTCCATCCGTCTGTGGGTGAAAAGCGGTGCTGAATTGCAGCTTCGTTCCTAGTGAAGCATGAAGACTCCTCCAGAAATCCGATGTAAAGCGGGCATCTCTATTAGAGACTATCGAAACTGGTATCCCATGTAGTCTGACAATCTCTCTGATGTACAACTCGGCATACTGTGTCATGGTGAAGGTGGTCTTCACCGACTGAAATGTGATGACTTGGTGAGTCGGTCCACAATCACCCATATAGAGTTCCAGCCTCTGACCGACCTCGGCAGTCCCACTATAAAGTCCATCGAATATTCTCCCACTTCCACTCAGTGAAGGTGGTCTTCACCGACTGAAATGTGATGACTTGGTGAGTCGGTCCACAATCACCCATATAGAGTTCCAGCCTCTGACCGACCTCGGCAGTCCCACTATAAAGTCCATCGAAATATTCTCCCACTTCCACTCAGGAATAGGGAGAGGTCTCAGTAGTCCAGCAGGACTCTGACTATCTTGACTTGCCAGCTGCTGGCAAGTCAAGCACTCAGACACAAATCGGGTGATGTCTCGCTTCATACCTGGCCACCAATACAACTGCTGTAGATCTCTGTACATCTTCGTGCTCCCTGGGTGCACGGAGTATGGTGACGCATGAGCCTCCGTCATAATCAGCTCTCTCAGTGCATCACCTGAAGGAACCCAAAATCGACCTCTAAACTTCACAATCCCGTCGCTCACTGTGTAGAGTCCACTGCCCTTCTCTTCATCCCTTAGTCTCCACTTCTACAGATGCTCGTCACTGGCCTGACTATCACGTATACGGTCTAATAGCGTGGACCATACAGTCATCGAACTCAGTCTAGGCGCTCTCCCAGTAGTGTAGACCTCTAGCCCAAAATTTTGAATCTCCCTTTGCAAAGACCCTGAAACTGTCAGATGTGCAATAACTGAGGTTTTCCTACTCAAGGCATCGGCCACAACATTAGCTTTCCTCTGGTGGTAGCTAATATCGCAATCATAATCCTTCACCAACTCCAGCCATCTCCTCCGTCTCATGTTCAGCTCGTTCTGTGTGAAGAAATACTTCAAGCTCTTGTGGTCGTGAAGATCTTGCACTTCTCTCCGTAAAGATAATGCCTCCAAATCTTAAGTGCAAAAACGACCGCTTCTAGCTCCAGATCGTGTTTTGGATAATTCTTCTCATGCGTCTTCAGCTGTCTCGAGGCGTAAGCTATTACCTTGTCATTCTGCATCAAGACTGCGCCTAGGCCTAGCTTAGACACATCAGTGTAAATCACAAAGTCTCCTTGCCCTGATGGCATAGCTAAGATAGGTGCTGAGATGAGAGCTTGCTTCAAAGTACCGAAGCTCTGCTGGAACTCCGGGCTCCAGATATACTTGCATTCTTCTTCGTCAACGCAATCAAGGGCAATGCAATGGAGGAAAATACCTTGATGAATTTTCGATAATACCATGCCAACTCTAGAAAACTGCGAATCTCAGATGCGTTCTTCGGCACTGCCCAATCTCTGACTGCCTCTACCTTAGACGGATCTACTTCCACACCTCTGCTAGAAATGATATGCCCAAGAAATGTCACTCTCTCCAACCAAAACTCACACTTACTGAATTTTGTGTACAGCTTCCGCTCCCTCAGTACTCCCAACACAGTACGCAGATGCTGGCTGTGTTCCTCCCTGCTCCTCGAATAAATAAGTATGTCATCAATGAAGACGATGACGAACTGGTCAAGGTACGGCTGAAATACGTGGTTCATGAGATCCATGAAGACCGCTGGAGCGTTAGTCAATCCAAAGGGCATAACCAAGAACTCGTAATGCCCATAGCGCGTTCTGAATGCCGTCTTATACACATCAGACTCCCTCACCCTCAGCTGATGGTATCCAGATCACAAAGATCTATCTTTGAGAAAATCGAAGCTCCCTGCAGCTGGTCAGAGAGATCCTCTACTCGTGACAACGAGTACTTATTCTTAACAGTCACTGCATTCGGATCCCTATAATCAATGCAAAGCCGCAAACTCCCATCCTTCTTCTTCACAAATAGAACGGGTGAACCCAAGGGGATACACTCGGACAAATAAACCCCTTATCCATCAACTCCTGAATTTGCTCTTTCAGCTCCTTCATCTCGGTGGGAGCAAGACGATACGGTGTCTTAGAGATCGGCACGGTACCTGGCAACAACTCAATAGCAAACTCCACCTCTCGCTCCGGTGGGACTCCTGCAATATCCTCAGGAAAGACGTCTGAATACTCTCTGACACTCTCCAAGTTTGAAAGTGAAGGGCTCTCTGATAAAGTAGTCATTGTGATGTTGGCTAAGAACGACAGACAGCCTCTATCGATAAGCTTCCTAGCCTGTATTAAAGCTATAAGTCAAGGCTTCCTCATGCCTCGAGTAGCCGTGAAAACAAAAGACTCTCTGTTAGGGGATCTAAGCTCTACAGTCCTGCCCTGGAAGTCAATTACGGCTCGATAACCTGCTAGTCAGTCCATCCCAAGAATGATATCGAACTCTCCCCTGAATCGATCAAGGCTCTGGTAGCTACTCCTAATACCACTACTCAACCTGGTAGATATTACACATGCATAAATTGTAACCGTACTATTTGCGAACCATACTCAAGATCTATTCATAAAATATCACAGGTCTACAAATCTCACGTTCGCAAGAATCAAAAAGAGACAAAAGAGTGTGTCTCCCCTGAATCGATCAAGGCTCTGGTAGCTACTCCTAATACCACTACTCAACCTGGTAGATATTACACATGCATAAATTGTAACCGTACTATTTGCGAACCATACTCAAGATCTATTCATAAAATATCACAGGTCTACAAATCTCACGTTCGCAAGAATCAAAACGGTATGCGTAAAGTTACATGTGAGCAGTGTGGTGTCTGGATCAACCTCTTCAGCCTACATCACATACACTCTCCCGGTGGCAGGTTGTGACAGTTGCGGGCACTCAAAAGATAAGTGGCCCGGCTGTTTGCACTTGTAGCAGACTCCATCTTCCTTTAAGAATTTTCCCGCATGCTAGCATCCGCAGGATTGGCATGTGGGCTTCTCTATCGAGGGCCCGGGTCTCGGTGCCTGCTGATTTTTTGGTCTCCCAGAAGGCGCTGGCCTCGGCGCCGGTCTCGTTTGTCCTTACTCCCTCCGAGGTCCAGTAAATGACGTCTAGGCCTGAGTCTGTTGCTGAGGCTGTATCTGGAAGGGCCTCTTATTTTGAGCTTCCGTGCGGATGTCCTTTAGTGTATGCTCGGACCTGAAATCTCTCTTGAGTGCATCGGCATAATCAGTGGGTTCCGCCATCAAAACATCCCTGCGGATCATGGGGATCAGACCATCAAGGAAGTGCTGTAACTTCTCCGCAGGATCTTCGGAAATAAGGGGCGATAAGTGGCAGCCCCTATCAAACTTCTTGACGTACTCCGCGATGGACATGTCTCCCTGTCGAAGGTTCCTGAACTCCCTCTTCAGCTTTGCCAGTACATCAGGGGTGAAGTACTTGTCGTAGAATAGTTTCCTGAATCCTGCCCAATCCAGCATGTCTGGATCCACAGTCTTCTCTGCTCCCTCCCACCAGAGAGAAGCATCCCCCTTCAGTTGGAATACAACGCAACTCACCCTAGAAGCATCCTCCAGCCTCATGTAATGGAATATGTTCTCCAGAGATTTGATCCACTCCTCAGCAACAAACGGGTCAGTGGAGTCCGAGAACTCTGGGGGTCCCAACTTCCTAAACTTCTCATAAGGAAGCTCCACTCGTGTTGCCTGTGAAGTACAGGTATTCTACCGCAGAATCTGTGCAAGTCCCGCCAGGACCTACTCGCTAGAGCTCAGAGGGGGTGGCAGTGGTGGTGTCTGTGGTGGGGTCGCTTGGCGTCTAGAAGACATCTGGGGTTTGTAACAAGATTCACTACTTAATCTCAACATGCCTTAATACAGTAATGTCATATAAATAAACAATCTCATAATAATATTATAAATACCTCAATCTCATGAATACATCAACACCTCAAGATAATATGCATCCAATAACAATAAAGAAATCAGTAACTGCAGTTAAACACTAGGACTTACAGACTTCGAGGCGAGACTCCTTGAGTTTCTTGCAGTCAGCTGTAAGAACAACCCAAACCAGAACCATGCTCTGATACCAACTTGAAACACTCTAACTCTCTATTCCTAAGATTTAAAAAAGATAAAAGTAAATTTCATAAAGAAATAAAAGCTAGGATTTTTTTTAAAACATGTAATATACTCAAGAGAATCCTAACTATATAAACTTAATCATTCCAAAATCCTCAAATGTTCATCTCGATCTACAAAATAAATATCTATTCTACAAAATAGTGACGAAATAAAAATGGTCACTTGGTCGGACCATGCTGGACTACCGTTGCTCAAGGATCCTGCCCCTTGATCTCAGCCCCTGCGTCATCTGCATCAATCAAACGTAGTGAGTCTAAAGACTCAACAAGTATAAGATTGGTGATAGCAAGTACTACATAATACACTAACATGCACTAAAATATTTTAACTCAAATACCCTTTTATTTTATAACATTTAATGCGATAAAAAGGAGTATCAATTGTGAGACCCGAAAGTTTACTTAGATTAATTGAGTTAATTAATCGGGTTTGGAACATACTAGATTTGGCTTGAACAGATCTGGGATGAGCCAGCTTTGAGCTGGTATGCTTGGTGAAGCTATCGGGTCAGATTTGATATCGGAAACAACTCTGGGAAGTTTGGGAATTTTGTGGAGTAGCAATCAGATTTGAGGGTTGATCAGATCTGGAGGTGAAATCTGGTTATCGCAGGAAGTTGTGGACGCGCTAGTGTTTTCTTAGCGGGTAATGGTACGACATCATTTTGGAAGAACCAGATTTTAGTTCGAGCGTGTTAGTGTTTAGTAGACAGGCCGATGTTGTTCCGGGTTTCAGTTATAAGGTAGACCGGTGCGGTTCAGAGATTTCAGATTTGGTGGGTTTTGTGAGTCAGATCTGAGTGTTCTGGCGTGGATACTATGCGACGCCGTGTAGTGATTCAGACTTGGCTAGCGAGATGACGTGTCCTGGTAAGCGAGCGGTCTTTGGTGCGACGTCGTTTGGATAAGTTCCAAATCTGTTTAGCGTATGGAGGAGTGATACTTAGATCTAAGTTGGGATCAGCTTTGGATCTTAAGTTGTCGGTGGCTGTTGTTTATCAGATCTGGGAGACTTTAAGTATATATATATTGAGGACTTTGACTTCGGTCTCGCCATTATCTCTTTCCAAAACTTAGAAATATTCTCGTGATCTTACCCAGTCGCGATACCCTAGCTACTGTTCACCGTAATTTATTTCCTTCGATTGCCGGTGGTAGACAGCTCTGACGGACACAAGAGTGGTACTGCTGGACTCCTCTTGTTAAGGCGATTCTTCTCATACCTCTATCGCAGGCTTGGGATTAGCTGGAATAGGATCGCGAAGGAACTCTTCTGTGTAGTCTGTTAGCATAAGAGCAGATTTGATTCTGCCGTTCAGGTAGCTCGTTGGGTAAGTGTTAGTTTCCTACTTCGTTCTTTGATTAGAGCTGTTGGTTGAGATAGAGAAGTAAGGCAGAGCTGGTGGAGCTCGTAGTTCCCAGTTTGTAGTTTGAGCTTTACGTCCCTGAGTTAGCGTTGTGTTGTTGTTTAACAGGTTTCAGATCTGTGTTCTCGGGACTTTGATTGTGTTAATTATAGCTCAGATTTGAGGTACAGATGTGAGCTTGTTTTACAGCGTTGGATGTGGCATGGATATATGTGTTTGCTTGCTGAGCTGCTGCACTGTGTATGCTATTCGTTGGATGTTGTATTCTGTTGCATTATGTTGCATGAGCATACACGCATTTTTCATGTTGAGCTCAGATCTTGTTTAGCCGTGCCTTATTATCTTGATATGTGTGTACCAGGATGCTTGAATTGGAGGACGAGCAGGTAACTCACGTATGTCTCATCTCCCTGCTGGGATCTGTTAGCCACTATGTGTTAGAGTAGATTCCCAACTAGCCAACTTGTGGCGTGTGGGTTCATAGACTCTTGTATGAAACGATCTTTATATATGATATTCGCATTTATTTACGGCATTCTTTACTTTCATTGTGTTGTATGATGATTAACAATTGCGTTGAGTAAAGACCTAGAATGCACTATAGTGTATGTTAGATGTGATAGTGGGTATGACGGCTATCATGAAACACATCTAATAG
>KV006917.1:56461-76480 GCA_001598015.1 Dorcoceras hygrometricum
AAAAGACGTGTTGCTCCAAAATTTTGAAGGTCGCCCACGAGATCGAGGTTCTATAATTGCCAGAACCAACACCAACACTCGCTCTGCATGCTGGATTAGAACTATGATTTGTGTTGATGGTGTTTGGGTCATTGAACCATGTGGTGATCATTGGGTGAAGATACCTCGGAAAGTTGTAAATAATGAGATTTTGCGTCAAATTTCATATGTGGACACTCTACCACCTGTGAGTGAATGTTTCAGAGTTATGAGAAAGAGATGGGCAGATGTCTGTATGGAAGTCGCCAAATTTGTTGTTTCTGACAGACTCCTACCAGTGGGTTCCTTAAATTTTTGAAGAGCTTTATTGTTGAGCCAGTTTCCGTTTTTGTTCCTCGACAGTCGCCAGTTATTTCTTGGAGGTTATCTCAACTATGTATAGCTTTTGTTCAGTACAGTTTATTTAGTGGCTTGAGTACAGCTGATATTAGCAGTTTTGTTTCAACTATTGCTTTCGAAAGAACACTGTTCAGAGATGCACTGATAGCTCAAAGTTCAATTTCAGTTGCTCCAAGTGTATAGATGATGATAGATCAGAGTCCTTTTTCTTCATCCACTTCAGACGACTCTTCTATGCATTTTGATGATCATGATACTGCTGATACTTCAATTTCTCTACCACCTGCTGCCACCGATGTTATAGAGTCTCTAGCTAAATTGCGCGCTTCTATTGACCAAGTTCGGAGTGAACAATTCAGATGCAAAGAAGATGCTAATAATCTCAAGGATCTTCTTCTTGTGCACCTCCGAGACCTCGAAAAGAGAATATCTACAAGATTTGATGAACAGGACAGAGTGCACAGGGCATTGAGCAAAGATACGCATGATCAAAAGAACCTCTTGTCGCTGGACCTCAAATCAACTCACCAGAAGCTAAGTGCTCAGATTGCTGCTGCTGCCTTTGATACAGTAGATGTTCGGAAGGTGGTGAAAGATATTAACGCTAAAGTAAATTATTTGGATGGGCAGGTTGCTGAAATTCGAAGTGAGCAACTCGACTTTCGTGCTAAAACAAAGGAAAATTATCTCAATATTTCTACCCAACTCGATCTCATTGTTGATTATCTCAGAAGCGGTGATGCCAAAAAGGGGGAAAGTGGTAGCAGCCGCCCCCAACCACCTCCTGACAATCAAAGCAGACCCAGCGGGGGAAATGGTGGTAGTGGCACTAGGGAAAGTGGTAGCAGAGGTGGAAGTCGTAGTAGAGGCGATAGGAGTGGATCTTCCAAGAGAAGATATTCCAGCAGTGGTGGTGGACCGTTCAGAAGATCGTTTGAAGATTGGCTAGGATAAATTGTTGTTGATCTCTTGTTGTACAAATCTTGTGTACATTTTATCAGCAATGAAATTTAGAATTTCAGCAGACTTTTGAGCAATTTATTTTTACTCATTCATATATCTTAAGGCTGCTAAGTTTTATCATCACCAAAAAGGGGAAATTGTTAAGATAAAATTTATTAGTTTTGGTGATAACAAAATAAGACAAGTGCTGATACGAAGTTACTTCTGGAGAATCAGCCGTTGCAATTAACAGCAAAGTATATTCAGACGTCAGGTTATCTCAGACTTGGGCATTCAATATTAGTTCAGACGTTGAGTTAAATATCTTATGTTGTATCAGTTGTTAGATATCATATCTTGGTATTCGGGAATATTTCAGCAGTTGAGTTGAAGCACTCAGTTGATGGATTTCTATTTCAGAGGTTGAAGATATTCAGTTATCAGTTTTTGGTATCGGGTTTTTATATCAGTCGTGAGAGCAATTCAGATGTTGAATACGCAATCAGACTTTGGTTTTCATTCATCCGTTGTGTACTTATGTCAGAAGTATATTAATTCAACTGTTGGATATTCGCGTCAGTAGCGAGTGTATTTTAGCATTTGGGTATATATTTCAGAATTAATTATTTTCAGCAGTTGGCTACAGTGTTTTTTTTATTCAGTCATGATTGATTTGGAACATTCAGTCGTTACAACCAGCCGTTATGTCATATTCTCTATTTGCAAAAAGAAAGTTATTTCAGACGTTGGGTATCTTTTCAGGCATTGGATATCTAATCAGCAGTTGGTAAAATCAGTCGTTGGTTTTTGAGACCAGCAGTTGAATTCTACTTCAGTAGCGAGCATATTCAGACGTTGGGTATTTCATTAAGAAGTGTATTCAGCCGATGGGGATTTATGTTATAGTGAACGCTTTTAGACGTTGACTACGGTTAAATGGATATCAGACGAAACTATTCAGACGTTAGCATGTTTATTAACGAACAAAAAAACTACGTCGTTTGGATTAGTTGATACGACAGCGTTTGGTTTAGCGCTAAAATTCAGAAGTTGGTTTATGATTCTATCAGCGATGAACTATTCATCTTCCTCAAAGAAGGAAAAGCTGAATCAACAATAAGAGAATTCAGGCGCAAGCAACGAATTGATTCAAACGCGATCTTTTTCAAAATGGAAAGAATCAATGGTGGAGATTAAGATCGTACAATTGCCTGTAATTAAGGAGACAACTGAAACTACTTTGGGTAAATAGTACACATTTACTGAAGACGTTATACGGTGATTGCACAGAATGGAAACACGACAAATTGGCTCTGACGATGTGCAATTTACCATTTGGTGGAGCAGAATATACGGTCATACAATTAACAGGTTTTCAAAAGGGATTTTGTTTCCTTAGCCAAATTTAATGACCGTTGGAGGACGAAGACTATATATAGAGCTGGTATTTGAACTGAATATCTTCTTGAAGCTTTCGATTACTCTCTGTCATTTTCGCTATTCATCGTCTCCATCATTCTTGAGCTTACTCACTGTTGAATTTATCATTCAAAAGCTCACAAACTTGAAGAACATTCACACAGAGATTACATAGTTTTAACCTTCGAGTTCATCTTCTGGTTCACCTATTGAATCGAGTTTCTTTGTTTAAGAAACCAGAAGATTTACATTCTCAATAGAGTTGTATTCACTGTTTCATTCTAGATTGAGTCTGTAACAAACGTGCCACACAAAGGCCGTTTGAGAAAAATATTATTCACTTGTATTCAGCAGCTACGACTGCTTTGTGAAGTTGTGTTGCTAGGAGTTCACCTTGTACGAGGCTAGGTGATTGGGTGTTTGCAGAAGGCCTGTAACCATCAAATCTTCTAGTGGAACCTTCCTGAAAAGGAAGAAGGGGAGACGTAGGATATTGATATCCGAACTTCCATAAACAAACTCTCGACCCTTAAAATTTTACATTATCGCATTTACGTATTTCTTTAACTGTTCACAAATTGATCGACTTCTTTCCGCACTTTTTGTTAGTCGAGAAATTTGATTTTAAACTGAGATACCTTAAATCTGGTAACTCAGATTTAAGTTAAGCGGGTGCTTGTAAAACTTGTTTTAAAAGGTTTCGAAAATTTGAAAATACCAAGAGTTCATTCAACCCCCCCTTCTGAACTCTTGCAGCTATGTTTCGAACCACATTGATCCTATCAATTGGTATCAGAGCCTGCGCATCTCAGTATTGAACAGTTGTTGCTTGTGATTTATCATATATTAAAATATCGACTTCTCACAACAAAATCCCTATGTTTTCCAAGGAGGATTACGACGATTGGAAGATTCGAATGCAAGCGCATTTGGCTGCCCAAGATGACGATATGTGGTCAGTTATTACAGAAGGGCCATTGAAGATAATGAAGCCAAACCTAGCTTTTGCAATATCAGGTGGCGGGCCTCAGTTTTTGGAAAAGAGCAGAAATGAATACACTAATGAGGACAAGAACAAGGCGAATGTCAGGCCTCGTGCTCACAACAGAGATAAAACATGCAAACACAAGCGGAAGCTACTAAAAAGCGGGTAAACTTTTTGCTTTTGGCCTGACGGTTTAAAACGATATAATTTAAAATACAACAATACTCAAAATAGATATACTGGTTTAACAAAACCAACCAATCAAAGGCTAAAAGCCCACGACAAACAATATATCATAACATGTATCAGATACCTGGTAACAACCACAACCGAATATAACGGTATACAACAAAAGCACAGGTCATCCCCTGGCTAACAATACTGATACATAAATATATGCTATACGCTACTGGGATACTCTAACCACCTCCTGGGGCACCTCTAGCTGGGTCAGCTCCACGACCAGCTAGATAACCTGAACAACAAAACAGGCAAGGAAAACAAACCAAGCCCCAGTGGGACATGGGGTCAAACCCCAGTACGGAGAGCAACTATAAAACAGCAGTAAACAGCAAGAATAAAATGCAGATGCTATGCATGAGACCAGGAACAACAACCGGAGGCTACAACCAAGGAAGGGAGCCAAAGAACTCAATGCAAAGCTCAACGGAATCTGCAACAACAGTGGCCACAGGGTGTGTTCAAAGTGTGGTAATGATCCACTCGCCTTGACACCACACCCGAATACCAGATGCATCAAACAGCTCGACCTGCCGTTGCCCAACCTATGAACTGTGGTAGTTAACCACTCGGCGCATAGGGGCTAACAAACCTAGCAGGGAGATGAGAGTGTGGTATCGCCGCTCGCCCTCGCATCCTGGTAAGAACAGAGCAACAACAACGAAACAATGGGTGCAAAAGCTGAAATGAGATGACAATACATGTATGCAACATGCTGGACAACAAGCATATAACCCTATGCAAAACAACAATCACAACAGCAAGCATACAAGTCCAAAACCCACGGCCATCTCACAAAACAGCAACATCACAATGCATCTATACACGGTAGACACAATAGGTAGCTGAAATAAAGGCTAGGAACAAGATCTCAAAGCTAAAACCGAAAGGCTACCTGCACGCACAAACACACTGCCGAAGATAGCAGCTTCGTACTTTTTTTCTAGCCAACGACAGCCTATAAAATTGGTAAGGAATGAAAGAGCTTGACGATAGGAGTCCAACGCTACCTCAAACGTGACAAACGGTGGCCGGAATCGACGGGAATTCATCGGAGAAGCTCACGGTGAACAGTAACCGATGGTTAGAAGCGAAGAACGAAAGTTGGGAGAAAATTTGCTAAGTATGGGATCTGTTGTAATAATTGAAGGACAACACTTCTAATTTATACACACGAGAAGTCTGAATAAAACGTTCACCGACACAATCAGCCGACGCTAAATATATACCCAAATCAGCAGCTGGATAAACCAACAGCTGGTCACTAAAAACTGCCAACAGCTGAACGACCCAACGGCTGATCAAACATCACGCGAAATCTTGCGACAGCTGATGCCTAACAAAAACCAACAGCTGGTTAAAGAGCTCTATCCCAAAACGACGTCGCTCCAAAACCACGGAGAAATCTGATCTCTAAAACGTTAAACGCTACAACACTCAAAACCGCGGTGAAATCTGAACAACAACTAAATGCTGGAAAATAAGAGCTAACGCTAAAACGACGTCGCACAACACTACGGTGAAGTCTGAAACGCTAAACACAAACGCTGGTGAAATATGAAATACAAAGCGTTAAAAGCTGCTCGCTAAAATCTGATCTCTCGAAATCTAAACTCGTGAAACAGATATCTCCCTCAAGTGTTCACCAAACGACGCCGTAGCAACTTATCTAAACGACATCGTTTTGCCCTCAACACAAAAACACGTGGGGCATATCTCTACATCAGATTCTAGCGCTAAAGCAATACCAGATCTCTCCTAAACGACGACGTACAAGCGTCTATGATAAAAATGCGCCGGGCAGCGCAACATCAAACGTCCAGATTTCACAAAATCCGAACAGATTTCACCAACAATTCAAATTTCCCACCAAATCAGATTTCAAACTCTAAAATTCCAAAATTTCCAGATTTGCTCTAAATGTGATTCTGACACGAAAATGCAAACGAAACCTTCAAAAATATTTCCGAAAACCCAGAATTCCTCAAAAACCGATTAATCCAACAATTAATCTTTATTACAATTTCAGGTCTCACAACGAATCTGGACAATGTGGCCAAGGATATTCTTTACAAGACGCTGGACAAAAACATGTTCAGTAAAATCAAAACATGCACCACTTCCAAGGAAATATGGGAGAAGCTGAACCAAATATGTGAAGGAAATGATGAGACAAAAGAGAACAAGTTGATTGTGGCTCAACAGAAGTACGAGTCGATAAAGATGAAGGATGGAGAGACGATGACGGAGTTCGATGAAAGATTCAGTGCTGTTGTTATTGAGTTGACGAGTCTTGGAAAAGAATATAGCAACAGAGAGCTAGCGTTGAAGGTGATGAGAGCGCTACCCAGAGAGTGGGACGTGAAGACGATGGCGATGCGTGAATCAAAAGATCTGAACAATCTGGAGCTTCACGACTTGTTTGCAAACCTTAAATCTTATGAGTTCGAATTGGAGACAAGAGCTGAAGCTGCTCCATCAAAATCCCAGCCGACAAAAGCATTAGCAGCTACAACTACTAAACAGTGCTCTCCAAGCACTAGCAAGACGGCTGATCAACTCAGTGACAACGTCATGTCCCTCTTCGTAAAGAAGTTTGGAAAATACTTAAGAAGATCCTACAACCCTTATGCTCCCTAATGTTCATAAAAATGATAAATTGTTTCTGATATGAACTGTTTCAATTGTGGACGTCCAGGGCATTTTGCAGCTGATTGCAACAGGCCCAAGAAAGAAGACAGATACAGAAGAGATGATAAGAAGGAGGATCGATACAAGCAAGATGACAAGACAGATGAGAGAACTGTCGACAGACCCAAGGATAGATCCAAGGACAGATGGATGAGGACAAGGGGCGATAAAATACCCAGTCGCAAGAATGATCACAAAGTGCTGATGGCTGAGGAAAGCACCAAAAGCTGGGCAGATACTGATTCAAATTCTTCATCTAGAAATTCCTCATCAAGCGATAGTGAACAAGAGGAAGTTCACTGTCTCATGGCTGACCAGACATCTGATGACGAGGTATTCGACTTCTCTAACATTGAAGTTACACGAGAAGACCTTTTCAGTGAACTTAATGATATGGTCAAAGAGTACATGAAGCTTTCTCACTAATTTGAGGAAATCAAAGCTGAAACAAAAATCTGAAAAATAGTTCAATTGAATCAAGCACTGACATGCTTGAGGATATTGATAGTTTGAAGATTGAGTTGAGTAAGCTGATGATGGAAAATGAACTGTTGAGAAATAAGTCTAGTGAGCTCAAAGCTGAAATTGAAAAATCAAATTTTGACAATGAGCTCCTGGGCAAAGTCTTCTGCTTCTCTTGATAAGCTGTTTGGAATTCAGAAGCCAGCAAGTGATAGAACTGGCTTGGGTTTCAATAGTAGTGAAAGCAGTGAAGGAGAAACAAGTACACAATCACAGCTGGTGTATGACAAGTTCACAAGATGAGCTTTGTCAAAGCCAACGTGATATATGACTGCTGTGAGTAGATGACATATAATGACCAGACCTCTCAGAAGTTGAACCATAAAAGAAAAGCTGGTATCGGCTTTCAAAGGCTCACTAGATTTCATGGTTGCAGGTGAGGAGATTTAGTGTGAGCTGGCTGCGAACTGAATCAAATTGGATATTTTTTATAGATGGACCTATGTTTCCGCTCTGTTTCAGATTTCATCTCTTTTCTTGTGTTGATCATTAAACAAACATGCCATTATGTATTTCTGAAACGAACCGTCTAGAATTTTTTTTGTAAAGTAAAGTGCGGAATAAACATTCTTAAAAATATAGCTCACTCATAAAAAGAAATCTTTTCCCAACGTAGCTTTAAAGGCATAAATAAATAAATATCTCAGAAAGAATAAATCATTCACTCGGTTTTAAAATCAAAGTAAAATCCTATATGTCAGGCCTCGTGCTCAATCACAGAGTTTAACCACGCAAACATATAGCGAAAGCAATAAAATAGTGGCTAAAATTTCGTTTTTTGGCCTGACTGAAAGATAACATAATTTAAAATACTGAAATACTTAAAATACAGGTTTTACAACGCTTAAAACCCAACTACATCACATACAGCATACAAACATGGAGTGACTCCCAAATAAACACAGCGATGAGTCTCTCGCTCAACATAGATACAATACAATATAATGGAAATATCATATGCAACTACTACATATAACTGGGACACTCTGTCCACCTCCCGAGGCACTACCAACTGGATCAACTCCACGACCAACGGTGAAACCATGGTAACTTGAAATCACACAAAGGCAAACAAATACCAGCCCCAGAGGGACACGGGGTCAAACCCCAGTACGGAGAGCAATATAAAACAGCTAATGGAAAGCAACGAGTAATATGCAAATGCTATGCGTGAGCTGAGGCTACAACCGAAAGCAGGGAGCCAAAGGAATCTCAAGAACAGCTCGACAACAACAACAGATCAACTGAGAAACGAAGGCCACGAGGTGTGTGAGTAGATGGGAGCTACCCTCTCGTCTCAGCACACGGTACCAGATGCAATAACAATCACTCAACCTAATGTTGCCCAACTCATGAGATGTGGGAGCTACCCACTCCGCTCATAGTGGCTAACAGATCCCAGCAGGGAGATGAGGGTGATGGGAGTTACCCGCTCGGCCTCTAAAACAGGCATCCTGGTACACACAGATCAAAACAACAAGGCACGGCTAGACAAGATCTGATCTCAATATGCAATAATGCGTGTATGCAACAGGCAACTTAGCTAACACAGAACAGAGGCAACAAGGCAAGGCATACACAGCATCAAGCATAATCACCCATGCTCAATCCAAGGCTGTAAAACAAGCTCACATCCGTACCTCAGTCCTGAGCTATAATTACAACAACGAAGTCCCGAGCAACATAGTTCCAAGAACCTGCTAAGTCACAACGCACAAAATCTCAGGGACATAGCGCAAAAACTACAATTGGGAGTTACGAAATCAAACAGCGCTATCCTACCCTTCTAACACAACAGAAGGCTCTAAATGAAGCACAAGGTAGGATCTTAACGCTTACACAACAAGCTACCTGAACGGAAGAAGCAAATCCGACGCTTATGCTAACAGACTACAGAAGGGAGATGTCTTCACAACCTCTCCAAGCTTCACGAAAGCTTCCAAAAGCTGAACAAAATGAAGCATCTTAGCAAGAGGACTCCAACACTACCACTCTTACTTCAGTCAGAGCTGTCTACCGTCGGAAATCGAAGAAGATAAGGTTCGGTGAACAGTATCTAGGGTATCGGGACAGAAATTTCTATTGGGAAATATTCTAAGTGTCGAAGCTGAATAATAAAGAACGAAAGCAAGGTCCTCTATTTAAAAGGTCAAATCTGTTCAAATATGATGAATAGTACCCACCGACACTTAAGTCTCAAAAACTAATTTCCCACTCGGATCTGAATCTCGTAACATGACTCTACGTCAAAATAGATCCCGACTTAACCAAACGACGTCGCATCGCAACACTCAGATTATAGTGCAGAATAAGTACCCACTCTCGAGGATAGAAGATTTATTTGATCAGTTGCAGGGAGCTTCAGTGTTCTCAAAGATTGATTTGAGATCTGGCTATCTTTAGTTGAGAGTTATAGAATAGGACGTGTCCAAGACTATTTTTCAGACACGCTACGGCCACTATGAGTTCTTAGTGATGCCGTTTGGCTTGAATAATGCCCCAGCGATTTTCATGGATTTGATGAACAGGGTATTCAGACAGTATATAGAACAGTTCATTATAGTTTTCATCGACGACATCCTGGTCTATTCGAGGAGCTTTGTCAGGCCCTATGCTAATCTCACGGGATTAGAGCACAATTAAGCACATAATCACGGAAGCGTAAAACAGGGCTTAAAAATTTTTCCAAATAATATGGGCTTGAACTCAAAACATACACTCAAAATATCAATACTCAAAATACGAGTTGACACAAACTCATACAAAACAGGTAACGACAATTCTCAATTCAAATACAGATCCCCAATACATAAAAACACGGGGCATCCCCCGGTTCAATACATAATATAAGTAGACTGGGACTCAAGGAAACGAGGATCGACCAGCTGGCGCTCCACTCTGTCCAGCTTGGTTACCTGAAGATCCTGCAAATGGGTAACACAGACCCAAGCAACACAAAATTAGGAAAACAAATATGAGGTCAAGCCTCAGTACGAAGAGCTATCAAAACAGTTAATCATGCAACATGCTATAATCAATGCTATGAAATGCATGAGGGCTATCAAGGATCGGATAGCTAGACCAGTGTATCAACTGTCAAATCATCTCAGTCAGCCTCTATACCCGCACGGTGTATCAACCGGGGAAATCATCGGTCCGTGATCTTCAGAGCCCGTCAGCCCTCACAGGTCGGTGGTATTCAGACACAACCAATCATTCGGTCACCACTCCGATGATAGCGTTGGACTTTTCAGGCACAACTCATCAGTCGCAACGTGGCTCTCAAATCAGGTCCTCAATCAATCTGTCAATCAGGCTCAAGATGTATGCATGTATGCCAATCAATAATCAATTCACAATGCATACAATATCAACACGTGAATTCTGAATATAAAACTAAGTCAATTCAACAAACTGATTCACGTAATTTCATATCATCAAATCATCAAATTTGATAACATCAATTACAGCCATGTCCACGCTCAAAGCTGTTAAATCTGCTCAATTCGTACCTCCAACGACCGATTTCTACCTAAACAGATTATTACCAAGGAACGGCAGTTTCTTCCTGCACAATTCTACCCTTCGCTGGTCACGTCCAACCACAACGAAGTTCCTGGAAGCTGAAATCTTTACAAGGCATCTTATTCTTAGTTCATATATAACTCAAATCTGAACTTCAATACATAATTTCCTACGGCCAAGAACTCGAATCCAGTTCTACCTCTAAAGAAAGTACTACAGCCAATACTAAGCTTAGAACAGTAGGAATTCCTTACCCAGAAGCTGAAACCAGCGGAAGAACTATCAAATTCCACTGTACGAAGAAACCAGCAACTTTGCGATCCTCTCTAAGGTTGTTCGACAGCCTCAATTGGGTAACAATCGGAAGAGCAACTCACAAGGAATCCAGCGCCACCAAGTTCACTCAAAACAACGGCGGGAAGCGGCGGCAATCGACGGAGAAAAGTCATGGTGAACAGTAGCTAAAACGAGGGTTTGGATATGGAGATAAGAAATATCGGGTTCATAATAATTCTAAGTGTCAATCAACAGTTATCTATATATATATCTCAATCGAACTGCTGTTCTCAAAATAACCAGACGTCGTGAAAAGTAGGTATCTCACAATAGATACCAGTCGTTGCTTTCAACAGAAACCAGATTTTCCTCTTAACAAAACCAGCAGCAACCACCAGGTGTTGTATTTGAAAAGTAGCATCAAAACGACACCGTTCCAACTAAACAAAACGACGCCGCAGCGTTCCACCAGCTGACAACAGATTTATCTTGTGAAGCAACAAAAAGCTGGTAACAGATTCCTTCAAAAACCACCAGCCACTGGTTACGCGAAACAATTCAAAACGATGACGTAAAGTACACGTCATCATATCTTTCAACATCTGGTTAACCAAACCAGCGACTGGATAAACCACGCAACAGATCCCTCGCTACTGGTACCAGACACAATACCCAAAACGCTATGTTTCAACTTATCAAAACGACGTCGCGTTGCTCCCACGACTGGTTCCTCAAACCAGAAGCTGGTCATTCAGCTGGAACAATTTCTCACAATGCAACAGCTGATAGCGCTACAACTGATTTCCTCATGCTACGTCTGGTTCTACGAAATGACAGTGTATTACTCATATGCCACCAACAGCTGATAACAGACTTCATCAACTCGCGCAAATACTGATTCGAATTTCACCAGCTACAAGCTACAGTACCCTTGACTCGTGTTGACTCTTGAATTTTGCTGCGACTGGTTTGATGGATCTATGTAAACAGATCCTGATTAAGTTTTGAATTACACAAAACCTGTTATTGTGTTTCTAACAATTCTATTTAGTGTACAGATTCTAGCTATCGAAGAAAGATGTCGAGAAGCTGAATTTGTCCAGTCGATGGTTTACAATATAAAGTTCAGCAGCTGGTTTGGTTAATCATTGTAAACGGCAGCTGGATTAGCAATGGAGACGTCCAAAGTTGAGTCAGTTGTTCGTAATCAGGCGAAGGCCAAGTTGAACCAGCTGGAGCATACTGAACCAGTTGGAACGATAAGAACCAGCTGCAAGCGCTAGAAGAGGAAGATGGACCAGCTGGAACATCAAAAGGGAACCAGCTGGAACATCTAAGTGGACCATCGATGATGATGTCATCGGTGACGACATCATGTTCAGCAGATGTTGATCAAAAGATAAGAAGAAAATAACATCGACCAGCTGGAGCGCTAAGGGAAAGATGGACCAGCTGGAGCAATAAGAAGTCAGGATCAGCAGTTGATAAGAAGCGCAAGAGCTGGATCAGCGTTGATGACGTCAGCAGTGATGTCATCACAATCAGCAGTGAGCTACAGTAGAACCAGTCGATGGTACTTGAAGTTGGCGATTGCGAAACAATGTCGTTTGGATAAATGGATACGACAGCGTTTTGCCTTCGTGCTAAGATTCAGCAGATGGTTTCGCGCTAAGAACCAGCAGGTACAACTCTCAAGAGAAACCAGCAGGAAGCTACATCCAGAAGTGAGCTACAGTAGACCAGCTGTTGATATGCATCCAGTCGCAAGATGTTGTACCAGTCGCAAGCTACAGTGCATCCAGTCGCGAGCTACAGTGCTTTGCATATACAGTCGCAGGAAAACCAGACGCTGATAGTTACAACTAGACGCAAAGAATCCAGTCGCAACAGTTGAAGATACAACCAGTAGCGAAGCAGTTGACGAATTACATTATGAAGAATCACCAAAGCTGGATGTCAACTGCTGAGCTTATTTCAAATGCTGAACACGACAAAGAAGCTTGCAAAAGAAAGGACACAAAGGACAATCCCTGTCGGTACTTTCAAGAACACATTTGAACGGGAAGAATTTGTGTCCAACGGATTTAATTTGAACAGAGGATATTTAAAGGAGGAAGAAGAAAGAAGATGAGCGACGATATGGCAGAGAGTGCACAAACAGTGGGAAGATAATTGGAGACGAAGCAGTAGACCGCCATTAGAGATGAGAGCATAACGAGTGTCTACTGCTGAGAGGAGCATTTCCCAGTGTGTGAGATTAATTGTTTAAGAGAGTTGTGCTTACACTATAAATCTCACACGCACAGAGATTCATTCACAGTCATTAGTGAATGAATCTCAAACCCATTTCAATCAGTTCCCGTCCAAGCACGATGACGTAAAACTCTGTGTATGTAGTCTTTGAACAGAGACGTTAAACAAGTTCTGAGTGAACAACCGTGGAATGGTAGAGTCTAGGAGTTCTCGCAGCTGCTGGTTGCGGGATTGGGTCTGTACGCGTTGTATAGATCAAATCTTCTAGTGGAGCCTTTCGAGGTGGAATAAGGGGAGACGTAGGACATTGAGGTCCGAACATTCCAGAAACAAATCTTGGAGTATTGTATTCTTTAAGCTTTCAGCACTTGCATTTATATTCAGCATTCACGCATAACGCATACACAGTTAGCAGACTTGCACAGTTGAACAGATTTATGTACAACATAAATCTGTTTGAGTTGTTTTAAAATATAGGATTCAGTTCTGGTGTTTTCCGCATGTTTTATTAACATACCAGATCTTTCTCCGGTGTTTTCTCTTTTAAGTGTTCAAGAACCAGAGGTATTGCACCTCATATTTATTAGCAGCGCAACAAAAACTTTAAAAACTTTCAAAGAAGTGCTGCTAAGTCGTAAACCGGTCCCAACAAGTGGTATCAGAGCAGGTTGTTCTTGAACGAGCACTTATTTTAAAACTCATGTGCTATGTTTGTAATGTTTTAACTGTTTTGAGAAGCTTATCTTATGAAGGCCAGATGATTTGTTTTAATATAGAACCGATTTTCTCTTGATGAACTGTCACGGGATGCGCGAGTTCCGTGCGGATGCCAAGATTCTATTTTCGTTGTGCTGTAAGATCACCTGGAGCGAGGCTCGGTGACAAGCACATGTGACGAAATAGGAGAATGAAAATTTGAGCTTTTATCTGTTTTCTGGTTCTTCATATATAAGTAACTCAGTAGCACATTGTTATTTGAAACAATATTGTGTATGCTCTGATAGCTTTTCAAACTTTCTGCTTTGCGGAATTCCAGCTGATGCTTAAAATCTTTGTTTTTAAAGTGATTTGAGCTTATGTTATAAAAGACAGGGAGAGTGGCGTCGTTGTCTTTGTTAATTTGAGCTATGCATCAGTTCCAGTTTCAAAATCATATAGCTCTTACATTCGGTTCTTTCCCAAAAGCTGTTTTTGTTTTTCAAAATCAAAATATTCCTGCTGTCACGTTATTTTTGTTGTGACAGTGTAGGGAGAGCTTTGATTTAAATTTCGGGAAAACCAACTTTCGATCTCTTTTTGATTCTCACAAAAAGGGAGAGAATTGTTAGATCATGCATTGATTATTTAAGGTTTTGTGTAAATCAAAAAGGGAAAGGTTGATGGATCTGTGTAAACAGATCCTGATTAAGTTTTGAATTACACAAAACCTGTTACTGTGTTTCTAACAATTCTACTTAGTGTACAGATTCTAGCTATCGAAGAAAGATGTCGAGAAGCTGAGTTTGTCCAGTCGATGGTTTACAATATAAAGTTCAGCAGCTGGTTTGGTTAATCATTGTAACCGGCAACTGGATTAGCAATGGAGACGTCCAAAGTTGAGTCAGTTGTTCGTAATCAGGCGGAGGCCAAGTTGAACCAGCTGGAGCATAGTGAACCAGTTGGAATGATAAGAAACAGCTGCAAGCGCTAGAAGAGGAAGATGGACCAGCTGGAACATCAAAAGGGAACCAGCTGGAACATCTAAGTGGACCATCGATGATGATGTCATCGGTGACGACATCATGTTCAGCAGATGTTGATCAAAAGATAAGAAGAAAATAACATCGACCAGCTAGAGCGCTAAGGGAAAGATGGACCAGCTGGAGCAATAAGAAGTCAGGATCAGCAGTTGATAAGAAGCGCAAGAGCTGGATCAGCGTTGATGACGTCAGCAGTGATGTCATCACAATCAGCAGTGAGCTACAGTAGAAATGTTGATCAAAAGATAAGAAGAAAATAACATCGACCAGCTAGAGCGCTAAGGGAAAGATGGACCAGCTGGAGCAATAAGAAGTCAGGATCAGCAGTTGATAAGAAGCGCAAGAGCTGGATCAGCGTTGATGACGTCAGCAGTGATGTCATCACAATCAGCAGTGAGCTACAGTAGAACCAGTCGATGGTACTTGAAGTTGGCGATTGCAAAACGATTTCGTTTGGACAAATGGATACGACAGCATTTTGCCTTCGTGCTAAGATTCAGCAGATGGTTTCGCGCTAAGAACCAGCAGGTACAACTCTCAAGAGAAACCAGCAGGAAGCTACATCCAGACGTGAGCTATAGTAGACCAGCTGTTGATATGCATCCAGTCGCAAGATGTTGTACCAGTCTCAAGCTATAGTGCATCCAGTCGCGAGCTACAGTGCTTTGCATATCCAGTCGCAGGAAAACCAGACGCTGATAGTTACAACCAGACGCAAAGAATCCAGTCGCAGCAGTTGAAGATACAACCAGTAGCGAAGCAGTTGACGAATTACATTATGAAGAATCACCAAAGCTGGATGTCAACTGCTGAGCTTATTTCAAATGCTGAACACGACAAAGAAGCCTGCAAAAGAAAGGACACAAAGGACAATCCCTGGTAGCGGCCTTCCAATGCAAGTACTTAAGAATATCCTTCACGGCCTTCCAATGCAATTGGTCGGGGTTGGACTGGTAGCGGCTCGTGACACTCAGAGCATATGCGACATCCGGTCTAGTCGAGATCATGCCATACATAATACTACCTATTGCCGAGGCATATGGTACACGTGCCATACTCTCTATCTCCTCATCAGTCTTTGGACACATAGACTTAGATAGAGTGACCCCGTGGCACATAGGTAGGTGTCCTCTCTTGGACTCTTCCACAGAGAACCTCTTAAGTATGGTATCGATGTAGGTAGCTTGGGTGAGTCCGAGCATCCTTTTAGATCTATCCCGATAGATCTGTATTCCAAGAATATAGGATGCTTCACCCATGTCCTTCATCGAAAATCTACTAGACAACCATACTTTAGTTGACTGCAGCATTCCTACATCATTCCCAATGAGTAGAATGTCATCAACATAAAGTACGAGGAACGTCACAGCGCTTTTAACTACCTTTTTATGGACACATGGCTCCTCGGGATTGTTGATGAAACCAAAATCCTTAATTTTTTCATCGAATCTCAGGTTCCAACTCCGCGATGCTTGTTTGAGACCGTAGATCGATCTCTGAAGCTTGCATACCTTATGCTCGCTTCCAACAGATGTGAAACCCTCAGGCTGCGTCATTTAGATCTCTTCCTTAATGTTTCCATTAAGGAACGCAGTTTTCACATCCATTTGCCATATCTCATAGTCGTACCATGCGGCTATGGCTAACAAGATTATAATTGACTTGAACATTGCGACTGGCGAGAAGGTTTCATCATAGTCAACACCTTGCGTTTGAGTGTAACCTTTCGCGACCAGTCGTGCCTTGTAGGTCATTACCTTACCATCAGGCCCAAGTTTCCTCTTGTATATCCATTTACACCCAATAGGAACAATTCCTTCGGGAGGGTTAACGAGAGTCCAAACTTGGTTAGCATGCATTGAGTCAAACTCAGACTGCATTGCTTCAAGCCACAAATTAGAATCAGCATCGGAAATTGCCTCCTTGAAAGTTCTTGGATCAGATCCAACAACTTGATCACCTTGATCATCTTCAAGGAGAAAACCATATCTCTCAGGAGCCCTAGGAATCCTTTCGGATCTCCTAGGTGCGACCATTTCTGGTATTGGCTCTGTAGGTGCAGGAGACTCACCTGGTACTTCGATTGGCTCTCGAACCTCTTCGAGTTCTACTATTCTGCCTTTTCTATCAAGTAGAAATTCCCTTTCCATAAAGGTGGCATTCCTGGAAACAAACACTTTTGTTTCGCTGGGATAGTATAAGTAGTATCCAATGGAATTCTTTGGATACCCAATGAAGTAGCATAAGATGGATCTCGTATCCAGCTTATCTCCCACTGTCTGCTTCACGTAAGCAGGACATCCCCAAATCCTCATAAATGAGTACTTGGGTGGTTTGCCTATCCATATCTCATACGGAGTCTCATCCACCGCCTTGGTGTGGACATTGTTCAACAACATTACCGTCGTTTCGAGCGCATAGCCCCAAAACGAGGTAGGAAGCTCAGTGAAGCTCATCATAGATCGAACCATGTCCAACAAGGTCCGATTACGACGCTCCGCTACACCATTGAGCTGTGGTGTGGCCGGAGGGGTCCACTGTGAGAAAATCCCATTCTCTTTCAGATAGTCTTGAAACTCAGTACTTAAGTATTCACCACCTCGATCAGATCGAAGTGCCTTAATACTTTTGCCTAACTGATTTTCTACTTCAGCCTTGAATTCTTTGAACCTTTCAAAGGATTCAGACTTGTACTTCATCAAGTACAAGTACCCATACCTAGAGTGATCGTCGGTAAAGGTGATGAAGTATGTGTGACCGTATTTAGTACCAATACTAAATGGGCCGCACACATCAGTATGGATCAAATCCAATAGGTCTTGGGCATGCTCACCCTTGCCCTTGAAGGGTTGCTTGGTCATCTTTCCCTTAAGACAAGATTCACAAGTCGGTAGGGAGTTGATTTCTGACAGATCAAACAGATCACTCCTAACTAACTTGGTCATCCTACTTAGGGAAATGTGACCTAGCCTAGCGTGCCAAAGTTGTGCTGGGTTCAAGTTATCGTGTTTCCGTGTAGGACCGAGCGCTTACCGCTTTACCAAAAGCTATAGCTGGTGGTAATGGTGCAACTCCAATCTTTTAAACCGTATAGCAACACAAGCGCCACGTTTCGATCGCTCTACCTAGCAGGGGCAATTATTGCACCTCAAAATTCCGTTTAATCGTTGTTGTATGTGCTTCGACATCGCGAGTTGGAACGTCTTTTAATTTTAAGGTGTATAAATCGTTTTCGCGTTCCCCAATTCCAATTAAACATTCATTCTTGTAGATATTGCAAATCGAATTATCAAACATACAAAAATATCCATCACTATCAAGCATAGAAACAGAAATAATGTTCTTTATTAATTCGGGAACAAATAAAACGTTTCTCAATAACAACTTAAAATCAGAAGACAGAAATAAATAAACATCTCCTATAGCTACTGCAGCAACTCTTGCTCCATTGCCAAGCATCATGTGGGTCTCACCCTCTCTAAGACGTCGGCTTCTTGTCATCAACTGCAAATCATTGCAGATATGAGATCCACACCCGGTATCAAGTACCCAAGAATTCGAATTAAGAGACATATTTATTTCAATATAGAACATACCTTTCACAGTTCGCAACTGCTCGAGGTGGGTTCAAGTTATCGTGTTTTCGTTTAATCGTTGTTGTGTGTGTTTCGACATCGCGAGTTGGAACGTCTTTTAATTTTAAGGTGTATAAATCGTTTTCGCGTTCCCCAATTCCAATTAAACATTCATTCTTGTAGATATTGCAAATCGAATTATCAAACATACAAGAATATCCATCTCTATCAAGCATAGGAATAGAAATAATGTTTTTAATAAATTCAGGAACAAATAAAACGTCTCGTAACAACAACTTAAAATCTGAAGACAGAAATAAGTAAATATCTCCTATAGCTACTGCAGCAACTCTTGCTCCATTGCCAAGCCTCAAGTGGGTCTCACCCTCTCTAAGACGTCGACTTCTTGTCATCCCCTGCAAATCATTGCAGATATGAGATCCACATCCGGTATCAAGTACCCAAGAAGTTGAATTAAGAGACATATTTATTTCAATGTAGAACATACCTTTCGCAGTTCGCAACTGCTCGAGGTACTCCTTGCAGTTCCTCCTCCAATGCCCAGCCTTGTGGCAGTGGTGGCAAACGTCCTCGCTCTTGTTTGGCTTAGAAGCCTTTGCCTTTGGCTTCTTGGCAGACTTTTCCTCTTTCGCAGGAGCAGAACGCTTCTTGCTCTTGCGTCTGGACCCCTTCTTCGCAGAGGAAGAAGAACCCAGAAGGAGGACGGGTTTGTCCTTCTTTATAGTCCCCTCAAACACTACAATCATGTTAACCACCTCTTCAAGGGTGGCTTCCAGCTTGTTCATGTTGAAGTTGACCACAAAGGGGTCAAATGCAGCAGGCAGTGAGAGGAGAAGTACATCCACAGACAGCTCGTGTGGAAGCGCGATATCAAGGCCCGACAGCTTTTCAACGAGCCCAATCAAACGAACCCCATGCTCGCGGACCGAAGTCCCATCGCGCATGCGGCTCGTCATCAGCTCCTTGACAGCCGTGAACCTCTCATGTCGAGAGTTCTCCCCGTACAGTTCCTTGAGATGAAAGAGTATGACAGAGGCATACTTTGTCTTCTCAAAGCGCTGTTGCATTTCATTGGACATCGATGCCGTCACATAGCATCGAGCTTTAACCTCGTCGTCACGCCAATGGTTAAGCGTAATCAGCTCCTCAGGGCTGATACCGGCAGGGGTTTCCTCCGGAGGCGACTTCTCTATCGTATAGAGGAGCTTCTCCGAAGCCAATACAAGATTGAGGTTCCGGAGCCAGTCTTGGTAGTTCAGACCGGTGAACCTGTTGCTATCCAGTATAGCAGCGAGCGGGTTTTTCATCGAAACCATTTTACAAAGCAGTTATACTGAAAAAAAAACAGACATGCATTACTAACTATATATAAAATATACGCTAAGACATAAAACATGGTCATTAAGTTTTATGAATTACCCTCCCACTATTTTAACGATTTCACCACCCTCTA
>KV006918.1:5173-36862 GCA_001598015.1 Dorcoceras hygrometricum
AAAACGGTCATTTTGCACTGGGATTCTGAAAAATGGTTTTTCAGATCATAGTATTCAGTTTTGGAAACTGAGTCGATCGGTCCGATCTGATCGGCGATCGGAGTTACGATGAAGTCACGGTGATGGGGATGAACCGAATGTTCACCCGTTGGACCCGGGCCCGTTGGGCCGGTCCAAGTCCATCACTAAGTCTATTTAATATAGACTTAGGCTTTAATCAACATACTAGACAACTCAACTCACAACACAAACCCTAAACCTAGCAAGAAGCCGCCGCCCCCTCTCCTCAAACCTCACGCCACCGCCGCCGGTGAACGCCGCCGCCACCGCCGGTGAACGCCGCCGCCGCCGCTTCGTCGGAAATTGTTCCGGCCAATCTTTTGAGGAGAATCCATCCGCGGCGATCTCGTCAGGCCTTCTAGTGCAGGCTGACGAAGGAGTCTCGTATCTGGTCATGGACCTGATTGACGTTATCTACCGTCGCCTACCGTGAAGTGCCGGTTTCCTTGCGATACTGGTCGGAGCCAGGCACGAGTTTCCAGAAAGGTAACCCCGAGAAACACCCTATGAATGTCATAGATTGATTTGTTTATTTGAATTGTATTGATCGTCTCCCGGCCAAATTTTGTTCTTCCGCTGCCTCGTCGGGAGGCGTGATCCGGATCCGTCGTGGTTCCCCAACATTTTGAAGTCAACCCATTTCATTCCCTATGATGTGAGGTATTCCATGAGGAAGATGTCTAGACTGTACGTCGACCATGTGGTTAGATTGCATGGAGTGCCGATTTCGATAGTGTCTGACCGAGATCCAAGATTTACTTCCCGATTTTGGAAGAGCTTGCAAGCAGCGATGGGTTCGAGATTGGCTATGAGTACAGCTTATCATCCGCAAACAGATGGCCAATCCGAGATGACCATACAGATTTTGGAAGATATGCTGCAAGCTATAGTGATGGATTTCAGTGGTAGCTGGCAAGATTCTTTTTCCTTGGTAGAATTTTCGTATAACAATAGCTACCAAGTGACTATTGGGATGGCACAATTTGAAGCTTTGTACGGTCGAAAGTGTAGATCACCAATTTGTTGGGAAGAAGTTGGTGAGAAACAGCTATCTACACCTGAGTTTGTGCAGCATATGAAAGATCAGGTCGAGTTGATTCGAAGTAGAATGAAGGCTGCACAAGATCGTCAAGCTAGCTATGCTAACAAGATGCGTAAGCCTTTGGAGTTTCAGATTGGCGATCGAGTTTTTCTGAAGGTTTCTCCTTTCAAGAGCGTGATGAGATTCAGATTTAAGGGTAAATTGGCTCCTAGATTCATTTGTCCCTTCGAATTTATTGAAAGGATTGGATCCTTGGCGTACAGATTGCAATTGCTTGCTGAGTTAGCAGCGATACATGATGTGTTTCTTGTATCTATGTTGAGGAAATATGAGCCAGATCCGTCCCATGTGCTAAGGACTGATGAAGTTGAGCTGGATCAAGCCATGAGTTATGTTGAATATCCAGCGCAGATTCTGTATAGGAAGGAGAAGCAGCTGAGAAATAAGATTTTTCCTTTGGTGATGGTCCAATGGAGTAAGCATGGAAGAGAGGAAGCTACCTGGGAAGTTGAAGAAAAGATGAGACAAGAGTCCTGGTAGTCCTTCGGTTTTGATCTGTAGTTGCCTTTAGATTTCGAGGATGAAATCTCTTAAGGTGGGGAGGATATGAGGACTGTAAATTTACCTGACTTAATTAGTGTTGTGCTACGAACAGATTTGAGGAAATTAGATCGGAATGAGGATTTAATTGGAGAGGGGTGCCTTGCGAATTTGTTAAATATGAATGGTGATTAGTCCCGAGAGGTATCTCGTGCTGTGTAAGCTGTTAAGGAGGTTCGGATTTGATTTAGAAGTGAATCGGGTGTGTATCGTTGAGTAAAGGAGAGAGTAAGCGTTGGATAGATATGGTGTATCGGGAGTAGATGGAGTTCAGATTTGGAGAATGCCCCGCGCGAGTGATTAGAGGCTCTGTGAGGATCGGGTTGGTTCGTTGTTTGAGTAGATCGGTTCGTAGTTTTTCAGATTTGAGTAAGATCTGGGTGTCCAGATCTAACCCTCGTGTGTAAGAGTGGGTTCACGAGCGAGAGATGAAACGATGTCGTTTTGGATTACCTAGGTAGACGCGGTTTGAGTATAGAGATACGGTGTCGTTTGAAGTATACCAGATTTGGCGTTGGCTAAGTATGATTGATCCGACGTCGTTTAGCAAGCATCAGATTTGATGAGAGCTGGACCCTAGTGCGACGTCGTTTGGTGGTAATCATATTTGGTTAACGTGGAGGAGTCAAAGCTGGTTGAGTGCTCAGATCTGATTTGGTCTGTGGCACTGTAGCGTTGACTGGAGATATTTATATGTGTTGACCAACACATAGCGAATTGGAGACCCGACATTTCTTATCTTCTGCCTCAGAGAGCTATCGACTTACATCTGATTCCAAAACCCTTACTGTTCATTTGAACTCTTTTTCCTCTGATTACCGTCGATTTACGCCGTCGTTTGGAGCAAGATTGGTGGTGCTGAGCTCGTTTCCTTAAGATCTTTCGATTGATACCATTTTGGAGACTTGAGTCGTCGAGTTGAGGGAGCGAGAAGTAGTGGCAGTGTTCAAATATCTTCGCGATTTCTGGCCAGTAGTTCTTTCGTTCTTGAGCAGCTTTGAGTAAGTGATTTCTTACTGATTTAAGCTTAGATTTAGAGCTGGATAGTGCTCTGTAGGTTTGAGATAGCTGATTTAGGCTACGAGTATTTAAGCCATAAGTTGAATGAGCTCAGATTTGAACTGATTTGTCTAATGTCTTGGCAGATTTGAGCTTGTAGGCAGCTTCTGTCGGATTTATTGGTGAGTTAGGATAGCAGCAGATCTGTCGTATTTATTGTTATTAGCTGCTTAGAGGTAGGTACGAATTGAACGTATTTTAACAGCTCTGATATCAGCATGAGAATATTTCCTGCGTAGTTGAGTTGCTGTGGTTAAGTGCTGATATTGATTGGTTGTTTGATGATTGTGCTTAATTATTATGCATTTTGTGAGCTGATGTTATCTTGCATTCATGCATAGCATATTGAGCCTGTTCCCTTGTGAACCGATTCTTTTATACGTTGTGATCGGCCGGCTGAGTTGTTGCGCCTGAAAGGTCCAACGTTGTCACTACATAGTCGTGGCCGGCTTAGTCTTCGTGCCTGGATACCACTAAACTGTGATGGGCGGCTGATTTGTCGTACCTGAATATCACAGGATTATGATCTTGCACAGTTGATTCGTTGTGCCTTGCTTACCGATGATTTTTGGTAGCCAACATGCATTGCACGCATGAGATTGCATGTATGATATGATTGCTGTTTCTTGATGCTCTTCGTACTGAGGTTTTACCTCGTTTTATTTTCCCGTTTTTGGGCTGCGTTGGTCTGTCTTGGCCTTTGCAGGATCTTCAGGTAATCCAGCTGGAATGAGTGGAGCGTCAACTGGTAGATCCCCGTTTTGAGTCCCAGTTATATATACTATGTATTGAACCAGGGGATCCCCTGCGTGATTATGTATTTGGGATCTGTATTTGTATTTTAACTTAATTTGTTGCTTTTGATATTGTTGGATTTTTGAGTCAAAATCCATATTTTGAGTACGATTGTATTTTAAGAATTGATGTTTGTTCAGGTCCAAAACAAAAATTTTTAGCCCGTATTTCTATGCTTCCGTGAGATTAAGATTAATTGAGTCATTAATCTATGTTTACGCGCATCGGGCCTGACACCAGTAATGGAGCACTTGATTTGATCTGATCTGAATGGAGATAGGTTTCGCAAAGATGAAATCTGAGCTGCACGACTTTTCTCTAATCTGAATTATAGTAATCTCTGAGCTATTCGTTGTTCGTGCGATCTGAAAGCTTTTCTTGCGATTTGATCAAGAGATGAACCTTTCATGGTCTGATCTGATACTAATTTTCAAGCTGATCTAGAAATGTTCCTCTGAGCTGATTTGATTTATCTGAAAACTGAATATATAAATACTGACCTTGAGAACTGAGCTCTTCATGCTTTTTATCTGAAACCTTATACGCTCTAAGCTGAAAGCTGTTCGTGAGGTCTGAGCTGTTTTCTGAGCTGACATTGCTCTGATCTGTTATGTTTCCATAATCTACTGTAAGTTGTTCTTTCTAAAAAGCTCCAATCTGAATCTTCTCTATCTGATTCCTTTTATTAATCTCTGATCTGATATATATGTTTCGCTTGCTTTCCTCTGATCTGATTATGAAGCTCCAATATGATCTGCTCTACATCACTCTAATCTTATCGACTTACTCTGAGTTGATTAGTGACGTTCTGAGCTGATTGATATGCTCTGAGCTGATCTGAGATGTTTTGAGCTGATATGTGTCACTCTAGCAGATGCTCTAAGCTGATCTACGATGCTCTAATATGATATGTGATGTTTTAAGCTGATCTGCTTAAGCTCTACGTCATTATGCTGTAGTATGTTCATATCTGTTCGCGTTCTTGTATTTTGTCGCAAAAACTTAGTAAATTTTAATCTCAACACTTGTTTACATGAAACAGACAGTGGGAGATAAGCTGGATAATCGATCCGTCTTATCTTACTTTGTGAGGTATCCAAAGAATTCCATTGGATACTACTTCTATCATCCGGTGAAGACAATAGTGTTTGTCTCAAAAAATGCCACCTTCCTGAAAAATGAATTTCTATTGGATAGAAAATACAATATAATAGAACTTTAAGAAGTTAAAGATCAACTTGAAGCGAGTATTATATCATCCACACCTCAAGAACCTATCGTTGAAGAAACGCTCCTAGGAGATCCGAATGTGTCCCTAGGACTCCCGTCCGATTTGGTTTCCTGCTTGAGGAGGATCAAAGTGATCCCAACATTGGATGCGATCCAAGAAACTTCAAGGAGGAAATTTATGATGCCGATTCTTTGTTATGGCTTGAAGCCATGCAGGCTAATATAGACTCCATGCATAAGACCAAGTTCAGTCTCTAGTAGATCCTCCTGAATGAATTGTTCCAATAGGATTTAAACGGATCTACAAGAGAAAATTTGGGCCTGATTGTAAGGCATTGACCTTCAAGGCACGATTTATGGCAAAATGTTACACTCAAAGGAAATGTGTTGATACGATGAAACCTTTTCACCAGTCAATATGTTCATGTCCATAAGAATACTTTTGGCAATAGTTGCATGATATGAATATGAGATATGACAAATAGATATGAAGACTGTGTTCCTTAATGGAACACTAAGGAGGATATCTATATAACGTAGCCTGAGGGATTCACATGCATCGAAAATGAATATAAGGTATGTAAACTTCAGAGATTAATATATGGTCTCAAGCAGGCATCAAGAAATTGGAACCTACGGTTTGACGAAACAACCGTGCGTGTACAAGAAGGTTTTAGAGGATGCTGTGACATTCTTCGCACTTTCGTTGATGACATTATACTCATTGGGAATTACATAGGAATGTTGCAGTCAACGAAAGTATTTCTTTCTTGTAAGTTTTCATTGAAGAACTTAGGTGAAGCATCCTATATTCTTGAAATTCAGATCTATAGAGATAGATCAAAGAGGATGATCGGACTCACCCAAGAAACTTACATCGACACCATACTTAATAGGTTCTCTATGGAGGAGCCGAAAAGAGGATATTTACCCATGTATCATGTGGTTACTCTATCTAAGTCAATTTCCCCAAAGACTTACTAGAAGATAGAGGAGATGACATGTGTGCCATATGCATCGGCTATAGGTAATGTTGGGGATGAAATATATTAGGCCCAATATCGTCTATTCTCTGAGCGTCACGAGTATATGTCAAGAAAACCCTGATCAAATGCATTGGAAGACCGTGAAAGATATTCTTAAGTACTTGAGAGGAACTAAGAATATGTTCATGTTCTATGGGGGTGGAGAATTGAAATCGCGACATACACTCTTGCTTCGAGAGTGATGTGGATGACTCGAAGTCAACCTCTGAATTTGTATTCATTTTCAATGGAGGTGTTGTCTTTTGGAAGAGTTCCAAGCAAGACACCATTGCGGATTCAACCAGTGAAACTGAATACATTGCAGCATCAGCTACTGCTAAGGAGGCGTATTCATTGTTTTCTAAAACATCTTTTCAAAATGTACAGTTACAGATTTGAACTTCAAAAGTCTTTTAATCATAGCTTGACACGTACTGTCAAATGTGTTATATGCTATGATTTATATAGAGTACTTCTAGATCTTTTTATCTTCAGTACGTATTTTCATCATTATCTTTACAATAATATTTTAAGCAATCTTTTCTTTTCTCTGCAAAAATACTTTCTTCGTCCCATTTTCACTCAAAATCTTTACTTGTGAGTAATGCCATACAGATTAACTTTGACGTGTGTTGTCTCTGGATGATGAAGTCATGGTGTCTATGTTCAGACTCTGGATTCATCTGGACTTAGAGGATTTCTAGTTTTTAGGTCGATCAATGAGGAGTTTCTTACTCAGATTTTTGACGTAGCATAGTGGTAGAGCCTTCATTTGCGTCGTGGCTGAACAGAATGTGTTTATATCCAACAGACGTTTTTTGGTGAGTTCAGTAGCCAACCGCGTGGGAAACTAGTTTCTCTAGGCTTTCTCTAGATTTCTCTCATTCTGGCATTGTGAGGGCTGTGATTAACCAAGATAATTAGTAGCTTAACTGGGTTAGATTAAGGATTAATCAACCGAGGTTATTCTTCTTAGAGAGCTATCACGTTTCTCTTTAAACTGTTGGTGCATGCTGTTTTGGGTTTCAGCTTGGGATAGCACTGGCACGAGCTTTTGAGTGGCCGAGCTGCTCTAGGGTGTTGGAACAGATTAGAGGTAAGTCGGTGGGTTGCGAGAACTCGATCAACGCGTGGGAGTGTAAGACATTATTGTGCTCCAGATTAGGAGCAAGCTGCTACATAAGGACTGTGCTGAGGCCGTGAGCTGTTAGCAGCCTAGGAGTATTATGTAGCAGGGAACGGCATGCATGAGCTGTTCTGGGATTGCAAGCTGTAACAGATTGGTGCACTGTGATCTGAGAACTTATCGAACAGCTTTGGGGTGTTGTAAGCTGTTTAGAGTGTCTGAGCCGATAGGTGGGATACGTGCTATTCTAAATTCCTCCTAGCTGAGTTGCGTGAAATGTTAGACAGCAATGTTAGTGTGATCTGATTTGTCTTGGTGCGAGCTGGTGGTGTAGCAGCTCTGAGCTGTTAGCGGTTGAGTAGCAAACCGTAAGCTGGGTTCAATTTTGGAAGTTACGCAGCCCTCTGGGCTGAGTAGCCAAATTTGGGAACGTATTCTCTGCTGTTGGGTCGATCAGCTTATCGCAAAGAGCAGGTTCTGCGATTGGTCTCGCGTGAGCTGACCAGGTGCGTAAATTGGTCTGGTCTGTTACTACTGCAGCGGTTGTGAGCTGTGTTCGTTGGTCAGATCAGGTAGGAGTTGGCCTAGCTCTTCTGAGCTGTTGGGGCTAAACCTGCGAACACAAGCTGAGCTGGAGTAGTGCGCGAGAGATGTTAGCACACAAGAGCTGATCTAGGTTCAGAGTGGAGGCCTGAGCTGATAGATGGTCAAGGTACAGAGTAATCCAAATTCATATTTGGGACTTGTTTGATGTCTCGAGCTGAGTGGACAGATAACGAGTAGTGCCTGAGCTGTTAGAAGTTATTATCGTGGTCGTAAGCTGATAGTTGCGCGGGAGCTGATCTGCATGAGTGATTTGTCGAGTAGCATGATCAGTTGTCACTGTAGCCGTCTTTTGAGAACCTGAGCTACTGTGTACGCATGATCTGTTATGCGTGAATGCCTAAACTGGAGCATTGGTGGTCTAAGAGGTTTTGTAGGAACTGTAGATTAGACCGAGCGTTTGGCAGTTTGAATAGCAGCAGTTGACCCGAGACTTAGTTACTTTAGACCTCAGATATTTTAACACCTCTGGTGCGTTCGAGAAGCTACCTCTACTGAAGCCCTTGATTTTTACTGTTCACCCGTACCCTTATTTCTCGACTACCGGAGTTCGGCCGACTAGCTTTGGTCAAGAGTGGTACCGTTGGAAACCCCTTTCCAAACCCATCAGTTCCATACCGGCATCATGGCTGGAGAAGGCCGAAAAGGGAACACAAAGTGGTAGAGCGTGCGCTGTTTGTTGCTTCTCCCAGCTGCATTGTGTCTTTCGGGCTGGTAACCGTGCAATGTTGCTGAGTTCTTGTAGAGTTGCAGCTGTTTTCCCCTAAGATGTTAGAAACCCCATGGCTATTGGCGTGACAGTGGTGGTGCGTGCGTGAGCTATGCTGCACTGAGATTGTGTGTGCTCTATTCTGCCGTGGATCTGTAAGGCAGCTTGGTAAGGTTGAGCAGGTACGAATTTGGAGCTTGTAATTACAACTTTATGTTAAGTATGTGGGCATAAGGGTGGTAGGTCGAGCTGCCTTAACTTCATGGTATGTTTGCTGTAATCTGTTATGTTTGTGTTGTGCATGCTGCCTGAGCTGTTTATCCGGTTTACGTGCGTGCGATTTTAGCCGTAGCTCTTATGCGTGTGCTGGGTAGCCATACTATTGTCCTACACCTTGTTGTGCCTGAGCTATATTGTTCTGTTCTTATGCATGCTTGAGTTTAGAGATGTTGTACGTGCTGTATTATTTACTTGTGCTGTTTAGAGGTACGCTACACGCTGGTCTCGTTTTTGTTAGCATTGCATACACGCATAGCATGTCGAGCTACTTCCTTTGTTGGTCGTATGTCGTGGTTTAACTCCTCCTTTGTTGTATCCTGTTGGCTGTTCGCTGCTATTGAATTGTTAGTACCAGGAAGCTTGCTGTTGATATTTAGGATGAGCGGCTAGATACCGTGATCCTCTTCGCTGTTGGTTGGTTTGCCGCTATGAGACGAGTGGATAGCTACCATGCTCGCATGAGCTTGGGCACCAGCGGGTTGAGCTGTTATGTTCATGCTTCTGGTACTGTGTGTTGAGACGAGTGGATAGCTACCACGCTCTCACATGCTCCGTGACCACTATTGTTTGTACCTCCAACCGTGAAGTTGTTTCTACGAGCATTGTATCTCCAGCTATCGCGAAGTTCTTTGAGCCCCAATGATTCCTTGGTCCTCCTGCATGCATTGCACGATGCATTATGTTTCATGCTTTATTTGTTAGCTGTTGTTGATTGCCCTTCGTACTGAGGTTTAACCTCGTTTGTTTTCCCTTGGGGCTGCTTTGGCTGTGTGTTGGTCATTGCAGGCCTTTTTCAGGTAGTTCAGCTGGTCCGTGAGCGAGGCAGCTGTTGCAGTCCCTGGCGTGGGTTCCCAGATATATATAAGCTATATTGAGTCATTGCCAGGGGATGCCCTGTGTAATAGTTGTGTATTGTCTTGATCTAATTGGAGGCATGTATATATCATTATGTGGCTTTTAATCCAAAATCGTATTTTAAGTATACGCCTATGTTGAATGATGTATTTCAAGTGCAGGCCCAAAAAAAAAATTTTAGCCACTTTTTAAGCTTCCGTGTTTTGTGTGTTGTATCTGTGTTTATAAGCACCGGCCTGACAGACACTCCCTTCAATCTCTCCATCAAGAAGGAGCTGAAGTGGAATATCGCCTTCTTAACGATATTGTGGCCAAGTCGCTCACTGCAAAGGCAGAATTCTTTGACACCGTCACTTAGGAGAGATTCTAGAAAATGGTGGCTATCAGAACTTGCATGAAGGTTGGGGACAATGTTCAGTTTGGCATTTCACTGCCATGGTAGCCACCCATGCCAAGCAGTCTCAATGGTATGTTGTGCAATTGAGAAAGCTTTTGGAGAAATTTTTTGCATTCAACCTTGCGGAGTCAACAACCCTCCTTTCCCTGATGGTGTTAGACACCAAATCCATTCCCACCTTCAAGGCTAAAAATCCAACAAAGGTTTCTGAGTTCTTGGAGGTTCTCACATGACCCCTAATGGATGGAAACATATATCTATAAAGAGAAACAGACAGCCGGAGCCAAGATTAATGCTTCTGAGGAAGTGAGGGAAGAAGAAGCAGAAGAGATCTGGGCAAGAGAGTAGGAGTTCAGCAGGAGAGTAGGAAGAGAAGAAGAAGAAAAAGAAAAGTGCAATGGAAGGTGTTGTGATAATAAAAGGAAGGATACATCTCAGGAAGAAGTAGTGCGATTTGGTGATAGTTTTAAGATTGCTTCAAGGAAACTACATTTGGTGCCATCTGATTTAGTCATCTACTGTGAGACCTGAAAGAGTTATGGATTAATTAAGCTAATTAATCGGGTTTGATATAGATCAGATCTGGCGTGAACAGATCTGGGATGGATCAGCTTTGACTGGTATGCTTGGTGAGCATATCGGGTCTCTATATGTGTGTATTGGAATCAGCTCTGGACAATTTTAGAGTTCTGCGTAGTAGTAGTCGGATTTGGGGAGTTGAGAAGTACTGGTTGGTGACTTCGGCTTTGGCACTAGTTGATGGTAACCTACGTTGGTGGTCAAATCTGGTTATCGCAAGCCATTCGGGGAACGCTGGTTGAATATCCTGCACGGGTAGCGAAACGTCGTTGTTTGGAGGAAACCAGATTTGAGATGCGTAAGTTGTTAGAGCTGTGTGAACCGGCCTGGTTTTAGGGTTTGGGCGGACCAGTTTCGGGTTGTATAGAGCGGAAGGCAGTGCGATGTCGTTTTGGGTATAAATGAACGCTGGTCAGTGCTGGTATTAGATATGGTCATTCGGGTCTGAGTGTTTTGGTTAGGAGCGATGCGACGCCGTTTAGAGAGACATGTGTATGAATTAGTTGGATTGTGGTGCGATGTAGCGGAAGGCAGTGCGATGTCGTTTTGGGTATAAATGAACGCTGGTCAGTGCTGGTATTAGATATGGTCATTCGGGTCTGAGTGTTTTGGTTAGGAGCGATGCGACGCCGTTTAGAGAGACATGTGTATGAATTAGTTGGATTGTGGTGCGATGTTGTTTGGTAGTAGCGCGCTGGTTTAGCGTATGGTCCAGATCTGGAGTGGTACTCAGATCTGAGTGGGTATCAGCTTTGAGCCAGTGTTGTCGATGGTTATTGTTCATCAGATTTGAGAAACTTAAGTTGTATATATAGAGAACTTTGACTGTAGTCTCGCAATAATTTTCCCGACACTTAGAAAATATATCTTGTCCCGACATCGAACTCTCTTCTGTCGCGATACCCTAGTTACTGTTCACCGAACCTTATCTTCTCCGATTGCCGGCGGTAGAAGACTCCGATTGGAGCAAGAGTGGTAGCGCTGGACTCCTCTTGCCAAGGCGTTTCTTCTTATACCATTTTCAAAGGCTTGGGTTAAGCTGGAAGAAGATCGCGAAAGGAGCTACCTTGTGTAGTCTGTTAGCATTTCGGCAGATTTGTTATTCCGTCCAGGTAACGCTTTGGGTAAATGTTAGATTCTACCTTGCGCTTGGTTTAGAGCTATACGTTGTGCTCGAAGGGTAGGACAGAGCTGGTTGAGCTCGTAGCTCCCAGTTAGAGTTTCTGTACTTTGCGTCCCTGAGTTGGTTGTTGTTGTTTGGCTTATCAGGTTCAGATTTGAGTGCTCGGGACTTCGATTGTGGTAATTGTAGCTCAGAAGTGAAGTTACGGATGTGAGCTTATGATTACAGCTTTGAGATGGACTTGTGTATAAATGAGCGTGTGCTGTTATGTTGAGCAGTGTGTATGCTGTTATTCCTGTGTTGTTGCTTGCATCTGTTTTGCGTATGTTACCTTGTAAGCTATTATTATGCATACACGCATATAATGTTGTACGCTCCATTCTTGGTGATTCCATGTGAGCAGCCCGCTGTGAGAACTTATGAACTGTCGTTCCCTGCTGTTCAGCTAATCCTTGTTGACAGGGTGCATGTGATTGAGCGCCTGAGTAGCTCCCATTCTCTCACATGAGTTGCGGCCATCCCTGTAATCTGTTTGTGGTTGGTACCATGTGTGATCGAGCGCCTGGGTAACTCCCATTCTCTCACATATTCGGTGACCACTCCCAGTTCTGGTATTCAGCTGTGTGCAGTCCTTTGGATCCTCTGATCTCCCTGTTCTCATGCATAGCATCGCATTTATAACTTCCTCTATCTGCATGCTATATTTTGTTGCTCTCCGTACTGGGGTTTGACCCCATGTCCCTTTGAGGCTGGATTGTTTTGTTTGCCTGTGTGTTGTTCAGGTTATCCAGGTTTCTCAGCTGGTCGTGGAGATGGCCCAGCTGGTGGTGCCCCGGGAGGTGGATAGAGTGTCCCAGTTATGTATATTAATAATATTAGGCAGTAGAGCAGTCTCCGGGGAATACCCTGTGAGGATGTGATGTTCTATTGCTAAATTGGGATGTACCCTGATAGGGAGTCATACTATGCTTGTATTTGTTCTTGTATCGGTTGTTGTAAAACCAATATTTTGAATATCGTTGTATTTTAAATTATGATTTCTAAGTCAGGCCAAAGAAAAAATTTTAGCCACTTTTTAAATGCTTCCGCTATTGTTTATTGCATGGTTAATCTCTGTGTTGTGCACCGGGCCTGACATTTTTGGTATCAAAGATTAAATTGGGATAAGCTCGAATTATTTTGATCACCCTTGAGTCTAGGCACTTTGTTGCTTGTTGCATGCGCTTGACTATGTGATATATTTGTTGTGTGATCTTATTGTATTGTGTTTGCCTAGATGCCATCTAGACGTAGGGGTAGAGCTACCAGGCAGCTTCCGAGTGAGTCTGACGCCCAGAACGATGAGGAGATTCAGCGTGGTATCCCTGTTCGTAGGCATACTAGGAAGGTTGACGATGAGGTTGATGTGCTGGCAGCCCGTGTGGATGAGATGGAACTAATCATGGCGAGGTTTCAGAATATGAATCCTCAGAAGTTTGATGGAGATGATAGTAGTTCCGATGCGGAGTCTTGGTTACAACACATTATCGGACTGTTTTATAGAGTGCCTACGATGATTAGCGCAGACTGAGTTGGCGATGTTTCAGCTGAGGAAGAATGCAGGAGAGGTGCTTCACGTACGCTCTAGGAGACTGGTGCGGGGATTACTTGGGATAGTTTATGTATGGCGTTCCATCAGGAGTATGTTCCAGAGTCTTATGTGAATGCCCGGGAGCGAGAGTTTGATAATTTGGTTCAGGGAACCATGTCGGTGGGTGAGTATGCTCGAAGGTTTTCTTCTCTTCTTGCCTACGTTCCTCATGTGTCTGGCCGAGGGAGGGCGAAGAGGAACCGTTTCTTGGAAGGGCTAAATGAGGATTTGTATTCCTTGGTGTTAGCGAGTTCACCTACCAGTTATGAGGACGCGGTGGACAAGGCAATGGACATCGAGGAAGGGTTGAGGAACCGCAGGTCTCGGGTTCAGCCCCAAGATGTGCAATGTATACATCCAAATATTCCGAGGCCACAACCTCCTCAGTTTCCCCAGTCATCTCAGCAGCAGCCCCAGCAGTCAGCGCAACAGTCTGGGCGCCACAGGTTTAGGCCTCGTGATCATCAGTTCAAGAAGAAGCAGGGTTCTAGTTCTTTTGGCTCGGGCAGTTCCATAGTAGTCCTAGGGCTATCTTTTGTGGCCAATGTGGAGCAGACACCCCTCGACGCAGTGTACAGGGGTTCATATGTTTGCAACATTTGTAGGCAATATGGACATTTTGCGAGAGTGTATCCATTGGCTGGATCTCAGCACACCGCAGCCCCACCTTAGGGTCGTTCTGGTGGGTTGTTCTTTTCCTGCTCTGCAGTCGTGGATGGGAGAGACTCAGCATAGGCCGTTCCAGCAGCCTGGTCCTTCACGTTTCGGACACTTTTCCCAGCCTCAGTTCTCAGAACCTCAGCATGCCCAGGTGAATGCCATGACTAGGGAGCAAGCAGAGGGCACGCCAGGAGGAGTGATTACAGGTACTTGTACTGTCTTTGATTTTCCTGCACATGTATTGTTTGATACTGGAGCATCACATTCGTTTATAGCTGATGCATTTGTGGTTGAGCATGGTTTGCATACCACTTCTTTATGTGATGTTGTTTCTGTTGTGACTCCTGTCGGCGCGAGCCTGTTCTCCCGAGAGATTTTGTTGAATGGCATTCTTAGGTTCGGTGAGAATGTGTTGGTAGCGAACCTGATTCATATAGTGATGTGGGATTTTTATTGCATCGTGGGAATGGACGTGTTGTCTAGTTTTAGGGCCACCGTGGATTGTTTTCATGGTGTTGTGTGTTTTCAGCCCCAGTCTGGCGAGAAGTGGAACTTCTACGGCCTCGATTCCTAATCGAATATTCCGTTGATCTCTGCGATGGAGATGTTTAGCCTTATGTCGTTGGAGAATGCTGGATTCATGATCTATGCTTTGGACGCATCCTTTTCGTCGTGTGTGGAGCTTAGTGACATCCCCGTTGCTCGAGATTTCCCTGACGTGTTTCCGAAGGTAGATTCCTGGCTTTCCTCCGAGATGGAGATCGACTTCAGCATTGAGTTGGTACCTGGTACGGCTCCTATGTCGTGAACCCCGTATGTTTTCAGCCCCAGTCTGGCGAGAAGTGGAACTTCTACGGCCTCGATTCCTAATCGAATATTCCGTTGATCTCTGCGATGGAGATGTTTAGCCTTATGTCGTTGGAGAATGCTGGATTCATGATCTATGCTTTGGACGCATCCTTTTCGTCGTGTGTGGAGCTTAGTGACATCCCCGTTGCTCGAGATTTCCCTGACGTGTTTCCGAAGGAGATTCCTGGCTTTCCTCCGAGATGGAGATCGACTTCAGCATTGAGTTGGTACCTGGTACGGCTCCTATGTCGTGAACCCCGTATTGTTTAGCACCAGCTGAGTTGAGGGAGTTAAAGGTACAACTTGGTGATTTGCTGGAGAAAGGTTTTATTCGATCGAGCATGTCACCGTGGGGAGCTCATATCTTGTTTGTGAAGAAGAAGGATGGTTCAATGAGGATGTGTATTGATTTTCGGCAACTGAATAAAGCTACCGTGAAGAATAAGTACCCTTTACCGAGTATCAATGATATTTTTATCAGCTCAAGGTTCAGCAGTGTATTTGAAGATCGATCTGCGTTCAAGGTATCACCAGTTGCGTATTCGAGAGGAAGATGTTGCGAAAACTGTGTTTTGTACGAGGTATGGGCATTACGAGTTTTTAGTTATGCCTTTTGGTTTGACGAATGCCCCTGCAGTTTTCATGGATTTGATTAACCGAGTCTTTGGAGAATTCATCGATCAGTTTGTGATTGTGTTCATCGATGACATATTGGCGTACTCGAAGACTCCGATGCAGCACAAAGAGCATTTGAGGTTGGTTCTCCAAACACTACAAGACTCGCAATTGTATGCTAAATTCTCCAAATGCGAGTTTTGGTTGGATAGAGTAGTGTTTCTGGGTCATGTCATTTCGGTCGATGGATTGTCGGTTGATCCAAGTAAGGTAGAGGCTGTTGTGAATTGGGAATGTCCCAAGAATGTTTCAGAGATTCGTAGCTTTTTGGGATTGGCTAGCTATTATCGCCGCTTCATTGAGGGATTTTCTAGTATAGCTAAGCCTATGACGCAGTTGACCCAAAAAGACAAGAGATTTGTTTGGACGGAGCAATGCGAGAACAACTTCCAACTGCTCAAAGAGAAGCTAACTACAGCGCCAGTGTTAGCTTTACCTTTGGGTTCAGGTGGTTTTGTTGTTTGTTCGGATGCTTCGCTAAATGGATTGAGTTGTATTTTGATGCAGAATGGTCGAGTCATTGCGTATTACTCTAGTCAGTTGAAACCGCATGAGACTCGATACCCAATTCATGATTTGGAGTTGGCAGCCATGGTCTTTGCCTTGAAGATTTGGCGCCACTATCTGTCTGGCGAGCAGTTGTTGGTATATACGGACCACAAGAGTCTTCAGTATCTTTTCTCTCAGTTAGATTTGAACATGAGGCAGCGTAGATGGATGGAGCTGCTTAAGGATTTTGATTGTGAGATCCAATATCAACCTGGGAAAGTGAATGTAGTTGTTGATGCATTGAGCAGAAAAGCTCAGGTGTCGATGCTTGCAACGTTGTCTATCTCGAAGGTTCATGAGCATCTAAGCACAACTGGTTGGCGTTTTTACCCAAGGTGATGATTATGTTATGGTGTCATCTTTTCAAGTTGAGCCACAGATTTTTCGAGTATTAGAGCAGCTCATGATGATTATGTTATGGTGTCATCTTTTCAAGTTGAGCCACAGATTTTTCGAGTATTAGAGCAGCTCAGAGAAAAGATCCATCTATCCATGAGTTGAAGTTGAAGGTTAGAGCTGCACAGTTGGAATATTATTCTGTCTCATCTGATGGTTGTTTGAGGTTTCGTGGCAGGTTGATAGTACCAAATCTGATTGATCTGAAGGAGGAGATCTTGACAGAAGCTCACTGTAGTAGACATAGTGTCCATCCTGGTGCAAGGAAGATGTACCATGCCTTGAAGTCGCACTACTGGTGGGCAGGTTTAAAGAGTGATGTTGCTGGTTTTGTCGCTCGATGTCTGAATTGTCAGTAAGTTAAGGCAGAAAGGATGAGACCTGGTGGTTTTTTGCAGAGTTTAGAGGTGCCCCAATGGAATTGGGAGCATGTAGCAATGGATTTTGTGATCCATTTGCCTCGTTCCAGTTGAGGATGTGATGCGGTCTGGGTTGTGATAGACAGAATTTCGAGTCAGCTCACTCCATTCCCTATAATATGACGATTGCATGGAGTGCCTGTATCCATTGTTTCAGATCGGGATCCAAGGTTTACTTCCAGATTTTGGAAGAGTCTGCAAACAGCTTTGGGCACCGATTGGCTATGAGTACAGCCTATCATCCCCAAACCGATGGCCAATCTGATAGGACTATCCAGACCTTGGAGGATATGTTGCGAGCTGTTGTTATGGATTTCAGTGGTAGCTGGCAGGATTCTTTGTCGCTGGTTGAGTTTTCTTATAATAACAGCTACCAGGTGACAATTGGAATGGCACCATTTGAGTCATTGTATGGTAGGAAGTGCAGATTGCCAATCTATTGGAAAGAAGTGGGTGAGAAGCAGCTGTCTTCTCCAGAATTTGTGGAGCAGATGAGAGATCAAGTGGATCTGATTAGGCAACATATGAAAGCTGCACAAGATCTCCAAGCTAGTTATGCGAACAGAAGGCGTAGGCCTTTATAATTTCAAGTTGGAGATCTGGTTTTCTTGAAAGTTTCTCCTTTCAGAAGCGTTAAGAGATTTGGTCTCAAGGAAAAGTTAGCTCCTCGTTATGTTGGACCTTATGAGATTGTGGAGAGGATTGGTCCTTTGGCTTATCGTTTGTTGCTGCCACCAGATTTGTCCTCATTGCATGATGTGTTTCATGTGTCTATGTTGAGGAAGTATGAGCCAGATCCTTCTCATGTGTTGCAAACTGACGAGGTGGAGCTGGATCGAACGTTGAGTTATGTTGAGTATCCCTTGCAGATTTTAGACAGGAAGGAAAAATAGCTCAGGAACAAGACTATTCCCTTGGTGATGGTCCAGTGGAGCAAACATGGTAGAGAAGAAGCTACGTGGGAGTTAGAGGAGAAAATGCAACGTGAGTGGCCTCATCTGTTTGAGTAGATCTTGCATTAACTCTAGTAGCTAGTTTGCTTGTTGTTTTCTTCTCAGTTGTCTTGAACTCTTGGTTAGTAGCCTCTTGTTGCGTGTTAGAGGTTGCTAGTTGTTTGGTGCGTAGCGTGACTTTACAGTATTGGTTGGCTGATATTATTCGGGACCGTGATTTCTTGATTGGACTCTGTGTACCCACTAAGGACACTGGTTTTCTCGATTTCATTAGAGGGTGGTGAAATTGTTAAAATAGTGGGAGGGTAATTCATAAAACGAAATGACCTTGTTTTATGTCTTAGTATATTATTATGAATAGTCATTTATGTATGTCTATTTTCAATTCAGTATATTTACCATGACTATGAATATTCCGCTATAAATGATTCTCGATAATAACAAACTTAATGGAGAGAACTACCTTGATCGGTTACGGAACCTTGGGATTTTTCTGGCCTCGGATAATCTTGTATCTGTACTAGATAAATCTCCTATGAGAGAATCACCTGCTGACATCAACCCTAAGGAGCTGAAGAAGTTTGAGACATGGTGGGACCTTGATCTCAAAGCCAAGTGCTATATGTTGGCATTTGTGTCCAACGAGCTATGGAGGTTTGAGGAAGCTGTGGATGCTGCTGACATTCACTAGCACCTCAAAGAACTGTTTGGAAAGAACCTGCGAGCTAAGAGGTACACAACTCCCTACCTACTTGTGAGTCCCGTCTTAAAGGGAAAACAACTAAAAAACCCTTTAGAGGCAAGCATGAGCGTGCACATCGACTGTTGGATTTGATCCATACAGATGTGTGCGGCCCAATTAGTATCGTACTAAGTATGGGCATACATACTTCATTACCTTTACCGATGACTACTCGACTCATGAGGTATTTATATTTAATGAAATATAAATCTAAATCCTTTGAAAGGTTCAAGGAATTCAAAAATGAAGTAGAAACCCACTGGGCATAAGTATTAAAGATCTTTGATCTGATCGAGGTGGGAAATACTTAAGAACAGAGTTTTGGATTATCTTAAAGAGAATGTGATTCTCTCTCAGTTAACACCTCCAGGGACACCACTACAAAATGGTGTAGCGGAGCATCACAATCGAACCCTGATGGCCATTGTTCGATCTGTGATGAGCTTTACTGAGCTTCCGCCCATGTTTTGGGGCATTGCCCTCGAAAATACGGTATTTTTGTTGAACAATGTCCACTCTAAAGCAGTGGAATGGACTCCATATGAGATATGGACCAGCAAACCTCCCAAGTACTCTTATTTGAGAATATGAGGATGTCATGCTTACGTGAAGCAGACAGTGGGGGATAAGTTGGATTATCGATCCATCTTATGTAACTTCGTGGGGTATCCAAAGAACTCGATTTTATATTATTTCTATAATTCCATGGAAACAAAAGTATTTGTTTCCAAACATGCCACCTTCTTGGAGAAAGGAATTTCTAAAGGCAAGATGATAGAACTCGAAGAAAATTCGAGATCAATCAAAGCGAGTATTGTACGACCCACACCTCAAGAACCAATCATTAAGGTGCACATTCCTAGGAGATCCGCAAGGGTCCCTAGTCTTTTCGTCCGGTATGGTTTCCTACTTGAAGAGGATCAAGGTGATCCTAACATTGGATGCGATCCAAGAAACTTCAAGGAGGCAATTTCAGATGATGATTCTTCATTATGGATTGAAGCCATGCAGTCTTATATAGACTACATGCCCGAAAACCAAGTTGGTACTTAGTATCCTCCTGGAGGAATCTTTCCGATAGGATGTAAATGATCTATAAAAGGAAACTTGGGCCTGATGGTAAGGAACTGACCTTCAAGGCACGATTGGTGGCAAAAGGTTACACTCAAAGGCAATATGTTGAATTTGATGAAACTTTTTCACCAGACGCTATGTTCAAATCCATAAGGAAACTGCTAGCCATAGCTGCATGGTATGACTATGAGTATGACAAATAGATGTGAGGACTGCGTTCCTTAATGGAATAATTAAGGAAGAAAACTACATGACACAGCCCGAGGGATTCACATCTGTTAAGAAAACATTAGGTATGTAAGCTTCAGATATTATTTTATGGTCTCAAGCAGGCATCAAGAAGTTGGAACCTGAGATTTGGTGAAACGATTAAAGAATTTGGTTTCGTCAAGTGTCCGGAGGAATCGTGCGTGACCAAGAAGTTGATAAAGGATGTTGTGACTGTTAGGATCAAGCGCTTACCACTAGGCCAAAAGCTATAGCTTTTAGTCAAGGAGCAACTTTATTTCCTTATAATGTGGCAGCGTAGAGTGCACCTATTATGTGCATTAGGGTTGGGCTGTTAGGCCCATGAGTCAGGGGAGGTGCGTGTCTAACTGCTGGTGTGTGTCAATTCCCTTAGAGATCAGTCTTACCCTTCCCCTACCGCCGGCCCTATCCCCAGCAGAGATAGTATTACCCGTTAAGATCTGGCATCACACTTTTACAGCCCACATGGCCAACCAGATCAAGCGGCACAACGTCAGCAGCTTGACGTATGAGAACTTCCCAGGAGGTCACCCATCCCAGTACTGTTCTCACCCATGCACGCTTAACTCAACAGTGACGTTCCTCGTACTTTACGTTGATGGCATTCTACTCATTGATAATGACGTAGAATGCTGCAGTCAACAAAAATTATGGCTCTATGGAAAGTTTGCAATGAACGAGTTAGGTGAAGCATCATATATTCTAGGAATTAAGATCTATAGAGATAGATCAAAAGGGATGCTCGGACTCACCCAAGCAACATACATCGACACCATACTTAAGAGGTTCTCTTTGGAGGAGTCCAAGAGAGGACATCTACCTGTGTGTCATGATGTTACTCTATCCAAGTCGATGTCTCCAAATACTGACGAGTAGATAGAGATGATGACACGTGTGTCGTATGCATCGACAATAGGTAGAATAATTATGGTATGTTATCTGCTAGGCCTGATGTCACCTATGCTCTGAGTGTCACGAGAAGTTATCAATCCAACCAGTCAAATGCACTAGAAGGCCGTGAAGAATATCTTAAGTACTTGAGAAATACTAAGAATATGTTCATTGTCAGGCCACGTGCGCTAATACAACAATTTGTCACAATTATGCGGAAGTATCATAAAAAATATGGGCTAAAATTTTTCGATAGTGTTGGGCCTGACCCAAATTTCATTTCAAAATACATCATACTCAGAATAAGAGTTTAACTCAAAACTCAAAACTCAACAACAACAGCTAATAACACAACACACGATCCCCAACGTAAATAAAGGCACAGGACATCCCCTGCCTCAATACAAATATCAATACAACTGGGACTCAAATAAAAAATGGGATCGACCAGCTGAAGCTCCACTCTGCCCAGCCTGGTTACCTGAAGAACCTGCCAAGGCCAACACAAACCAAGGCAGCCCAAAACAGGGAAAACAAACGAGGTCAAACCTCAGTACGAAGAGCACAATAAAAGCATCTATCATATCGAAAATGCAATATATCAATCGTGCAATGAATGTAAGGGCTACCAAGAATCATCGGTAGGCAAATAGCACAACGACTCAGCTGTGCAGATCTCATCAATCATCATCATATTGTGATCTTCAGGTACGACTACTCAGCCGACCATCACAAGGCAGTGTGGTATTCAGGAACAACGACTCAGCTGGCCACCACATCAAAATTAACGTTGGACCTTTCAGGCACGACGACTCAGCCGGCCGATCACAACGTGTAAATGGATTCAGCTTCCAAAAAGGATCAGGCACAATATGTATGCGTGAATGCACAGCAGTCTCATGCTTAAAATAAATTCATAACATCACACACACAAACAGATATGAGCACATAAACAGCAGTCAATGCAAAACATAACAGCTAATACACGACGGAAATATTCCCAAAACTGATATCGAAAACTGCTTAATATAGCTAAATTCGTACCTCAAACCTCAACATATCTTACAACAAGAAGGGCGTATCAACCAACTCAAGTCTACTGCCCAAGCAGCTCACGGCAACTCAGCAGAAACTACTTACGTTGGACCTTTCAGGCACGACGACTCAGCCGGCCGATCACAACGTGTAAATGGATTCAGCTTCCAAAAAGGATCAGGCACAATATGTATGCGTGAATGCACAGCAGTCTCATGCTTAAAATAAATTCATAACATCACACACACAAACAGATATGAGCACATAAACAGCAGTCAATGCAAAACATAACAGCTAATACACGACGGAAATATTCCCAAAACTGATATCGAAAACTGCTTAATATAGCTAAATTCGTACCTCAAACCTCAACATATCTTACAACAAGAAGGGCGTATCAACCAACTCAAGTCTACTGCCCAAGCAGCTCCACGGCAACTCAGCAGAAACTACTACAAGCTCGAATCTGTTAAGATATCTAATTATCAACTCAAATCTGAACTTAAACAGCTTAATTCTAAAGCCCAGTAACTTAACTCAGCTACCTCAACTCTACAGAGTGCTACTCAGCTCTCGAAAGAAGCTTAAATCGGTAAAGAATCACTTACCCAAAGCTGTTAAAGAACAGACAAGAAACTGGTCCACAATCGCGAAGACCTACGAACTCTGCAACTACTTCGCGCTCCTCAAATCCGACGACTTCAGTCCCCAAACTGGTATCAATTGAAAGCCCTATAGAAGACGAGCTCAGCGCTACCAATCTTGCTCCAAACGACGGCGAAAAACGACGGCAATCGACTGAAGTAGGGTTAGAATGAACAGTAGCAAACGAGGGTTATCGGGGAAGAAGATAGGAAATATATGGTTCACAAAATGCTCTAAGTGTCGATCAGCACTTGCATTAAATCCCCAGTCAAAACTATAACAGAAGTCATCGGCGACTAATTTAGATGTCTCACCAACTCAGATGTTGGTACTGATCAGTTTCTTTCTAAGGCAGAATTCTCTCGCAACTGGCCTCAGCTGACACTCGCATCAAATTCCCGCGCTCACTCACAGCTGGCTCAGCTGTCACGAATCAGACTTTGCTACGCTCTACCAACGCAACAGCAAACGACGTCGCGCTAACTTATCAAAACGACGTAGCATCAATTCCCGCTAGCGCTCCTTAGATCTTGGTCACAGCTGAATTCATCAATCAGCACCATTGACCATCGTTGACATCTGAACAACTAATCATCGTTGACTTCCTCGCGCAGAAGCTCACATCTGACCAGCACTCAAAACGACAGCGTAATGCTCCCTGCTTGCAACAACTCATGCAAACATACGAGGGCACATCTGAGCATCCAGATTCACTCAAAATTCGAAATTCTAAAAATCACTAAATCCTCAAATCTAAAAACCCGATACTCAGAAACTCAATTAGCTAACAAATCGTACTTAGCAAATTCTAGTCCTCACATTCTCCCCATCTTAAGAGATTTCGTCCTCTAAATCAAAGGCAAACACATGGCAGAAATCAACAAAATACTAGAACTCACCAGCACAAATCCACTGTCAAATCTCAAATAGATAAGGCCACTCCTGTCTCATCTTCTCCTCTACCTCCCAGGGAGCTTCCTCACGACCATGTTTACTCCATTGGACCATCACTAACGGAATAACCTTATTCCTCAGCTGCTTCTCCTTTCTATCCAGATTCTGCACTGGATATTCAACATAGCTCAAGGAGAATCCAGCTCAACTTCATCAGTCCTTAACACATGGGATGGATGTGGCTCATATTTTCTCAACATTGACACATGAAACACATCATGCATCGCTGCTAACTCATCAAGCAGCCTCAATTTATAAGCCAATTGTCCAATCCTCTCAACAATCTCAAAGGGACCAACGAATCTAGGAGCCAATTTACCCTTCAATCGTAATCTCATCACACTCTTGAAAGTAGAAACTTTGAGAAACACTCGATCACCAACTTCGAACTCTAGAGGTCGGCGTCTCTTGTTAGCATAGCTAGAATGTCGATCTTGAGCAGCTTTCATCCTACTCCGAATCAACTCAACCTGATCTTTCATGTGCTACACAAACTCAGGAGTAGAGAACTGCTTCTCACCAATCTCTTCCCAGCAGATAGGTGATCTACACTTTCGACTAAAAGCGCTCCAAAAGGGGCCATTCCAATAGTCACCTGGTACATGTTGTTATAAGAAAAATCAACTAAGGACAAAGAATCCTGCCAGCCACCACTGAAATCCAAAACAACTGCTCGCAGCATATCTTCTAAAATCTGAATGGTCCTCTCAGATTGACCATCTGTCTGTGGATGATAGGCTGTACTCATAGCCAATATCGAACCCATCGCTGCCTGCAAACTCTTCCAGAATCGGGAAATAAACCTTCGATCTCTATCAGACACTATCGAAACCGGCACTCCATGCAATCTCACTACATGGTCATGTTGGCGCAACGGCGGATCCGGATCCCGCTCCCGGGGCACAGCGGAAGATTTAAAATTTTGCATCGGGAACAGTCAATACACAACAAATACAACAATAAAACATCCATAGGGTGTTTTAGATTGGTACCTCGCTGGCATCTAGGCTCCTGGCTCCGACCAATTTCACGAGGAAATCGGCACTTCAACGATAGGCGGTTGTCGTCACTAGAAAACGTGACGAATATTTCACGGATGGAATCTCCTCATCGCGATGGTCGGAACAAGTCCGACGACGACGACAGGCGGCGGCGCACGGCGGCAGGCGGCGGGCGGCGGCGCGTAAGGGGGACGGCGGCCGAGAGGGAGATGGAGAGGAGAGGGAGGCGTGTGTAATCTAGGGTTAGGGTAGAGTGTGTCATGCAAACCCTAGGTCATCTATATATAGACTTGTGATGGGCTTGAACCGGTCCAATGGGCTTGGGTCGGACCCAGGCCCAGGGTGAACATTCGTTTTAAGTCCATCACCATGGCTCCATCATAATCCCAATCGACGATCAGATCGGACCGATCTACACAGTTTACAAAACTGAGTATTATGATGCGAAAACTATTTTTTGAACCACCTAGTCCAAAATAGCAGTTTGGCCCCTACAAGTTTCAAGGATAGTAAAACTAGTCCAAACTTTATGGAAATTGCATTTTGACCTCTGTTCAATTTTAGACAGTCGCACTTCCATCCTTCCTCCTCCTATGCTCAACAAAGTGAGCTTAATTTCCGTGCGGGAATCGAGAAACCAGTACTTGTGTGACCCTCAATGGTTCAGGGATACAGCTAGCCGTGGGCCCACAACATGTGTGACTCCGAAACCACATTTTCGGACTAGCCCATCGGATCATGGTAAAGCACCTAGCAACATCGCCCCATGATCCCATAAATATCACTGATAGTGCCTGCAAGAACCAGTCGGTCATGGTTAGCGTACAGTACGGTCCTTTCAACACAAATATCCCGATCAGATCAACGACCATTGGTAAATCGAGAGTTGCTAGAGATCCAATAACCATGCATACATCTCGGAGGTCAAATAGTGACATCGCGTGTGTTACTAGTAAACCCATTTACCAAAAACACATCAAGTACTCTGGCCAGAGATTTATCACACTATTATCTCCTCAGATAGCATAGGATATCCACGCACAAAGGCGAGTGATGAATCCTCGACAACGAAGCATCGACTCCTACATGCATCGGGACCTCACCCAATCCCGTCACCTGATGACCCCAACAGAGTCGGTAAATGGGTCAAAGTGAGGCACCTATCATGCAAAGTCTCAATGACGTTTCGAGTAGTGAGGGCTAATCTATACAACCAAGACCTCGGAATTATCCACTCGACAAATGGTAACCACTTGGAAAGTCCGAACAAGGGTAGTTCGATAGATCACCAGGTCACTATCCATCTGCATGCTCAGAACATCACCATGTTCCCTACCAATGAAACGTGGTACTTCACATCGCAGATGCTAGTCTCAAACTCTGGCGGCCTTATCCTCATTTTGACGGCCCAATCGACTAGGAACAAGTTTAGAACACACATTTACTATTAGATATGTTTCACGATAGCCATCATATCCACTATCATATCTAACATATACTATGGTGCATTCTAGGTCTTTATCCAACACAATTGTTAACATTATAAAATAATGAAGATAAAGAATGCCATATAAGAATACGAATTTCATAAATAAAGATCGATTTACAAAGAGTCAACAATAACCCACACGCCACAAGTTGGCTAGTTGGGCACCTACTCTAACAATCTCCCACTTGCCCTAAATCCAACTACTCATCAGACGCAGTCCCATTGTTTCACGATGCTTTTCAAACAACGGTCCTGGCAAGGGCTTCGTAAATGGATCATCAACGTTGTCTGCAAAGGCGACTCTCTCGACTGCTTTGTCACCTCTAGCCACAATATCCCGGATTATGTGGTATTTCCTCTGTATATGTTTGGATCTTTGGTGAGACCTAGGCTCCTTTGCTTGCGCAACGGGTGTTGTCACAGTACACCGGGACTGGACCAACTCCTTCAGGGATTACGCCCAACTCTTGGACAAAATTCCTCATCCAAACAGCCTCTTTTGCAGCAGCTGATGCTGCGATGTACTCAGCCTCAGTGGTTGAATCCACGATGGTGTCTTGCTTGGAACTCTTCCAAGAGACAGCACCACCATTGAGCATGAATACAAATCCAGTGGTTGACTTCGAATCATCCACATCACATTGGAAGCTTGAATCAGTGTAGCCTTCCAATTTCAGTTCACCACCCCCATAGACCATGAACATATTCTTAGTCCTTCGTAAGTACTTAATAATATCTTTCACGGTTTTCCAATGCATTTGGCCGGGGTTGGCCTGGTAACGGCTCGTGACACTCAGAGAATTTGCGATATCCGGTCTAGTTGAGATCATGCCATACATAATACTACCTATTGCCGAGGCATATGGCACACGTGTCATACTCTCTATCTCCTCATCAGTCTTTGGACACATAGACTTAGATAGAGTGACCCCGTGGCACATAGGGTAGGTGTCCTCTCTTGGACTCTTCCATAGAGAACCACTTAAGTATGGTATCGATGTAGGTAGCTTGGGTGAGTCCGAGCATCTTTTTCGATCTATCTCTATAGATCTGTATTCCTAGAATATAGGATGCTTCACCCATGTCCTTCATCGAGAATCTACTAGACAACCACACTTTAGTTGATTGCAACATCCCTACATCATTCCCAATGAGTAGAATGTCATCAACATAAAGTACAAGGAATGTCACAGCATTTTTAACCACCTTCTTGTACACACATGGCTCCTCGGGATTCTTGATGAAACCAAATTCCTTAATTGTTTCATCGAATCTCAGGTTCCAACTTCTCGATGCTTGTTTGAGACCGTAGATCGATCTCTGAAGTTTGCATACTTTGTGCTCACTTCCTACAGATGTGAAACCCTCAGGATGCGTCATATAGATCTCTTCCTTAATGTTTCCATTAAGGAACACAGTTTTCACATCCATTTGCCATATCTCATAGTTGTATCATGCGGCTATGGCTAGTAGGATTCTAATTTACTTGAACATAGTGACCGGTGAGAAGGTTTCATCATAGTCAACACCTTGCCTTTGAGTGTAACCTTTCGCGACCAGTCGTGCCTTGTAGGTCAGTACCTTACCATCAGGCCCAAGTTTCCTCTTGTATATCCATTTACATCCAATAGGAACTATTCCTTTGAAAGGATTAACAAGATTCCAAATTTTGTTTGAATGCATCGAGTCAATCTCAGATTGTGTTGCTTCAAGACACAAATTAGAATCAGCATCGGAAATTGCCTCCTTGAAAGTTCTTGGATCACATCCAATAGTTTGATCACTTTGATCATCTTCAAGGAGGAACCCATATCTAACAGGAGCCCTAGGAACCATTTCAGATCTCCTAGGTGCGACCATTTCTGGTATTGTCTCTTGAGGTGTGGGCGATTCACTTGGTACTTCAGATGGTTCTCAAACATCTTCGAGTTCTACTATCTTACCTTTTCTATCAAGTAGAAATTCCATTCCAGAAATGTGGTATTTCTAGAAACAAACACTTTTGTTTCATTTGGATAGTAGAAGCAGTATCCAAAATAATTCTTTGGATACCCAATGAAGTAACATAAGATGGATCTATTATCCAGCTTATCTCCCACTGTCTGCTTCACGTAAGCAGGACATCCCCAAATCCTCAATTATGAGTATTTGGGCGGCTTGCCCATCCATATCTCATACGGAGTTTTATCCACTGCCTTTGTGTGGACATTGTTCAAAAACATTACCGCCGTTCGAGCGCATGGCCCCAAAACAAGGTAGGAAGCTCAGTGAAAATCAATATAGATCGAACCATGTCCATCAAGGTTCGATTACGACGCTCCGCTACACCATTGAGTTGTGGTGTGGCCGGAGGGGTCCACTGTGGGAGAATCTCATTCTCTTTAAGATAGTCTTGAAATTCGGCACTTAAATATTCTCCGCCTCGATTGGATCGAAGCGTTTTAATACTTTTCCCCAACTGATTTTCTACTTCAGCCTTGAATTCTTTAAACTTTTCAAAGGATTCAGACTTGTGCTTCATTAAGTACAAGTACCCATACCTAGAGTGATCATCGGTAAAGGTGATGAAGTATATGTGATCGTACTTAGTACCAATGCTAAGTGGGCCACACACATCAGTATGGATCAAATCCAATAGACCTTGAGCACGTTCAGGCTTGCCCGTGAAGGGTTGTTTAGTCATTTTTCCCTTGAGACAAGACTCACAAGTCGGTAGGAAGTTAATATCTGACATATCAAACATGTCACTCCTAACCAACCTGTTCATCCTATTCAAGGAAACATGACCTAGCCTAGCGTGCCAATGTTTTGCCGGGTTCAAGCTATTTTTTTTCCTTTTAATAGTTGTTGTATGTGTTTCCACATCGTGAGTTGGAACTTCTTTTAATTTTAAGTTGTATAGATCCTTTTCGCGTTCCCCAATTCCAATCAAACATTCATTCTTGTATATATTTCAAATCGAATTGGCAAAATGACAAGAATATCCATCACTATCAAGAATAGAAACAGAAATGATGTTCTTTATTAATTCGGGAGCAAATAAAAAGTTTCTCAATAACAACTTAAAATCTGAAGACAGAAACAAATAAACATCTCCTATAGCTACAGCAGCAACCCTTTCTCCGTTGCCAAGCCTCAAGTGGGTCTCACCCTCTCTAAGACGTCGGCTTCTTGTCATTACCTGCAAATCATTGCAGATATGAGATCCACATCCGGTATCAAGTACCCAAGAAGTCGAATTAAGAGACATATTTATTTCAATGTAGAACATACCTTTTGCAGTTCGCAACTGCTCAAGGTACTCCTTGCAGTTCATCCTCCAGTGCCCAGGCTTGTAGCAGTGGTGGCAAACATCCTCAGATTATTTGGCTTTGAAGTCCTTGCCTTTGGCTTCTTGGTGGGTTTTTCCTCCTTTGCAAGGGCAGAACGTTTCTTACCCTTGCGTTTGGGCCCCTTCTTCACAGAGGAAGAAGAGCCCATAAGGAGGACGGGCTTGTCCTTCTTTATGGTCCCCTCAAACACGACAAGCATGTTCACCACCTCTTCAAGGGTGGCTTCCAGCTTGTTCATGTTAAAGTTGACCACAAATGGGTCGAATGCAGCAAGGAGGGAGAGGAGAAGCAGATCCACAGACAGCTCATGTGGAAGTGTGATATCAAGACCCACTAGCTTCTCAATGAGCCCAATCATACGAACCCCATGCTCGCGGACCAAAGTCCCATCGCGCATGCGGCTCGTCATGAGCTCCTTGACAGTAGTTAACCTCTCAGTCCGAGAGTTCTTCCCATACAGCTCCTTGAGATGAAGGTGTATGTCAGCAGCATACACCGTCTTCTCAAAATGCCGCTGCATTTCGTCAGACATTGATGCTATCACATAGCACCGTGCCTTAAGCTCGTCGTCCCACCATTTGTCCAGCTTTGCCAGCTCCTCAGGACTGGCATCGGCAGGGGCTTCCTTCGGAGGGGTCTTCTCTAGCGTGTAGAGAAGTTTCTCCGAAGCCAAGACAATCTTGAGGTTTCGAAGCCAATCTTGGTAGTTCAAACCAGTGAACTTGTTGCTATCCAGTATAGCAGCAAGTGGATTATTGATTGAAGACATTGTAATAGCAGTTTATACTGAAAAGAAAAGCAGACATGCATTACAGACTATTTATGAAAAACGCTAAGACATAAAACATGGTCATTTAGTTTTATGAATTACCTTCCCACTATTTTAACGATTTCACTACCCTCTAATGAAATCGAGAAAGCAAGTTTCCTTGGTGGGTACATAGAGTCCAATCAAGAAATCATGGTCCCGAATAATATCAGCCAACCATGATCCTCAAAAGGTAAAGCCCAATTGCAACAGGTGCAACCTTCATGTATTTACCTCTGTTGGGGAACCACGGCGGATCCGGATCACGCCTCCCGGCGAGGCAGCGGAAGAACATAAATTGGGCCGGGAGACGATCAATACAATTCAAAACAATCATGCTATGACCATTCATAGGGTGTTTCTTGGGGTTACCTTTCTGGCAACTCGTGCCTGGCTCCGACCAGTTTCGCGAGGAAACCGGCACTTCACGGTAGGCGGCGGTAGATTACGTCAATCAGGTCCATGATCAGAAGGGAGACTCCTTCGTCAGCCTACACTAGAAGGCCTGACGAGATCGGCGCGGACGGATTCTCCTCTTCAAGTTAGCCGGAACAAATTCCGGCGAGAGAGGCGGCGGCGGCGGCGCAAGGCGGCGGCGGCTTTTGAGAGAGGAGACGGGGGCGGCCACTTGGAGCTAGGGTTAGGGTTTGTTGCAAGTTATGAGTGATTAAGTCTAAGTCTACCTTATGTAGACTTGATGATGGACTTGGACCGGCCCAACGGGCCCGGGTCCAACGGATGAACATTCGGTTCATCCCCATCACCGTGACTTCATCGTAACTCCGATCACCGATCAGATCGGATCGATCGACTCAGTTTCCAAAACTGAGTACTATGATCATTTCAGAGCCCCAGTGCAAAATGACCGTTTTGCCCCTCAACAACGGGAAATCACGATTTGACCCCTGTTGACTTTTGGGAAGTCGTACTCCCCGAAAATCCTCTTCCTACGCTCAACACATTGAGCTCAGTATCCGTGCGGGATTCTCGAGTCCAGTACTTGTGTGACCCTCAATGGTTCAGGGATACAGCTAGCCGTGGGCCCACAACCGTTGTGGCTTCGGAATCACAATTCCGGACTTGCCCATCGGATCATGGTAAGAGCGTCTAGCAACATCACCCCATGATCCCCTAGGTATCACTGATAGTGCCTGCAAGAACCAGTTGGTCGTGGTTAGCGTACAGTACGGTCCTTTCAATCCATATATCTCGATCAGATCAATGACCATTGGTAAATCAAGAGTCGCTAAAGATCCGATAGCTATGCATACATCTTGGAGATCGAATAGTGACATCGCGAGTGTAACTAGGTAAACACATTTACCTAAAACACTTCTAGTACTCTGGCCAGAGATTTATACACTATATTCCCCTCAGATAGCATAGGATATCCACGCATGTCTGCGAGCGGTGAATCCTCGACAACGATGCATCGACTCCTACATGCATCGGGGTCTCACCCAATCCCGCCGCCTGATGACCCCAAGTGAGTCGGCAAACGAGTCAAAGTGAGATGCCTATCATATAGAGTCTCAATGACGTTTCGAGTCGTGAGGACAAATCAGTACAACCAAGACCTCGGACTTATCCACTCGACAAATGGTAACCACTTGGAAAGTTCGAACGAGGGTAGTTCGATAGATCACCAGGTCACTATCTATCTGCATGCTCAGAACATCACAATGTTCCCTACCAATGAAACATGGTACTTCGCATCGCAGATACTAGTCTCGAGCTCGGGCGGCCTTATCCTCATTTTGACGGCCCAATCGACTAGGAACATGTTCAGAATACACAGTGACTATTAGATGTGTTTCATGATAGCCGTCATACCCACTATCACATCTAACATACAC